>BQMB01002199.1:25000-486862 GCA_027943415.1 Closterium sp. NIES-67 | reverse complement strand
CTGATTCCATACTTGCTGCATCGTCTTCGCTTTTTTCTTTCCACGTTATCCGCCACTTTCACGCTTGTTTCGTAGAGTGTCTCTAAGTCGGATCCGCCGTCTAATGCATTAGTAGCTATCCCCCCACACCCCGCCGGCCCCTCCTATGCATGTTACATATGAAGCGGAAGGCCGACGTGCCTGACGTTCTTATCGCGCGCGTCGTAGCTGCACGCCTCCACCACGGTCTCCCTGTGCTGTGTCTCCACTCTGACCGTGACGGCGAGTTTGCCTCTGGCCGGCTTGGACAGTTCTATCGTGCGTAGGGCATCACCCAGTCGTACACCCTACCGGACTCCCCGCAGCAGAATGGGGTCGCTGAGCGACGCATCGGTTTGGTCATGGAGGTGGCTCGTACCTCAATGATCCATGCCGGTGCATCCCATTTCCTGTGGCCGTTCGGCGTTCGCTACGCCGCTCACCAGCTTAACCTGTGGCCGCGCTCCCAGCGACCACAGGTTTCGTCGACCCTTCTTTGGACCGGGTTCCCTGATGATGCGTTCGCATTCCACGTCTGGGGCTGCCTCGCTCATGTTCGTGCCTCTGGCACGGACAAGCTCACTGCCCGCACTGTCCCCTGTGTCTTCCTGGGTTTTCCCACTTGACTCGACTGACTGGCACTTTTACAACCCGCCGTCTCACCGCTTCTTTCACTCCCATGAAGCTACTTTCGACGATTCTGTCTCCTTTTACCACCGCTTTTCCCACCGAGGTCTCTTGGGTCCAACTCCCCTCTTTCTGGTTCCCACTCCCCCGGTAGCCCCTGTTCACCTCCCTCCCCGTCCTGCTCCGTCTGGTGTGTCTCACGTCACTCCCCTCTTGTCGGTTGTCCCGATCGAGGAGTCGGCTGACTCTGGTGGCCCCGCGGCGCCATTCTCGCTGCCTGCCACTCCCTTGGTGTCTCCTCCTCCGCCGTCGCAGTTGCCGCCGCAGCAGCCGCTGCTGCCGCCGCAGTTGCAGCCGCTCGTGGACTCTGGGGTTGCTGGCGTTGAGGAGGGTGCTAATCCAGGGGTTCCTGTCGTGGCTTGTCCCGGTGGGCATAGGGGTGGCACCGGTGCTGGAGAGAGTTCTCGCTCTTAGGGTGGGCGTTTTTGGGGGTGCTGGCGTGGTGTGTTCCGGCGGTGGCCGTGGTGCAGCTGGCGGTCCAGGTGTCGGCGTCGAGCAGTAGCAGCAGCAGCAGTCGCCGCCGGTGTCCGCCCTTTGCCTGCTCGGCCTTCCCTCCCCTGACCGCTCGCTTGCGCCTCCCCCGCCACCTCCTCCTCTTCCTGTCTAAGGCCCTGTGTTCCCTCCACCGAACTCGTCTCCGGCTCGTCTTCCCCCTCGTTCCTCCCTTGTGTCTCCTCCTCTGTCTCCTAACCAGATGCCTTCGTCTCACGTCTGGTCTCGCCGTCCCTCTCGTGCTCGTCCTGTATCTCCTGTTCAGCGTTCTCACCCTATGTTGCTTCGTTCCTACGCGTTTCGTCCTCCCCTCCTGCCTTCGCCTCCTCCGTCGTCGCTCGCTGTCGCGCCTCCCCCTCTCTCTAACTACCTTGGTGCTGCTCGTCCTTTTGTTCCTCGGGTCCTTGCATTCCTCGTTACCGACCCGTCGGTTCTTGTCTCCAGTCGTGACGCTCTTGTCGCTGCTATCGCTGACTTCGCCTCTATCCGCCACCTTGAATACGCCACCGCTCTGGTCTCTGACCGTGTCTGCCCTCTATCCCTTGGGGGTGCGCATGCCCTTGGCAGTGACGTCCTAGAGGATAGGCAGTACGAGCTTGCTTTCCTGTCTGAGGCTGCTCCCCATCTCTGTTCCATGCTGCTAGTCCATGAGGGTGACCCTGACGCCTTTGACATCCCGACCCCTCGCACTTACGCTGAGGCCACCTCGGGACCGTGGGCCTCTCAGTGGATAGCTGCCATGGAGCAGGAGATGTCATATTGGAGATCCACCGGCACCAACGTCGACGCAGTTCCCCCACCTGGGGTGAACGTGGTCGATGGCCGGTGGCTCTTCAAAGTGAAGCGCCCCCCTGGAGAGCCGCCTGTATTCAAGGCACGCTACGTGGCTAGAGGCTTCAGTCAGCGTGAGGGGGTGGACTTCTTTCAGACCTTCGCCCCGACCCCGAAGACGACTACTCTTCGGGCGCTGCTGCACGTAATCGCACAGCATGACTACGAGTTACACTCCCTCGACTTCTCCACAGCGTTTCTCCAGGGCAGTCTACACGAGCAGGTCTACCTGCGCCGTCTACACGGCTTCACCGGTACCATCCCTCCTAGGACGCAGTGGCTTCTCCGGCACCCGGTCTACGGCCTACGTCAGGCGCCCTGTGAGTGGCACGACATGCTGCGTGCTACGCTAGCTGACGTGCAGTTCTTTCCGTCCTCTGCAGACCCCTCGCTCTTCGTTCGTGCTGGCCAGACTCCGTTCTACATCCTTGTCTACGTAGACGACCTGGTCTTCGCTACTGCAGACAGAGACGCACTAGTCTCTGTGAAGGCCGAGCTGCTGAGGAGACACACCTGCGCTGACCTAGGAGAGCTGCGCCGCTACCTTGGTCTGCAGATCTCCAGGGACAGAGCAGCGTGCACCATCACTCTCTCACAGTCACACTTGGTGCGCCAAGTCCTTCAGAGGTTCGGTCTTCAACTCTCCTCCGCACAGCCCACACCTCAGCCAGTAGACCACAGGCTCTCTGCTCCAGTTCCAGAGGAGTCAATAAAGCCCATTGGTCCTTACGCAGAGCTGGTGGGTTGCCTCATGTACCTAATGACTTGCACTCGTCCAGATCTCGCATACCCTCTCAGCATCATGGCTCGCTTTGTGGCCACAGGCAGACACCGACCACAGCACTGGTCGCCCGCTAAGAGAGTTTTGCGTTATCTAGCAAGTACAACGGGCACGGGGTTAGTGCTGGGAGGACGTAGGCCAGTGGTCCTTACTGGGCACACAGACGCATCTTGGGCAGACGACGCTGAGACCCTCAGGTCCTCTCAGGGCTACTGCTTTAGCGTTGGTTCAGGTGCCATCTCATGGAGGTCCACTCGCTCCTCGTCTGTTGCCCAGTCTAGCTGTGAGTCTGAGATCTACGCCGGTGCCATGGCGGCACAGGAGCTCTGCTGGCTGGCCTTCTTGCTCACCGACTTAGGTGAGCGGCCTAGCTCTGCCCCGGTTCTGAACGCTGACAACAGGACCATGATCCTCCTTTGTCAAGAGCCTCGACTTGAGGGCAGAGCGAAGCACATCCAGCTGCGGTACTTCCTCCTGCGCGAGCTACAACAGCGTCGCCAGGCCTGCGTAGTACACTTGGCCTCTGGTGCCAACATAGCTGATATCTTTACTAAAGCGCTTGCGCCTAAGGATCATCAGCGGCACTGTTTGTAGCTTGGTCTAGTTCCTGTAGATTCTCACTTGCTAGGACCTTGATTGTGTACTCCTCTTTATATATACCTTTCAGACTGGCCTTGTGGCTTCTCTTCCAGTGGCCGGACTAGTAGTGCCGCCCTGTTTTGCTCCTGTCTTGTTTATACTCTTGCTGACTGGTTTTCGGACCCCTGTCTCAGAGTTTGGACTAGTAGTGCCACCCTAAGCTGCGTGTTTCTTGCTCAGCACTGTAATAATTTGACAGGTGTTGCAGGGGACTACAGTAAGTGTAGAATCTGCAAACACAGACACTTGGAAAACCTCAAGTGTTAGCCTAGGATCTTTACTGGAATGGTAGACTAGTAAGGCAGCGGAAGTCTTTGTAAGAATGAACCTGAGTATATAATTCAGTTGAAGTCAAGTTTAAAGTCTCAAAGTTGAAATCTCAAGGTTAACAATAGAAAGGCATAACAAGATTTTATAGCTCTAGGAAAGTACTTGTTCGCTAATGTACCTGTTCGTCACTATCGCACTATTTGCCCTAAATGATAATGAAGAGACGCAACTATTCGCGCGACTGAAACGACTGTCCTCATGACGAGTGCTATTTGCTGACGTCATCCTACGGACTTATATTCTACTGTAGGATTCGACACTATCTACCGATAATCGACTTACAGAAATGCTAAGTATGCATTATATCACAACACTCCCCTTCATTTCTGGAAGTTCGACAGTGTCACTTCTTGAAGATCCCGCAAAGCTTGTTACAGTACTGAAACTTCTGTCGTGTCAGCTTCTTCGTGAGGAAGTCGGCAGCCATTTCGTTGGTCGAACAATAGACCAATCGCATTCTCCCCTTCTCGACTTCATCCTTGACGAAAAAATAACGTAGTGAAATATGTTTCGTCCTGTTCACGAAGCCAGGTTGATGCGCGATGCGAATTGCACTCTGGTTGTCACACTGTAAAGTGATATGAGTACTTGTCGTCAACTTTGCTTCTTCCAAGAGCTCCTGCAGGTAAAGTCCTTCGCGTTTTGCTGTGCAGACAGCGATAAATTCAGCTTCAGCAGAGGAGAGAGCAATCCGCTCCTGCTTCATCGAATTCCAAGAAATAGGGCCGATAGGTTCAAGGCGGTAGATGAATCCAGCACGCGAGCGCCGATTAGTAGTATCAGCAGCGTGGTCGGCGCCGACGAAACGGTGTAGGTATAGAGTTTTACAGCCGACGACGTTGTAGACTAAGCCGACGTCAGGAGTCGAGACGAAATACTGAAGCGCGCGAAGAAGATCGAGTTGGTGTTCTTCTTCAGGACGGCGTAGGAACTGTGCGAGTTGACTAGCCGCGTACGCTAGATCTGGACGACAAGTAACAGCGGTGAAGAGTAGACAGCCTAACTGCTGTTGATCGGTCTGTAGGTCGGTTAGACTCAACGGTGTAGTATTCGGTTTGTAGTCTGTCGGTAGTGATCGGTACGGTGTAGTGACTGTAGAAGGAGTGAGGTTGAAGCGGGCAGCGAGCGTCGCTGCGTACTTCGAAGCGGTGAGGTGAATAGACGTCGGTGAGTAGGTAATATTTAAACCGAGAAACTGTGAGACTGTCTCGGAGACGGTAAGCTGTAGATTTTTCTGTAGTTTCAGTATGAAGGTATTGGCGAGCGAGTCGGTAGTACTGACGTAGAGAATATCGTCGACGTAGGCGACAAGTAAAATATAGTTGCTCCTGTCAGTTAAAAGATACATCCCCTGGTCATGCGGTAGTTGACGGAATCCAGCAGTGAGTAGCTGTGAATGTACTGTAGGTACTGCGCATAGCCGGGGTGCCTGTTTAATGCCGTATAGCGAATTTCGGAGACGGCATACGCTCGGTGGGTTAGTAGTATACGAATGTGGGTACTCTACCAGAATGAGTGTGTCGACGGGTGCGTAGAGAAATGCGTTTGCCACGTCGATTTGTCGAAGTCGTAGATTGCGGCAGGCGGCGACACAGAGTAAAATCCGAACGCTCGTATGTCGACCGACGGGAGCAAAAGTTAACTCGTAGTCGATGCCGTAAGTCTGCTCGAACCCGCGGATGACCCATCACGCCTTGAATTTCTCAAACGACCCATCTGCATTAGTCTTGACACGGAAGACCCACTTCCCGGCAAGTACCTTCCTCCCTTTTACTTCTGATGTCGGTACTAACTCCCATGTGCCGCGAGTCTTGAGAGCTGCTAGCTCTCTGTCCATGGCTTTGCGCCATTTTTCGCGGTAAGGACTCGTAAGAGCTTGTCGAACGGTTTTCGGTTAAGATATTTTACTGTCGTTGTACTGTACTGCGACTGCGAATCCAAGTATCTGTAAGCCAGTTTCTGTAAAACGCGGACGTTCTTCGTTTGCACCTGCGAAATTTTCTTCTGACCCTTCTCCCCCCCCCAATTTCGTTAGGTGTAACACGAACTGCTTCGTCGGAGACGGGTGGCATCGGCTGCTGTTGGCGATCGCGTTCGTAGCTGAGGTGGACTTCGGGAACGTCATCCGGGTCAACATCAGCGAGGGGAATAAATTACGGGATGCCTGTTGACGTGACAGGTTCGGGAATGTCAGTTGCGGTAGCTTCGGAAGCTTCAGAAACCGCCTCGTCCTGTACATCAGCTTCGGCTTCGTCAGTTGCAAATGCACGCGAGCCTTCGAACAGCCTGGCAGGGTTTGCAGCTGCTGCCTGGTGGGCACGAAAAACTGGCAAGGTGAGTCTTTCATAGAAGAGATGATCACGTGAAGGGACAATTTGGTTTGAACGAAGATCCAAAATCTTCCATGCATGATACTATTTTTCGATGCCGAGGTGTACCCCCCATTTTGCCCGTTCGGAAAATTTGCCGAGTGCTGCAGTTGGAGGACGAAACTGCACGACACACCCAAAAACTCGTAAAAGTTTTGTACTTCCCACTGTTCGTGTCCACTGCAGGTGAGGTGAAGAAAACTCGGGCAGTGATGTGGAAGACAGCAGGTTGTGTAACAGCACCGCGTGGTCCATCGCATACGGCCAAAAGCGAGGAGGAAGGGCTGCCTGCGTCAGCAGAGCACGCATCTTCTCCTGCAGAGTCCGATTCATCCTTTCTGCTACCCCCATCTGTTGGTGTGCATGTGGCAGTGACTGCTTCCGTTTGATGCCGAGTGTCTGGAGGTAGTCTGTGAAAGCGTTGCTCGTGTACTCCCCTGCGCCATCACTCTGGAATTCTTGCAGTTTTGCTCAAGACTCTCTTTCAGCGACGGCGAGCCATGCGACGAAGACTGAATGGGCGAGATGTCGAGCAGGAAGGTTTGCTGTCCAAACATATCGAGTAGATGCTTCGATGAAGGTAATCACGTACAGCTCTTCTTTAGGTCCTGCTTCAGGTAAGTTAAGAATATCGCTGTAGACCTTCTGCATCAGTTTGTAACGAGTGGAGCCAGGAAAATGACTCGAAAACGGGTCGTGGGTAAGATTGGTGACCGGACACGTGGTGCAGACCGTTGGGCGAGACTGCGGTTTCATCTCCGTGCCGTCAGGTAAGAGAAGACTGTTTTTATCAAGAACTGCTGCTCGGATTCAATGATTTAAAATCCCTTGCGATGGATGTCCTAACCGTTGGTGCCAAATTTCTTATGTGGCTTTGTGTCCTGATGATCGCAGATAAAAGTCGGCGTTAGTATAAAATGAAGAAATGATGAAAGGAGAAAGAGCTGGAGACATGTCAATCTCCCCTTCGACGAAACGGGTAAGGGGTAACTGAACATTTGAAGTGTCTGCTGTATTTGCGACTGCAATTTCTGATACTGCTTCTTTTGATGTTACAGTTTGATGGCAGATGGTCCTGCGACAGCTACTGGAAGACTCGGCTGCTCGGCGACTTCTTCTTTCACGGCTTCCTCGACGACTTCGGGTTCATCAGCTGCAAGTCCACTGATTTCTCCCCAAAGTGGAGCTGGAGTTCCTTGGAAGGCTGCACGGGTGTTATAGAAGGTTCGCCAAGCATTGGCGCCTTCATCGGCGGTATTAAACTCCCAAGTATCCAGTGCGGTAAGAACGGCAGCTACAGTTCTAGAAGCTGTTGGTACAGTAGTTGCCCGAAAAACAATATCCACGTGTATATAATATGTTTCTTCTGGGTGACCCCAGGGACCGAGACCAAGGACGCGTTCAGAATCACCAGAGGTGCCCTGTGCTGTGAACTGAAGAACTGATACTCCATGTTGAGTAGCAGCGCGACCGAGGTAAGTATTTGATAAACTGTGCCATAACTCCTGATCCATTGTATCACAATTCCCTTGTGTGCGAATCTTGTGTGCCAGGAGTTGAGCTGTGGAGAGAAGATTGAAACCAAGGCTGGCGACGATAGGAACATTGGTAACGTGTAAGGAATATCCCGTGTCGACTGATTCAAGTATTACACTCCCAATAGATCTTGCCATAATGGTTTGTCCGTTTGCAACTGTGACTGTTATCGGACGATGAAGAGGACACTGGTTGGTGATGACGCTTGTTTCAGCGGAGCACATGTGCCAACCGCAACAGCTGTCGAGATACCAAGTATTGGGTCCTGAAATGACTCGAGCAAGGTTAGCGTAAACTTGCGGTAAGGGAATGCCCTCTGCACTGGTGGTTTCTTCAAGTTGTGTCTCGAAATCTGTATCTGAAATATCAACTGTTGTAACACATCCAAAAACCCCTTTTCCTGATGTTGCAGATGCAAAGACCGGAGGACGATGCTGTGATGGCGGTGTACTCTGCGGCATCTGCTGCGTCTGGGACGTCGACTGCTGCATTTGCTGATGTGGCTTCGGTAACTGCTGCGAACGATGATATGGTTGCGAAGTGCTGCGACGGTTTTGACAACGACTGCGACAAGTTTGGTAAGTATGTCCTGGTTTCTTGCAGAAATGGCAGAAGGGATATTTCGGGGGAAGTCGTTGCTGTGGCTCTGGATTTGAGTAAAAACTTAATTGTAATCCTTTCTTCTGATTGCGTTGTGACTGCAGGTCAAGATCTTGCTGTTCCGCTTGAAGATACGACGAAATTTCGGTTTCTGAGAGGTTCGGATTCATGCGCAAGAAGGCGCGCGTCTGTCGCCACTCGGGACCAAGTCCAGCAAGAAGGACCATGAGATACATCTCACGAGGGAAGTATCCTCCACTCTTCTCCAGTTGATCTTGTAGTGTGCGAACACGATTGACGTAATCCATGACATTCTCGTTTGTCATCATCTGCACACTTGTCAGCTGCGAAAGAATCTTACTTGCTGTTATTGTGTCTTTTGCCATGTACACCCCCTTTAAGTGGTTCCATGCAGTTTCAGCTGGCGTGAAGCTTGAATGAAAAGATCGAACGCCAAGCTGCTCCTTTGGCGACAGGTTCCGAACTAGAACCGTATACGCCCCGAGAGAGGCGTGCAGGAAACTCTGTTGCTCCAGTTGTGTTCCCATGACAGGATACGTAAACTCGCCGGTGAAGAACGGCCATAGCCCAGCGAACTGCGCCAGAAGCTCAAACTCGAAGCTCCAGGAGTAAAATTCAACTCCGTTAAAAGGTATAGTAGTCTTGATCTGCGTGCTGGTAAGTAGATTTGGCGGTTGAAAAATAATCCCCTGTTGTTGAGGTTGTTGCTGTTGCTGGAATTGCTGTGGATGCTGCAGTTGTTGCTGTTGTTGCTGATGTTGCTGTTGCTGTTGTTGTTGCTGAGCAGGTGATCGCCCGAAGATGTAAAAGGGCTGCTGCTGCTGCGACTGCGGCTGCTGCGTAAACGGCGAGAAGGCAAATGAGCCAGTACTTGGAGCTGAAGCTCCACGCATGTAACTTGAGCCGTCAAGGCTCATTCCACTAAACGCTGACGATATTGACTGTGTTGAAAACTGCTGTGGTGTTGCTTGTTGCTGTGCTGTTGCCTGATGTTGTGCTGTTGCCTGTGTTTGTTGTTGTTGCGCTGTACGTGCAGTCGATGAAACACCTGGAGTACTGACAGAAGGCGGATTCTGCTGCTGCATACTGATGTGCGCATAAGCCAGTGGAAACGGTCCAGAGGCTGAGAGACCAGTGGCGGTCGTGGAGACAGGTACTCCAGTAGTTCCAGAACTGGATCCGGTAGATGGTGCTGGTGATGTCCCAGTCATTGTTGACAGTAGTCTTAAATCCAGATAGCTCTCATACCATGTAATAATTTGACAGGTGTTGCACGAGACTAAGTGTAGAATCTGCAAACACAAACACTTGGAAAACCTCAAGTGTTAGCCTAGGATCTTTACTGGAATGGTAGACAAGTAAGACAGTGGAAGTCTTTGTAAGAATGAACCTGAGTATATAATTCAGTTGAAGTCAAGTTTAAAGTCTCAAAGTTGAAATCTCAAGGTGAACAATAGAAAGGCATAACAAGGATTTTATAGCTCTAGGAAAGTACCTGTTCGCTAATGTACCTGTTCGCTAATGTACCTGTTCGTCACTATCGCGCTATGCGCCCTAAATGATAATGAAGAGACGCGACTATTCGCGTGACTGAAACGACTGTCCTCATGACGAGCGCTATTTGCTGACGTCATCCCACAGACTTATATTCTACAGTAGGATTCGACACTATCTACCGATAATCGACTTACAGAAATGCTAAGTATGCATTATATCACAACAAACACTACCCCTTATCTAGCCTAGGAGGTGTGTCAACTTATACATATATTTGTATGTAGAAGTTATAGGCTAGATAGGGGTGTATTCTTAGAGGGTACAACTCCAACCCTATATCTCCCTTGTTCACCCTTGTTTCTAGTCATTCTTGTATTCTAACAGTTTGACCTGTATTGAAATCTAGCCTGACGATTCAGTTTAATTAGAACGGGCGAAAGGAAGGATACTAATGTGCTGTGAATAATGCGGTTTTTTCCTATGCGCCAATTGCGTGTAATAAGCAGGTGCATTTGTTTAGGCGCAACATTGTTTTATGTAAACACGTGCTTATGCAGAGGTTCTTATACATATTTGTGATTGTATGGAAGTTCCGTTTATTAATACGACTTAGTCAAAATGTAATTTACATTATTCAAGATTGTTATACAATCACAATGTGGGCTTTAAACTGCGCAATAACGAGTACAGCGTACTGTAATCACAAACGAATCGTCAGCAGTACAGCTTGGATTCGCCAATCAATCCTCGAGGAGTGTCCGCGTTCATTCCCCGATGAAACTCCCAGTATGCCGAGGACTGCCCTTGAAGATATTTTTTGTCTTTCTAGGGGATATACTGACGCGTCACCCAAGTGTCAATTTTGTGACTTCCGGCCCGATTTGTTTTGTGACGGTCCTCATACGTGCCAAAGAAGGGCCGAATCTACAGAGGAAATTACTATGTCAATGTAGCATATGATCCATTGTGTGTATCTTTCCGTATTTCGCCATGAGAAGGGACGGAGTGGGCGAGCTCCCTAGGAGATGGCTTCTGTACAAGGCAATGCATTGGTGGGGTTGGAAAATGGGCGCGAGAGATCGAAAATGGGTGGTGGGAGAGTGAAAGGGGGCGACAGGGGAAGCAAAAGGGCGTGACGGGACAGAGGCGAAGGAAGAGGGGAAGGGTAAAGCGAAGTTGAATAATGGAAGAGTTTCATGATGGGTGTTTTATAGGCTAGTAGTGTGCGCCCACCAGGACATGGGTGTGGGACAGGACATGGGTGTGTGACAAGACATGGGTGTGTGACAGGACATGGGTGTGTGACAGGCCATGGGTGTGTGACCGGCCATGGGTGTGTGACAGGCCATGGGTGTGTGACAGGCCATGGGTGTGTGACAGGCCATGGGTGTGTGACAGGCCATGGGTGTGTGACAGGCCATGGGTGTGTGACAGGCCATGGGTGTGTGACAGGACATGGGTGTGTGACAGGCCATGGGTGTGTGACAGGACATGGGTGTGTGACCATGGGTGTGTGACAGACCATGGGTGTGTGACAGGACATGGGTGTGTGACATGCCATGGGTGTGTGACAGGCCATGGGTGTGTGATAGGACATGGGTGTGTGACAGGCCAAGGGTGTGTGACACGCCAAGGGTGTGTGACAGACAATGGGTGTGTGACAGGACATGGGTGTGTGACAGGACATGGGTGTGTGATAGGCCATGGGTGTGTGACAGGCCATGGGTGTGTGATAGGCCATGGGTGTGTGATAGGCCATGGGTGTGTGATAGGCCATGGGTGTGTGATAGGCCATGGGTGTGTGATAGGCCATGGGTGTGTGATAGGACATGGGTGTGTGACAAACCATGGGTGTGTGATATGCCATGGTGTGTGACAGGCCATGGGTGTGTGACAGGCCATGGGTGTGTGACAGGCCATGGGTGTGTGACAGGCCATGGATGTGTGACAGGACATGGGTGTGTGATAGGATATGGGTGTGTAACAGGCCATGGGTGTGTGACAGGCCATGGGTGTGTGACAGGACATGGGTGTGTGACAGGCCATGGGTGTGTAACAGGCCATGGGTGTGTGACAGGCCATGGGTGTGTGACAGACCATGGGTGTGTGACAGGACATGGGTGTGTGACAGGACATGGGTGTGTGATAAGACATGGGTGTGTGACAGGCCATGGGTGTGTGATAGGCCATGGGTGTGTGACAGGCCATGGGTGTGTGATAGGCCATGGGTGTGTGATAGGCCATGGGGTGTGTGATAGGCCATGGGTGTGTGATAGGCCATGGGTGTGTGATAGGCCATGGGTGTGTGATAGGACATGGGTGTGTGACAGGCCATGGGTGTGTGATAGGCCATGGGTGTGTGACAGGCCATGGGTGTGTGACAGGCCATGGGTGTGTGACAGGACATGGGTGTGTGACAGGCCATGGATGTGTGACAGGACATGGGTGTGTGATAGGATATGGGTGTGTAACAGGCCATGGGTGTGTGACAGGCCATGGGTGTGTGACAGGACATGGGTGTGTGACAGGCCATGTGTGTGTGAGAGGCCATGGATGTGTGACACCATGGGTGTGTGACAGGCCATGGGTGTGTGACAGGCCATGGGTATCTGATAGGACATGGGTGTGTGACAGGCAAATGTGGGTGACAGGCAAAGCGTGTGTGACAGGACATGGGTGTGTGACAGGACATGGGTGTGTGATAAGACATGGGTGTGTGACAGGCCATGGGTGTGTGAAAGGCCATGGGTTTGTGACAGGCCATGGGTGTGTGACGGGGCATGGGTGTGTGACAGGCCATGTGTGTGTGACAGGGCATGGATGTGTGACAGGACATGGGTGTGTGACAGGCCATGGGTGTGTGACAGGCCATGGGTGTGTTACAGGCCATGGGTGGCTGACAGGCCATGGGTGTGTGACAGGCCATGGACGTGTGACAGGCCATGGGTGTGTGACAGGACATGGGTGTGTGACAGGCCATGGGTGTGTGACAGGCATGGATGTGTGACTGGACATGGGTGTGTGACAGGCCATGGGTGTGTGACGGGCCATGGGTGTGTGACAGGACATGGGTGTGTGACAGGCCATGGGTGTGTGACAGGACATGGTCAACGCCTGAAACGCCTTGTCGGTTGCATACGCCGGAAACTTTGTCGCGGTAATCTGTCCGCCGAATGAGCACCGGACCTTCAGACGCAGAGCCGCTCTCGAAATCGTCGCTGCCAGCCGGGTACGGAGCATACCCATGCTTGGCGGGCCTAGCCCTAGGCCCTCCGTCCTCCCTCCTCTCCCTTGCTTCCTCATGTCGCCACGTCCTTGCTTCCCTCTGCTCGCCCCTTTCTTCCTCTTGCCATTACTCCCCCTCCCCTTATCCTTCCCACCGTTGTGCCGTCCGACGCGCCTGTCCCTGCCGCGCTTTTTGCCGCGCTTGCGGTCGCCGTCAGACTCGCTCTCGAGGGACTCAGGCTCGCTGCTTTCAGTGCTCCGACCGTCGTAGTTGGACTCTGACGCCGAGGACTCCCCGAGTCAGAGTCGCTGGAAGAGGACGGCGAGTCTGATTCCTCGGGAGAGTCTTCGCGCTTTTTCCGTTTCGTCTCGCGGACGCGGCCTCTTTCGCGGCGTTCAGGTGATGGGGCAATGGCGTCGCTCTTCGCTCGACGGGTGTCTCCATCGCGACGCTCCCATTCGCCGTCCTTGTCCTTGTTTGACGGTTTCTCTGGGCTGGTCGTCGCGGCCACGGTCGCGCGGCCTTCCACACGAGCGGGAGTCTTCAAGACGGGGGCCGCAGCAGCGGCCTGCGAGGGCCTCGCGATCCGACTCCGCCACATTGTTTGCGACAGTTTCACCGTTAGGGGAATCATCGTGCGACGGCGGCATGGCGCTAGCAGGGGACTCCACGACGACCATCGCCACTTCCTCAACCGCCTGAGGCGCGTCTGCTGCGGTCGTGGGTGGACAATCGGCGTTCATTGCGGCGCTCATCACGACGCGGTTCCGCGTCGGTGCGGCAGCTGCGGGAATGGGAGCGGCGCTCGCGTCCGCCTTCGCCGGAGGGGTGCCGGCCTCTGGGGCTGCGACCACTTTTGCTGCCTTTGTATCCTCCTCTGCTAGCGCTGCATCCTCCTCTGCTACCGCCGCATCCCTGTCTGCTACCGCCGCATCCTTGTCTGCTACCGCCGCATCCTCCTCTGCTACCGCTGCATCCTCCTCTGCATCCGCTGCAGACCCCTCTACTGCTGCTGCAGTGGCCTTCGCTGCGTTTCTCTCGGCCTTTTACCTTACGGCCCGTTCTTTTTTCGTCTCTGCCTTGGGCTTCTTGGGGGCGTGCGGCGGTCCATCATTCCCTGCATGGCGGCCCGGCAACGCGCAATGTCAGGGAATGTTAAATACGAAGGCACAAAAAAACCGCCACCTGGCGGGTGGAGCATGGAAGACAAGTAGCTCACCGGGGGTGCCGACAAGATCACCTATCGGTTTCTTCCGCTGAGCCGACCTTTTCAT
This sequence comes from Closterium sp. NIES-67, assembly GCA_027943415.1. Taxonomy (NCBI): domain Eukaryota; kingdom Viridiplantae; phylum Streptophyta; class Zygnematophyceae; order Desmidiales; family Closteriaceae; genus Closterium; species Closterium sp. NIES-67. The sequence continues at coordinate 472,561 of BQMB01002199.1, read as the reverse complement.
TGGGCTACGAAGCCCGCCCGGCGCGACGTCCCCGTAAGGGTCGTCTAGGGCATCATCGTCGCCATCCGGGTCGGAAGAGTTGGCGTCACTTTCCAGCCCGTCGCCCTTCTTCACCGAAAGCTTGTTTGCTTTCCGGTATTCACGGACCGCTTCTGCAGTTTCCTCTCTAGTAATCTTCCGTTTTTTCCCCCTCCGTTTACCCCTGGCAGGCACCTCGCCTGAGCCACTGTCGTAGTCCTTTAGATCTACGCGCTCCTTACGGCGCCTATCTCCGCGTCTGACTTCGTCGCGTGTCATGGCTACTGGTGGAGGGGAAAATGAACGCAATCACAAGCCCTATACCGTAGAGTCTAGAAATGTGCAAACATGCTGTCAAATTGAAAACTGGAAATGCGGATAACCCAATGCTACCTTTCTGGGACGGTCGGACAGGGTGAGGGGAGGGAAGGGGTTACCTGCTACAGTGATGTGTGTGAACCCTCAAAGAACCCCTATAGTCCTCTTGTGCCCTTTGTTTGGCGTGAGCGACGCGACACCCTCGGATTACATATCGAATGGCGCACAAGCTTCATCATCGATTCGGGCGAACATGCCTGATTGGTGGGGGGAAATGAACATGGCATGGCGTGCAAAATTACATTGTGTCCGACGTGGTCACGCCCTGTAAGATCAATGTATACACCACCCGCTATGTGAGAAATTGCTTAACCAGTACTAAATCGACGAAGCGTGGAGACTTTATGATTATGACACAGATGCATTACCGAAGAGCCCAAATTTTTGCAAAGCAGTGGTAGACGAGAGGTTATTCATTTGAGGAATTCGCGAAAGAGTGTTTAGGGTCAGTGGTGTGCAATGAACATGAAGCAATCCAATGTGGTTTGTAGGATGTTCCGCGTGTTCATCCTTGAGATGTGCGCTCTGCGGCAGTGGTTAATTGGTCTTGTGAACCCTGTCGGAGTCAATGTAACAAAACAGTGTTCATTGTAGCACGACAATACATGATGCATACAAAAGTGAATGCCAAGGGTATGTCGAAGATGCACTTAACAGGGGTACGTTACCTATGCACCTACGGGTCGGACGTGCCAGCAGTTTGGTGAGGAAGTGAGCTGCAATGTCGCCAATGTAACAGTACGTCAGGTTCACTCTCCCGTCGTGGACTTTGACTTTGACGCAACAGTTTCTTAGGGTGATGTGCATAGTGCGAATGATGAAACTGGGTTTGTTGGCGATGTGCTGAGCTTCGCAACTTGCAGCGGATCCTATAGGTGGGAACCTTTGTGAACAGCGGAGGTTGCTGCGATGTAAACGGTTCAACCGAGGTTAGAGCGGTCAGCTCCTGTGCCTGTCAGTTCGAGAAGATGGGTCCGCTAGGCTCTTGTCGAAGTGGAACCTCGCTGTACATCTGGTCGAAACGTGACGCACGATAAACAGCTTACATCTGCGCTGCTGCCAGTAGGGTGCATGGGCAGCAGCATGAATTGTTTAGGTGTCGGGGCTGTAGCCACCTACTGGAGTGCGGCGGGGTGTGGAGAGCGGCCCCATCGTTATGTTTAATTGCTTCGCGATAGTCTGGGCATACTTTGACTCGTACATAAAGATGCCATGTGGCGTGTAGGCGACGTTGAGGCTGAGGAACAGGGTCCCTGTCATGGAGGTGGTGATGTCAACGCGGTGCCGTAGGCTATGCTCGAAGTGATCTAGCAGGTCGGATTATGTGCCGTTGTAGAATACGACGTTCATATCATGATGACTGGTGAAGTATAACAGAAGGATATAGTGGTATATAGACGAGGGTGTTGTACCCTCTAAGGCTCAAATGTATTGTAGTCTACAGTAACTGTCTAAGTTACATTTGACAGTTCACGTAAACAGTGTGGAGGATGGGGTCTCTGCGGAAGTGGATGCCGATACATCCCGGGATGGAGAGGTAGATCGATGTGTTGGCATGCAACAAAGTGGTGAAGGATGAACACGCTGTCCGCCCCGGCGAAATGCTACGTAACAAATAGTAGAAGCCAGTGAAAACGGCGTGAGGTTAAGGTATAGGAGGTAGGCGACAATGTCGAGAGAAAAAAGGAGTACAACATAAGAGTGAGTGATACAACAGTAGGTGTGGTACCCTATACAGTAATGCTTAGTAACAACTACCAAGGCTACAGTTATGTAAATCATATACATTTTAACACAACCCTTAGGCTTGGTACAGAAGGACCCACACACCCCCAGACCCCCTAACCTAGCACCCTCGATTCCCATCAGCCACGACAACTCCAGCAGGGCCAACCCCAAGGCTCTGGAGATGCGACGCGGTAGTCCCGACAGTGGCGACAGCGACGGCGACGACGGGCGTGCGGCGGCAACAGGCGTGCGGCGACGACAGCGGCGACGTCGAGGGCAGGAGCTTACGACGGCGGTAACGGGCGAGGCCCCCGCCCTACTGGCGGCGTGTCCAGACTCCGCACCAGGGGAACGACCGCAGGCAGAAGGATGGCCGCGACGGCGGCCAACAGGGAACGAGTCGCAGCGGAAGCGAGGTTGGGAGCAGGCCCAGGAAGGGTGTCTTGCTCTGAAACCATGTCTTGAAGTTGGGCTAGGTAGAAACAGGAGAACCGAAAACCATGGTGTGAGGTTTATATGCAGAAGGTAGGCAAGAATGTGGAGAGAAAATCGGACTGCAAAAGAAGAGAGAGGGATATAAGGAGGAGTCTTGTACCCTGAACGGTACTGTTCAGCAACAGCTATCAACCATACATTTATATACAAACAGTCCTAAGTTCACACACGCAGGCGTGAAGGCTGAAGGGGCGTAAACGTAAGGTCGAAGTGGATGCCCTGGCATTGGTTGTAGCCACGTACGATGTATCGAGCCGTGCGGCAGTAGACGTTTCCCTTGCCTATGAGTTGAGGCAACTGTGCAATTTGCATGTTAGGATGTTGGCGTTCACAGCCTTGCGCCATTCAGCGCGGTGTGGACCAGTGAGAGCCTGCCATGAGGTCACTGGCTCGATCACGGAGGGATTCTCGTGAACGCTGAGTACCCAGACGTAGCGGGTGGCGGCGTCAATGAAGGTGAGTGTGTACTCCTTATCAGAAGAAGTTAGGACACTAGCTACTTCAGATAGGATACTAGGAGGCTAGGAAAGCCGCCATGGAATGGCGGGAGGAAAGTAGATGTTGGAGCTGGAAGAGAATATCGAGAGAGAAGGGGTTCGATTAGGAAGGGAGAGGTGTACAAGGAGGGGATTGTACCCTCTTCAGAAAGGTTCGGTAACTAGCAAGCCTAACAGTTATGTATAACTTATATAATCTCAACACTGCTCCCCGTGGGGTGTACTCTCTTTTTGGGGTTGAATGCCATGTGAGTATTTATCGGTAACACTGAACTACTATATGATGTTCATTGTTGCCGTGTATCATATTCTTAAACCGTCGTCCCGAAGTTGGCGTATGGAAAGACGTGTACAATCTCGCATGTGATGTACGTTTGGACAGCTCAGCGCAGGCTCGGGCATATGCACGACCATTGAATACTGCCCGATACTGCAAAATCAGTGGTGGTTACGTCTCGTCCCAAACGGGCCCCAGCGCTAATCGGCGAAGGTACCCTCCAGCAAAACATTTCAGTTTCCGCCCGTCTCCGCCTGCATAGTCACAGATATGTGGGCCCATTTGCTCCACGCCCGTATACACAAAACGTAGAACAATGCAACAGCAAACTCAGAGTGCCGCACGAGTGGATGACCTAAACATACAGTAGTCTGTTGCCCCGTCTCGCTCAGACGGGTGTAGCGATCGCGTTTTGACAAGTCCTGGACTCTGTATTTCGCCACCGCCGCGGCGCCAAACCAGGGTTCATGTCGGGGCCTAACATACCTTCCTCTACTCCCTTCAAATCGTTCAGTATGCCCCGGCTGAACAGTGACGGGTGGCTCCTTGTCGAAGAGAGAGACGCGAACACGCTTCGGGGGGGAAACTGGATCGCAGGAGCCCTCATCGACTGGGTGGGACTGTGAGTTGGCGTGCCGGTGCAGTGCGTCGCGTGGCTAATAAGACATTATTCATTAATCATGATAGCGTTTTCCCCGCAGGATGCTGAGCTACGAATCCACGGAGAGCGACCCAAAATGGCTATACACGTCAACCTTTTTCTGGGAGGTTGCACGACTCAATGCGGGTGGGCTTCGTAGGCGGGATGGTCTAAAGGCGGACCCTCTCGAGTACTCTTTTGTCTTCATCCCCGTTCATTGGGAGTGAGTCATCTGACAGTATCAGCATGGTAGGTCACACCGGTCATTTGCACCTACCCAGGTCGCAAGGTGTCCAGGTATCAAGTGCTGATGTTGCGCACGTTCACCATGTCACAATTCTGCCAGCAAAGCGTTTGAAAAGTGTTCCCTCGAATGTTCTGCAAATGTTCCACATGTCAAAGGGCTGCAGTTCGTACGCGCACATATGTCTCGTTCATTGGTGATACGGCAAACCCCGCCCCATAATGACGCCTCGCAGATCACACTGGAGCTTGCTGGTGCTCCAATTGCGACACACCCCGCAATCCCCGACGCCTCTGGACGTGCATATCTGGCACGCGGATTCAAAAGACCAGCATGGGGGCGCGGATGCACCTGTGCGCGAGTGAGTTATGTAGGTGCCTCGTTCACCAGATTGCACGTACAGCATGCTCCTCGGTTGTAATGTTCTTCCACTGTCGAACCATCGCAGGTACCTGCGACGCCAAGTCGTCCGCCGTTTTCCCACATTCAATAGGGTGGACGCAAGGGAATGGGCTGCATCCATACCCTTCACCCAGATACAGGTGCGCGCTTGGAGAAGGGCGCCGTTATGCCATGGGTGCATAAGGGATCCCAGTGCTGGTTCCATAGGGTTGCGGGCCAACCTATTCCCAACCCTTGCCACATGCCAACGCACTTTATGCTGCCAGGTGCCCAAACAGGACGGGATAGACGACTGCGGGGTCTACACAATGCGTTTTATGCACCATCTAGTGGAGACCAGATTTGCAGATCTCGGACAAATCGAGCTGGAGGGAGATCCAAAAGCGTGGCGGAGGCAGTATCGGCGAGACCTGCGGAAATGGTCAATGTACTACAATGAGTACGAGCAGAAGCTCGCCTGCCTCTCAGATGTCACTGCGCCTACGTGATCTGTCTAGAGGACGCTTAACCCATGTAATGCCGTAAATGGAAGACTGCTTGTTGGTATGTTGCTGTATAAAAGCCCTTATCTACGGGTTTACATATGAGGTAACGTGTACAACATACACCCTCAGCCCTGCTCGCCCGCACCCAAACCTAAAACAACGGATCTCCCCCCTCGTCAGTTTTCAGCACGTCCGCGGTAGCCCCTGCGACACTGGCATTTCCCACCTACACTGTAGCAATGCGGTCCGTTGGCGGTCCTCATTGTCTGTCCGTTCCGACATGAACCAAGGGGTACTTTCTGTGCGGTTGGGTGACGTACCTCGCGGCTCAGAAAGATGTTTACAAAGAAGATATCGGTTGGGATGGATTTCGACCAACAACAAACGCGCTGATCTGAACCACGCTGTCACCACTCACCTAGTTCCGAAACCCTAATCACGCAGTGCGTATAACATCGGTGGCCTCTCGCGATCGGTTCGCTAAGTCAGGTGACGGTCAAATATACTTGTGGAGCATGACGCCCATGAGATGCTCCTTCTGTAAGTTATGCTTCGTATGCTACCAAACACTAAGAACACACCAGATTAGAAGCAAGCGGTGCAAGAGGTTGCAGAAGCTTGCTACGGCACATCGGCAGCAGTACGGCGTTAGCGTACGACGCGAGTCCAATGGAGTATACACGCTCCACGATTGTGGATCTGCCCCGCTTCCCCTTCCGCGCCTTCCAGGGTCAGAGGATGCTCTGCCTCGCGGGCGGCCTGCAGTACCCGTACCACCGACAGAACCCTCCGAGCCACCGCTAACCGACCCTGGCGCTGTCGCGGATGTAGAGGAGAGGGAGCTCTTCGACCTTAAGGCCGAGATCTGTATCTTAGCCCGTAACTTCGGCCTAAGCAATGCAGCCGTCACAGCTTTGATCCAGATCTTCCGACACCCCGACCTCGACCCGCGGCAGATCGACAGCTGGAACAGCCATCGGGATCTTGAGAAGTACGAGGAGGAGTTCGAGGTCGGCGAGGAGAATGAGTGGCTGGAGACCGAGATCCCTGTGGACCATGAGGTTGGGTTCCTCGTCTTCCGACATCGTAGGGTACTAAAGGTAGCACACACAAGCCTGCGAGAAACCTTGTAGCTTCAACACCAATCTAGCACATGTTGGTTCCACTGTGTAAATAGCGCATGCCATGGACACTTATTGGTGTGTAACTCTGTTTTTCCCACCATTGTAGGTGTTGGAAGCCTTGTACAAGCGGCAGTCGGCCGTCTCGGGCTTCCTGCATCGCGCGGAAGAGTGGAAGGTGGACGGGGTGCGTCGATACAGCACGCCCATGAACACGGACTTCATGCTCAAAGCACAGGTACTCGCACGATACATGCATGTTCAGTGACCCCTATGGTTTCCGTCTTCCGCGTGCTGCATCTTTCGGCCGACATCTGTACTCTGCTCTCCACCCTCTGGGACCGCATTATCTAAACCGTGTTTAATGGTGTGTTGAATAACGTAGGAGCACATAGGGGACCGTGGGTTCCCCCTCGGCATCATTCTCTTCAGCGATGCGACGAACCTCTCCAACAACGGCAGGAAAACTGCCCATCCCGCGCTGCTGGCTCTCTCCAACACGCCCGAGTGGGCTCGGTGGGGCGAGGACGGCACCGAGATGCTCGGTAACTTCCCAACCATCCCCGCCGACTTGTCGCCTGAGGAGAAGTGCAAGGCATTCCAGGCCGGCCTTGCTGTCCTGGCAAGCCCCATAATCGAAAAGTCCAAGCTTAGTGGGTGAGCCATCACTGCGTTGCGGTTCTTCCCGCGGTTGCCACTACACCCCACCCTTACCCTCTCCTGTGCCGGTATCACGACGCATCCGCATCCAGGCGCCATCGATCCTCACTCTCTCAGCCCACCACCCCCCCTCCCTCTTCCTCACCTTCCCCCCCACCCCCCATCCTACTGGAACTTCCCTCAGTGGCGGGCTGCTGTTAGAGGATCACGCGGGAAACCACGCGATGGGGTTTCCGGTGCTGTACGCCTACGTCACTGACCACCCCGAGTCCTCCAAGGTCTCGTGCACCATGCAGTGCCAGTCGTTCCGTCCATGCTCCATGTGTCTAGTGGAGCAGAACAACCTGAAGCAAATCTTCTCGACAACTCTGAATCGTACCGTCAAGGGCCAGAAGGCGGTGTACAGGCTTCTCAAACGCTCAGAGCGGGTGGAGACGCCAAGCGCCCTGGCTGCCCTCAAGTCGAAGTACTCGACGCACGCCGTGCCAGTAAGTGGGAGGGTTCTGGTTCTGCCTCTTTCGCGGGAGATGGGGGGTGTTGGTGATCGGAACGTTATGGAACTCGTAACGCATTTGAAACGTTCGCAAAGTGTTTGCGGAAAGGTTTTTCATACATTTCGCGAAGCGTTTGCGGAATTGTTTTTTGAACACTTAGCGAAGCGTTCTAAGATTGTCACATCTAACGTCAACATCTTGTCCTGCATCCACGCCGCATATTTCCCCCAGCCCGATCGACGGGTCACTGTCTCTTGTCAATTCGCGGCCGCGTATTGCCCTTAGCCCGCTGGACGGGTTAGTGTCTTTTAATCATTGCATCTGGATCAACGTTGCTCGTTCTACGGCATTCCATTTGAACATTGTTCCATTATCGGTGTCGATTCCCTTGCGCGCGCGGTACAGCGTACCGCCGAGGTGCACCGCATGTTGATTTGCCAGTCGCACACTGTAACGGCAAACGCCCCCCATCACGGCCACTCGCGTACTCGCCGATTAGTGAGCCCGCGCTGCCCATGCAAGTCCCCGTACCCTTGCCGTCCCTTCTCGACAACTCACTCTCCAGCGCAAGGCACTAGCGGTACGTCGCATCCGTGCTTTTGCCAATAGTTGTGCGCTGAACCATGGCAGACGATGGCAGGCGTGGACCATCCCGCGAGCTTCCCTACCTACCTGACGATGTGTGGCTTAAAATCTTCGAAATTCTTCGGACTGGTCTTTGGGAGAACGGCCGGGATTGGCCAGACATCAAGCCCGACCTCAAACCATTCGTGCGTCAGCAGGCCGTGTGTCGCCGGTGGTACTATCTATCCCACCCAGCGCATCCCCTGGATTTCCCCTGGCCCAACTGCTACATGTTGTTCCGTCCACCGTTCACCGAGAGGGACTTGCGTGTGCCATGGCCGGCACTGGGGCAGCCGCCGGTAGAGTACCTCCGTGATTGGCCTTCTCGGGTCCGCCTCCCTGTTTGCCCGGTGATGGTGCAGGGGGGATCCAGTGAAAGATCCTCTGTTTGGCGAGAATCCAATGGTTGCTCTGCACGATGTCCTGTGCGAACGAAGCCATAGCGTCTGCATGTTGTACCTCTCGTGTTTACTGGAATATTTCAGAGAAGTTACAACTTGCTGGCTAACGTGTTTCTTCGATTTGCGATGCACCACAAGGCCCCACCCCCGCCCCCCCTTTCCCTCTCCCCCCGTTAACCGCCGATGTCCGCCCCCCCGCTGTGGCCACGACTCCCTTTGACACATCCCCACCCTCGTTGCCTCTGCCCTACTCCGTGTCCCTCCTCTCTCATCTACCGCACACACGGCCCTTCTCGCGTGCTCGCTCTCCCACCTTTCCCCCCCCCTGTCCTTGCTCTCAGCCGCCACGTATCTTTTCCCAGACCCAAAGCCGTGTCCATCGGACTCTGCTGTCCCGTTTGTTCATGCACCCCCCCTTAACCCAGGACCGTCCTCTCATGTCCCGCCCTTCTCCCCCCCCCCCCTCTCCCTTTCCCCACGGGCTATGCCAACGCGTCCCCACCCCTCCACCCACCCCAAACTAACCCTAATCCCGACCCGCCACGTGTGCCCGCCTCATGGGTAATCCCCAGTGCGCGTTGTGGGAGTGGGAGTTCTCCACGACGCTGTGGGGGAACATCTACCTAGCACTCCCTCCATGCATCATGCACATGATAGAGCAAGGGTGGTGGCTGCATGCCATGAAGTGCCTGGTCGCTAAGCTCACTCCATCGGAGCGCGGCATCCTGCTCAAGTGAGCTGCTGCTTCACCCGCTGTGTGTTGCCTTTTATTTTCTCCAACTCATACTGGTCCTTGTAGTCCGTGACGTCCTTCCACATGTCCCCTGCCTCCCTTGTCTTTCGCCCTCCCCCCAAACTTTCCTTGTGCTCCCCACCCCCCCCCCCCAGCCGATACTCCGCTATCAAGGCAGTGACGCCGTCCTTCCTTCTGCGACTGCCCGGCGGGTGGATGTACTTTTCCACGACCGCCGGGTTCGCGGCGTCTGAGCACCGTGCAGTGATGCAAGTGCTCCCCCTCATCCTCATCCTCGACAAGCGGGAGCCACAGCGGGAGGCGGTCGTGCGCATGGTGACATGGTACAAGGAGCACATCCGTGCGGAGTACCACACCGACGAGTCGCTAGTGAAGCTGACGAGCGACGGCAAGGAGTACGTTCACCTTGCTTACCTGCACCCACTCCCCACTCCCTCGAAGCTTGGTCCCCCCTTACATCCGCGGAAGCCCCCCCTGCCGTGCCTTTGTTGTGCACCTTTATGAGTATCACACCTCCTCCAAACCCGCCCACCCACCCCCAACTTCCCCCACCCCCAATCCCCCATGACCCATTATCTGCCCGTCTGCACCGCATAGCATGGTCGACTCCCTAGGCACGGCATTCGAAAACCAGAAGTCGGGGTGGGGGATTGTCAAGATCCATGACATCTGCCACCTCTCCGAGACGATCAAGGCACGTGGGCTCCCCCACGAGTACTCCAGCAACTCCTACGAGCACGCCCACAAGACCACTGTCAAGCGGCCCTCCCGGGGCTCGAACTGGAAGAATGTCGACCAGAGGATTGTGAAGAAGCACATTCAGCATGCGGTCGTGCGGCAACTGACGAGAGAGGTGGGAGGCGACGCCACCTATGAGACGGCAATGAAGCAGGTATGCCCCCTTCTCCCGTACCCCCATTTTCCCCCCCTTCCCTTCCCTTCCCTCCCTCCCCCCCTCCCTTCCGCCCCCACTCCTCCACCCCACCTTTGGGGCTGTCGACCTTGTATTCAGTAGGTGTTCCCCTCTCACATCTGCCTCTCGCCGTCCTTGATTTCACCCTCCCCCAACCCCATCCGCCCTCCACCCCCTTGTGTTTCACCCACCCCCCACTGCTGTTACCCCTCCCTGGCATCACCCTTCCCCACTCCCTGACAGCACACTCCCTCATCCCCATACTTTTATCCCCGATCTTGGAAATCAGCCCTCCACTCTCCCACCAGCCATCCTTCTTCTATACATTCACCCTACACATCTCTTGTCTGCCTTATCACCTCATAGGATTCCCCCTTCCCCACTCCCATCCTCCCCTTCCCCTTCAGGTTGTCCCTTAACCCACCCCGACCCTCCCAAACGCACTAACCACCCCGTGTACCCGACACCGTCCCCCACAGGCGGCCCTCCTTGGCAAGAGGGTCATGACGAAGACTTGCAGGCGCATGGTGGTGGGGGACCAGCTGGACACCGTTTTCTTGTCCTACATACGTACTGCTGGCGTGGAGGCGATGCGAGAAATGGCAAACAAGATGGACCTCGCCAAAATCACGACGCGCACTGTCTGGGTAAGTGCTTAACCATCCCAACTCCCCATCTGCCTCCTCAACGCTCCTATGAACTTGCAAGCCACACTTGTGGGAGGTGCTGGTGTTCATGATTCCATGAAGTGTGCCCTCTTAACCCGTCTAGTTAAGAACTATGCCGGTCTCGACCCTGACCGAAACCCTTTCGCGTATTGCTTTATCTCATCCCCACCCCACCCCTCCCTCCCAACACCCGCATCGCATGTGCATTACCCTCATTTCCGCTGAAACCCTTCACCGCATGTCCCCCCAACCTCCACTCCCTAATCCCGCCTTGCTGTTCCGCCCGTCCATGCCACTCTTACCCGAGTGCATGCAGGTGCACACGGCCATGGCCATCCCCCCCCACGACCGCATGGAGTGGACGGCCAAGGGACAGTTTGTGAAGGCGACCCCGCATGAGTGGCTCTTCTCTGACGTCTCTATCAAGCCCGCAGATGGAGTCGGCCCACCGTGGTACGGCCGGGCCCTCGTGCTGTTCCACTACCTTGACGATGCAGGTGTGGAGGGTCGTGCCGCCTACATTCAGTACTACACCGAGCACCCGCGGCCATGCCCGGACACCGGGTGCAAGCGCCTGAGCCCAACGACGGGCATCGACAACTACGCTGTCATTGACATGGATTGCATCCTAAGCCTTGCCCATGTAGTCCCAAGCTGCACAGAGCCTGAGTACCGGCTTGTTAACCGTTTTCTCTTCTGACTCGACATGCACGTGTCCCCTGCCACCCTTTATAAATTACATTCATTACGACTACCATAAGTATGTGCTAACAATCGCACTTCCAACGATTTTGCACGAGCATGCTAGACTCCGTGCCATCAATTGCTGCTGCACTGTGAAAGACAGACAATGCAGTGCAAAAACCATTTCACCATTTCTATACAATAACCATGGTGAAAATTAACACTTTAATGAGCCTTTAAGTTACGCAAATACAACAATGCAGTATTTTGTAACCTTTCCACAACAATGCATCCGCAAAACATCTCAACCGCGCAACACTCGCAAACCGTTCACATGAATCGAAACGATTAACAAATACTTGGCGAACACTTTGCGGATGATCTCCAACTTTGTGCATCGCCCAAAATGGCGTAAACGTTTTGCGAACGTGACACTTTTTGCGATGAGCCAGGCCAGTCCCTCCAAAGTGCCATTCAGCCTGCAAAGGTCTGCTTCAATGGCTCTGAGAAATTGGGGACACAAACAGCGGGGGGGGATTGGGGATAGGAAGGAACCACCAGACAGGAGAAGAATGGAGGAAAGGGTATCTTCGTGTGCGAGGAGCGAACTGAATGGTGAAAACAATGTGTGGACAATCACGAATCAGAAAGGGGAGATGGCCTCGTCCCATGGGAGGGGGCACGCACAGGTAGGTGAGTCGGGAGAGAGCGGCGAGGGATGGAATGGGCCCTTCCAGGTCAATGGAGTATGTCAGGTCGCTGTGGGATGGAGACTGCGTGGCAGGGCACGGCCGGGGAGAGGGTGTCAAGGAAAAACAGACATGTAAGTTAAGACAGTTTATACAAGGGAGCCTAGCCAACAACTGTAAACAAGAAACAGTAGCCTATATTTCTATATGTATTCCATATTGTTCACAACGAAACCAAGAAGAACGATGAGCCAATCGCAGGCACATGAGGTGCAGGGCTAAAAAGTGATGAGGCAGGTGGGGACGAACAGGTACTGGAGTGTGGCGAGATCAGTGATGGAGACAGGTATGCTGCCCGCAGGGTGAGGATCGTCCGCAAAGGCCCTTGAATCCCTGCGATTGCACACATGTGAAACGGATGCACAACACTCGGCAAATACAGAGCCCACAAGGAAGGAGCCAGCATGCGAGAGCAGCCTAGCACGCCCAGCAACCGCCCCACACGTCCGAATTAGCTCACTCCCGACAAAGCACAACAGTAGAAGAAAGAAGGTGGCTACGGCAATGAAAGTCTGGAGAAGGGTAGGGATAAGAAAGCCACGTAACTCATTGGGAAACGACCAGTCCTTTAGGTCTGCACGTGACTCACAGGGCAATGACTTGTGAGAAAAATACTTGGACTGTCTAGCGTACAGCGTTTGTACGCAAGAAGTGCTATGCGACAAAAAAAAATGTATGCTTGCGGAATTCTTTTTGGGCTGCCCGTCTTATAAAAACGAGAAAAAAATCCGCGACAGATAGCAATTTCGCGATTCTAGCCAGAGTTGACGCCAAATCGCGAACTTGACATTGGGAACAGGGCTAGTTTTTCGTTTTTCAAGACCCAGCGGTCTTAGGATTCGCGTCACTAAAGATCCTGAATTCAGCATTCCCTGGGAAATCTCACTTTATTTGAGGATTACTTTGACCTTCAATCTGAAATTCAAAGTGTTTTTTGGGACTCCCTATCTATCAGCGGAACCGGTGGGCACTTCGAGTACAAGCAGGAAGGACGTCGATGGAAGAAACGATGGAGAAGAATACAGAACACACGCTTGCTGGTGCTGCTGTCCCTCACCACCACACCAAGTTCGACTCTTTCCTTAATCGCGATAGAAATGCGTACAACTTAGAGGGACAGTGCGCAACATGGCTAAGGTCATATTAAGGGGCTGTGATAAGTCTGACAGCCCTGCACTTCTGTAGTTGTGCAAGTTCCACGGGTCTCATCTTCAGATTGCGTGGAAAATTGGTCAGGGTTGCGAAGGAATTGGGAGGGGGGGGGGGGGCGCGGGGAAGTTAGGGTTGCAATTCCAGCACGGATAGTTTCCATGCCAGTCGGATGGCCAGGATAATTTTTCACGCAATCCGGATTGCTCAGGGAGTTCCTTGGAAACACCCAGAATCAGTCAGGAGGTTTGTGAGAATGAAATCCTCAAAATCAGGATTTCAGCGGAAACGACCCAGAATGTACCTGACATTCCAGATGTTTACCCTTGAGCCGAGAGCCGTGATTGGGAACCCTTATCAACTCCCCAACCCGAAAATTCCCCTAACCGCAACCCATCCCACTCCATCTAGAAAGCCCAAGTCCTTCCCTCTACTTGTTCTACTCACAAGAAGCATCTCGTAAGCCCAAAATCCCCCGTACTCTAGCTACCATAAACCTCAGGGGGTGGCCAAAGTAGACAGTTAATGTCCGCTAAGGTTAGCTCGACGTCAGATGTGGATGTCAAACCAGACACAAAACCAAACTTTGGACATGAAAGTGTTGGTTAGGGTAAGCCAAAAACCAGAAACCCGAAACATACAGAAAGTTACCACATCACCAAAAAGCGAATCTGGAGAATCTGCCACAGTGTGTGAACAGTGGTGGAAAATTTTCGCGAATTGAATTGAATTGAATTGGTGTGCTTCCTTGGCGAGTGGCAAGTGTTTCGCAAATTCGTTTCCGATGTTTTGGTGGGGGTTGCTGCGAGCTCTTTGGGAAAATCTTTAGACTGCCCGCTAGGTTGTTAAAAGAACCCTGTGTGACGCCTCTCTCGACTACGGGGTTTCAGCAGCCTTACTTTCGACATCCCGGAACCGGCACTGTAGCGTATACAGTTGTGGTAACCCGCTTTGAACGTCAGTGATGTACCACCTGTGCTACTTTGGACACCTTGTAAACCTGGCGTACTTCACTCTCATTATGATCAATCCCTAGCTAGTGCGCTTACCTTAGTAGGTTAAAATTCAGCTGGAGCTATGTCGACCCCAGAGCCGCCCGTACCTTTTCTGTGTACATGCCCAAACTTTTTTTTTAACCTGCCTGCCAGAGCGTTTTTCTAGCGTTTTCCTAACTCGGCCCTTAGCGTGCAGTGTGTCGTGAAGTTAGGCTAGGTAGGAATAGGTGAAGCCATGAATATGGTGTGAGATCTAGATCTAGGAGGTAGGCGAGAATGTCGAGAGAAAAGGGGACTAGGAAAGAAGAGAGAGGGATACAAGGAGGGGTGTTGTACCCTCTACAGTAATGTTCAGTAACATCTACCAAGCCTACACTTATACAATAACTTATATAATTTAACACACCCCCTAGGCTTCATAGTAGAAGGACCCACACACCCCCACACCCCCTAACCTAGCACCCCTATTCCCATCAGCCATGACGACTCCAGCAGGGCCAACCCCAAGGCCTTGGAGATGGCGACGGCGGCAGTCTCGGCAGCGGCGACAGCGACGGCGACGACGGGCGTGCGGCGGCAATAGGCATGCGACAACGACAGCGGCGATGGCGACGGCTTCAGCTTACGACGGCGGTGACGGCAGCGGCGCCCGCCCTTCCGGTGGCGTGTCCAAATTCCGCACCAGGGGAACGATCGGCGAGAGTCTGACGGCGACTGTGGCAAAGAGGAGGGGACAGAGGAAAGGGGGAAGGGGCGGGGCTTCGGATCTTCAGCGCGGCGCCATTGCTGGCACGGCGCTTACTGGCGAGCGGGCGGGCTGCATTTCCAGCAGCGACGCAGGTCGTGCGCGACGGCAACAGGCCGACGTCGCAGTCACGGCACCACGACGACGCCACCACAGCGTGGCGTCGTCGCCGCAGCTGCTCGTCGACGCTGGGCCGACAGCACGCAGGGGCCGCCGCGGCATCTTGAAAACGGTGCCACGGCGGCAGGCAGTAGGAAAGCCGCGACGGCGGCGAACAGGCAGAAGGCCGCGACGGCGGCAAACGGACAGAAGGCCGCGACGGCGGCACGGTAAGGACGAGTACGTGGCAGAAGCGTGGAGAGCAGGCCCGAGAAGGGCGTCATGCTCTGATACCATGTTGTGAAGTTAGGCTAGGTAGGAATAGGTGAAGCCATGAATATGACGTGATATCTAAATCAAGGAGGTAGGCGAGAATGTCGAGAGAAAAGAGGACTAGGAAAGAAGAGAGAGGGATACAAGGAGGGGTGTTGTACCCTCTACAGTAATGTTCAGTAACATCTACCAAGCCTACACTTATATAATAACTTATATAATTTAACAGAGTGTGCAAACCCTACTGTTTGTACGCTTAAAGCCCAGGTCCTAAAATAGTAACGCATGCATCAAACTGGGCGCAGTTCGATGCTGACCGCGCTCGCGAACTACCCCGGAAAAAAAAGAACCAAAACTACTTCGTCACTGTGAGAGGCAAAATCGAGGCTGGTATATCTACGGTAGAAATATGAAAAAAAATTTAGGAATAAAAAATTCACAGATTGTGATTCGATTTGAAGAGGAGTTTTGTTGTAAAGGAGACAAGCTCCTTCACATTCTCGCAGGTCCGATGGACCTGCCACCTAGTCTCATTCTCATTTCTCTTTTCTGATTGCTCCCACCCCCCTCTCCCATTTTCCTAGTCGGCATCTGCCTGTTTAGCTTCGTCCTTTAAAACATCCATGTACTTCGAACTATGAGTGTGCTGTATCATCGAGATTTGAAATGCTATGATGACTGCACTGCACACTCCTCTGAAAGCCGTGTCACAATCAGCTTTACAAACTGGGCCCAGTTTGATTTGTGCAGTTTCGACCGTTGGATCGGGCTTGCCAAGCCCAACCCCCAGAAATTCCTGCTCCCCCTATGTTTCTAATCGACGGTTGTAATGGTTCTTACAAATTGGGACTTTATGTGTCCCAGCGTCTCAGCCATCAGATCTGCGTTTGGCCCAACTTGAACTCCCCCCCAAATTAAACTACTGTAGCTTGCGTACGAAATTCCGCACGAAGTAACAGAATCACATTTTTTCCCACCCAGTAAAACAATTGTTTTTTTTTGTTTTTTTCACCCGCCCAGCCCAAATTCTGCCTGTTGACTTGCGTTAACTAATTCGAAATCTGGGCTTTAAGTTATCGCAAAAAATGTGTGCTCGCAAAACGTTCGCGAAGCATTAGTGCGAACGCTTACCAAACGTTTTGCGAACAAGGGGGTGAAAATACCGTGCGGATTTTGATATGAACACTTGGCGAATGCTTCAACAAGATTTGCAGAAAAACTTCGTGCACGCTTCCGAGAACGATCGGAGGTGTTGTGTCGAATGCAATGTAGTGCTTTCTCAAATGTTGTACAACTTTTATTTTGATGCAGCTTGTGATTTGTAAAAAAATGTTTTTCCAATCTTGTCATCGATTCTTTTTGTTCACCTGACCTTTGATGTATCAAATGATATTAGTGGGAGTTGATATATTTCAAACGATTGACACAATTCCTAGGTACAATGGTTACCAACCTAATGAAAAAAAAAATGTGCCCATCTATGCACAAATAAACTAATAACGTATGAAGCATGCCGGTCCCCATCACAAAATGTTGCTGTAACACGAACAGAAGCAGAGCGGCGGCACAAAAAAGGCGGCAACTCTTGAAACTGGCTTGTAATTCTTGCAGGTGACGTTCAGAACATGTCGTCACGAAATTAACCCAATGACCAAAATTTCCAAGAGAGAAGGCCATGCTTACAATGGGAAAGTAGAGCGCAGTTCAACCCTTGAAAACAAGTTAGTTCAATTTCACGGGACAACATGTACAAAAGCAACCTTACAGTGGGAAGTAGTTTCTGGTTGGCTACAGATTTCTGCAAGTCAGGCGAGACATTGTCGTGAAATTTGTCCGATGACCAAACGACCAGCGAGACTCACAAGGGGACTTACAGGGGGAGAATAGCTTGATGTTGGGCTGGGTGGCATAGTTAGCTGCGATAAATACGAGCATCGTGAGCACACATGTGAGTTAAGAATGCCTTCAACCCCAAAGACGTAGTAGCTTATGAACCTGCCGATAAGAAAGAGAAGGGCGAACAAGAAAAGTCACGTTTGAGCTGCTTATCAAGAGATTGAGACGATTGAAATAATAGCTATCGCGGAACAGCGCACTAGGGGGCGTGAAGGCGAAATGAGGAACTAAGATTGATATAGATTGAATTGTCGAGGGATAATGAGAAAGTCTTCAGTTGGAAGGCATTAGAGAGCGTAGAGGGGAGGGTAAGGATGGATGAGAAACGGGGAGGGGGGAAGTGTGCAATGTGGCTGTCTGGATGGTTGGGGCGAGCTGGTGGTTGAGCTGGATAGCCGCGCTGGAACGGCTTGGCGAATTTTGATTGGTTGGACAAGGGGCAGGGGCTGAGTTGGATGGAGAAATCGTGTTGGGATTGGCTGGAACAATAACAGGTTTGGTTGGGGGCGAGAGTGTGTGGTTGGTTTGGTTGGGCGAGGGGCAGGGGCTGAGTTGGATAGAGAAATGGGTAATTTGCTGACAGATCAGCAACATTGAGCTGCTGATCTGTACGGTTACGATTTGTTCTCGCAACCTAGAAACGTCGTCTTTCTAATCTGATGCATTACGAGCAGTTCTCAGACATGAACATTAGCGTGGTTTTCTGATCTGAACGGTGGGTGACTCGTTTTCAGTACTTTTGCGGAGACACATCGGCACATCGTGTTTCAGCCAGCAATACACATCAGAATTCGTTTCGGCACATGTCGTTTCAGCCCTTCCTGACGCGGAATACACTCTGTTATTCTGTATTCATTGTAAACATATTTGCTGGAAAATATAAATCATTTCGATACGTTAAAAAACCAGTTGCGCAGCTCAATTATACCTGAATGAAAGATCATGCTCCCTTTTTCAAGCGTGAATATTGTATTCCGCGTCAGGAAGGGCTGAAACGACATGTGCCGAAATGAATTCTGATGTGCATTGCTGGCTGAAACGCGATGTGCCGATGTGTCTCCGCAAAAGTACTGAAAACGAGCCACCCACCGTTCAGTTCAGAAAACCACGCTAATATCAAGTAAACAGGATGTGAAACATTGGATCACAGGAGACGCGTACGCTGCAGTAGGATGTCATATGCAATTGAAATCGGTTTAGTTTGGTATTTCAAAATTCAATCCACTTGCTTGATTCTGTTGTGATAAAATCTCGAACCAATCCCGTTAGACTACGCCTTTTAATCTACCAGTACGTAAAGTGCTAAACTCATTGATTTGCTACATTACTCAGTGGTTTGGAAAACACTTGTTTATTTGGAAGATTCAAGTTTCAAATCCCATGAGAAACATATTAAAATGCTGCTTTAGAAATCTCAATATTGCACTCTCCTTTAGCCCTTTTTACAAATGTCTTACAATATGTTGTACAAAGTAGGAGTATTAAGTTTACTATGATACGAGTATCTAATATGCAACATTACGCCTACAACAATGTTTCGCTATTAAGTTTACTATGTTGCAATGTAGGCATAAATATAGAGGAGTACACAATCAAGGTCCTAGAAAGTGAGAGTCTACAGGAACTAGACCTAACTGCAAACAGTGCCGCTGATGATCTCTATGCCCAAGCGCCTTAGCAAAGATATCCACTGTGTTGGCACCGGAGGCCAAGTGTATTATGCGGGCCTGGCGACGCTACTGTACCTCGCGCAGGAGGAAGTACCGCAGTTGGATATGCTTCGCTCTGCCCTCAAGTCGAGGCTCCTGACACATGAGGATCATGGCCCTGTTATCAGCGTACAGAACCGGGGCAGAGCTAGGCTGCTCACCAAAGTCAGCGAGCAAGAAGGTCAGCCAGCGGAGCTCCTGTGCCGCCATGGCATCAGCGTAGATCTCAGCCTCACAGATAGACTGGGCAACAGACGAGGAGCGAGTTGACCTCCACAAGATGGCACCTGAACCAAGGCTAAAGCAGTAGCCTTGGGAGGACCTGAGAGTCTCAGCGTCGTCTGCCCAAGAAGTGTCAGTGTGCCCAGTAAGGACCACTGGCCTGCGTCCTCCAAGCACTAACCCCATGCCCAATGTACTTGCTCGATAACGCAAAACCCTCTTACCGGTGGACTAGTGCTGTGGTCGGTGTCTGCCGGTGGCCACAAAGCGAGCCAGGTGCTGAGAGAGTATGCAAGATCTGGGCGAGTGCAAGTCATCAGGTACATGAGGCAGCCCACCAGTTCTGCGTAAGGACCACTGGGCTCTGCTGATTCCTCAGGAACTGGAGCTGAGAGCCTGTGGTCTACTGGCAGAGGTGTGGGCTGTGCGGAGGAGAACTGAAGGCCGAACCTTTGAAGGAGCTGGCGCACCTAGTGTGACTCTGTGAGAGTGATAGTGCGCGCTGCTCTGACTCTAGAGATCTGCAAACCAAGGTAGCGGCGCAGCTCTCCTTGGTGAGTGCAGGTGTGTCTCCTCAGCAGCTCGGCCTTCACGGAGGCCAGCGCATCTCTGTCTGCAGTAGCGAAGACCAGGTCGTTTAAGTAGACAAGGATATAGAACAGAGTCTGGCCAGCATGAACGAAGAGCGAGGGGTCTGCAGAGGACGCAAAGAACTGCAGGTCAGCTAGCGTAGCATGCAGCGTGTCGTGCCACTCACAGAGCGGCTGTCGTAGGCCGTAGACTGGGCGCCGGAGGAGCCATTGGGTCCCAGGAGGGAAGGTACCAGTAAAGCCCTGAGGACGGCGAAGGTAGAGCTGCTCGTGTAGGCTGCCCAGAAGAAAAGCAGTGGAGAAGTCGAGAGAGTGAAGCTCGTAGTCACGCTGTACTGCTATGTGTAGCAGCGCCCGAAGAGTGGTCATCTTTGGGGTCGGGGCAAAGGTCTGAAAGAAGTCCACCCCTTTGCGCTGACTAAATCCTTGAGCCACGTAGCGTGCCTTGAACACAGGCGGCTCTCCAGGAGGGCGCTTCACCTTGAAGGGCCACCGAACATTGGCTACGTTCACCCCAGGTGGGGGAACAGCGTTGACGTAGGTGCCAGTGGAGCTCCAAGATGCCATCTCCGCGTCCATAGCAGCTATCCACTGAGAGGCCCAGGGTCCGTAAGTGCGAGGGGTCGGGATGTCGAAGGCGTCTGGGTCACCCTCAGGGACTAGCAGGATGGAGCAGAGATGGGGAGTAGCCTCGGACAGGAAACCAAGCTCGTACTGCCTGTCCTCTAGGATGTCACTGCCAAGGAAAGGAGCACCCCCGATGGACAGAGGACGGGCAGGGTCAGTGTGAGAGTACAACCTCGTTACACGACTTGATCCTTCTTCTCTTTCCTTCCTATTTTCATTCCTCTTTTTATCTCATCTCATTTGGTTTCCTATTCTCCATTTTCCATTACCCTTTGGTTTATCCTGCTATTATAATTATATCACCGACCAGGCTTGGGATGTACAGGTGCGATATCTTGCGTAATCCTGCCGTAATCCCTTAAAGCCAATAGCCTCGCGTGGCTATACGCAAGGTGATTCTATCTTCTAGAAGGGTCTATTCCTTTGGGATAAGATAAACCTGGTTACCTGATGTACTCTAGAAGTATAAAAACACCTTCTACACATCGATAGTGCAATCTTTCCTCGAGTCATTCGATCCTGTAATACTTGGTAATCAGAGCTTTTCTCACTCGGCCGTGCTCAACAAAGCAGCAGCAGCGGGAAAACCTGCCTCGAAAAACCGCCGGGGGCGACCAATTCGACGCCGATTCTGGTGAGCACCAGCTCCGCGTTTTTTCGAATCAACCCCCCCCGCGCATGTTTTGAACAGGATGGCAACCTTCGACAATACCGAGGTTACCCAGCAGCTCTTCGCGAGCATCGCAGCCCTTCAGGAGGAGATGCGAGCCGATCGCGAAGCGTGGCGAAACGAGTTCGAACGAGAAACTCGACTCGCCGGAGCGCAGCACAACTCGACAACGGCGAGGACGCAGCAGTTTCTTGAGGCTCCGAAACCGCACCCACTTGAGCTGTTCGATCAGAGCGATCGAAACTCCGACGCACGCAGATGGATCGCCGGGATGGAGATCTACTTCGCAGCCGTCGGATGGAGCTCGCCAGTCTGGGACGGTCAACGTGTACGACTCGCAGCGACACTGATGCGAGGGCCGGCACTCGAGTGGATTGGCGGCAACAGCACCTTCATCCACGGTGAAGCCATGTGGCAGCAGTTCCGCACCGACCTGCTGAAACGTTTTGAGCCAATAAATTCAGGTTTCCTTGCCTGGGAAAAAATTCATCGCCATCGACAGTTCGGGAGTGTAGCACAGTACACGCAGCAGATGGAAGAATTTTGTAACCGAATTCCCGACCTGATCGAAGGGGAACAAGTACAGTCGTACCTTGCCGGGCTGATGACCAAAGTCAAACGACAAGTGGCAGCGTCAAACTACGCGAGCTACAGTGACGTCGTTTCGGCAGCGGAGCGCTTCGACATGGTCAACGCCGGGACACGACGGACGCACGTTGGCAGTACGCGACAGGGTGACCGCTCGGCTCACCCCACGTTCACCGACCCGATGGAAGTCGACAGGTTCGAGGGGCGGCCACGTCCGAGCAGCAAGCCTCCATCAAATCAAGAAGAATTTATCTTGCAGATCCAAGAACAAGAGCTCAAGATTTCAAGCCCAAGGGACGTGGATAAATATTAAATAGTGAAAATAGTAACATTACTTCGTGTAGTGTTACATTTCACTTGGTGTAGCCCCTTGGAGGGTTGGTTTCGAGACTCTTCATGGTTGGGGACTCTGTGGTGGTGTACCACCAACCTGGACCTCGGCTCTTGGGGTATGTAGAGGCTGGGAACTATCTCTCTCTCGAACTCTGCTTGCTAAGTTTGTACTTCCAAGACTATAGTGGCTGCTATACCTCCTGCCAGTCAACCCGCCATAGCGTCGTCAAATCTTCATGGAAATTCATGATTCAACTTGCTGCTGATAGACGACAGCAATGCGCTCCAGATCCAACTTACAGATCACAGTTTGACTCAGCTAGAAGATCGTTATCAATATTTGAAGCCGTCTGACGGAAATCCGACTGTGCTCTCTATCTCTCATTATAGGCACATCTGAGCCTTTTGTGACTATAACAAGATCTCCAGGGACAGAGGAGCGTGCACCATCACTCTCACACAGTCACTCTTGGTGCGCCAGGTCCTTAAGAGGTTCGGCCTTCAGTTCTCCTCCACACAGCCCACCCCTCTGCCATTGGATCACAGGCTCTTGACTCCATTCCGTGACGAGCCGGTCGAGCTTAGTGGTCAGTACACAGAGCTTGTGGGCTGCCTAATGTACCTGATGACTTGCACTCGTCCAGATCTAATATACCCTTTTAGTGTCCTCGCACGCTTTGTTACAACAGGCAGACACCGAACCTAGCACTGGTCAGCTGCTAAGAGGATGTTGTGATATCTAGTACGTATATCAGGCATGGGGCTAGTGCTGGGAGGATGCAGGCTAGTGGTTCTCACATCGCACACAGTCGCTTCCTGGGCGGATGACGCTGAGACACTCAGGTCCTCCTAGGGCTACAATTTTGGCCTTGGTGCAGGCGCCATCTCGTGGAGGTCCACCCGCTCGTTGTCTGTTGCACAGTCCAGCTGTGAGGCTGAGATCTACGCTGGTACCATGGCGGCACAGAAGCTCTGCGGGCTGACGTTCTTGCTCAATGACATAGGTGAGTGGCCTAGCTCTACCCCAATCCTGTACGCTGACAACAGGGCCATGATCCTCCTGTGCTAGGAGCCTCGACTAGAGGGCAGAGCAAAGCACATCCAGCTGCACGAGCTACAGCAGCGCGGCCAGGCACGCGTAGTACACTTAGCCTCCGGTGCCAACACAACTGATATCTTTACTAAGGCGATTGCGCCGAAAGATCATCATCGGCACTGCTTACAGCTTGGTCTTGTTCCAGTAGCTCCTCACTTGCTAGGACCCTGACTTGTATACTACTCCTTTAATTATCTTTACTGGCCTTGTGGCTCTTGTCGTAGTGGCTGGACTAGTAGTGCTGCCCTGAGTTACTCATGTTTTTTTTGTACTCTTGCTGACTGGTCTTCGAACCCCTGCCTCAGAGGTTGGACTAGTAGTGCCGGCCTGAGCTGCGTGTCTCTTGCTAGGCACTGTCTCCTATCTAGCCTAGGGGGTGTGTTAACTTATACATTTTGTTATGCATGTCTAGTTATAGGCTAGACAGTTTCGTGCTCTTGGAGAGTACAACCCAAACACATACTGTATATCACCCTGTATGCCCTCACTAGCATTCACTTAGTCATTCCAACAAAGGGAACATTGGGTACAGACGAGTCAACTATGCTACAGTACTCGTCGTCAATTGAGACCAGCACCCTAGATTGGTTTTGAGGCATCCTTATCCATCACAATTTTCCCTGTGGAAAATTCTGAATTTTCAGGGTCCCCTTAAAGCGAAAGTATGCAATAACTTCAAGGTTCAAAGGACCTTGAACCTTCCGAGTGGTGAACCCTTGACATGCCCACAACATGAAAGCTTGGTAACCCTGTTGGCTCGCGAAAGGGGGAAACTTGGTAGGTGCAAATAGGAGATTGGCCGAACAATAGCCATACGACGCAGGGTCAGCACTGCAGAACGTGCATTTCACCAACCCAACAAAATGCAAAGTGCCTTGAAGTTTACTCTACATTCCTAGGTCATAGATGCTGCCCCCCGCCCTTCCCGTCGAGCAAACACAGTGCACGTGGCGCCGACTCGAAAAACTTGCGAGTTTTAGAGGAGCGTGAACCACACTCAGAGCGATGAGAGCCCTGATCAGCCCTCGCTTTCGCGAGAGCCGCGCCGTCACGCTATCACATCGCAACGACATTGTCGTAAGGCTCGAGCGCTAGCGACGTCATTCAGCCCACGGACCCTTCTAGAAATTGAATCACCCTGCGTATAGCCATGTGAGACAATTGGCTTTAAGGGATTACGGTAGCATTACGCTAGGTATGGAGCGCCTGTACATCCCAAGCCTGGCCGGTGATATAATTATAATAATAGGATAAACCAAAAGATAACGGAAAATGAGGAATAGGAAATCAAATGAGATGAGATAAAGACCAAATGAATGAGGGTAAAAAGGAAAATGAGATAGAGAAGAAATATAGAAATGAGAAAGAAGTGTGATGGGGTCATACTCTCACACTACCCCCCCTCAAAGCTGGGTGGTAGAAGTAACACCCTGCTTGACAAGGTAGTTGCGAAGAGGACGACAGGCGTTATCCATATCTGATTTAGAGACCCAGCCATTCTCTGAAGGATCATAACCCTTACAAGGTGCCATTCCGATAATGGTGGTGTGCAAGTACGGACTCGATCTCATACTCGGGTTCATCATGGATGAGGACGGGCAGCGGCGACGGTACTTGGCGTCCCGTGAAGATGGTGTTGGGATCGCGGTAGGGTTTAAGAAGTTGGACAAGGAAGGCGTTGTGGATCTTCCAAGTAGCTGGCGGGCATAAGCAGAAGGTAACGGGGGTAATATGTGTTAGAATTAGATTCCAAATCCCATTTTTGTATTTGTACTATTTTATAATCGTTTAGGTTAGGAATAATCTAGTGGGTTGGGGAGTACTAACAAATCCAAACCTCATCCAATTGTGATCCCCCCAATCTCCAATGATTCCTGAGATCCCCATAGGGATTCCCTCCGATTCCCCCTTCATCAATTCTCTCTCACCTTGCCATGTACTTATAGAGCCTTGGGCTCCTTATCTAATTAATCCTTTCAGTTCCATTTCTTACATGGTATAAGATCAACCTATCAGCATACGCAAATCAAGGTCCTAGTCCTAACGTGCCCGCGCTACGCGCACCTTATCGTCGCTACATTCATCTCGAGTCGTCGGAATTTTCGACGTGCTCCACTCTGAGTCGCGCATCTCATCGTCGACCGCTTTCGCACTCGACCTCGTTGAATTTCTCAACTTCAAAGCTTTCACACTTCTTATCGTCGATTTCCTCTTCGGTTCTCCTTGGTCGAATCTCAATTTCGACCATCTCTTAAAACTCGTTTTCGAGTTTCCTCTCGGACCCCGCCAGAATAGGTGAACTCCCTTCGCGGAATCGCCACCACGAACGTCTCGCGTCAAGCAACAGCAGGCACACAGGTGGAAGCGGAGCGGAGCTGGTTGCGGAGCTGTGTAACTACGGCACATGGCATTGTGGGTGTATGGGGGGGTGTGTGGGTTCGGGGTTAGACATAATCTCATATTCAGTTTCAACTCAGCGTTTTAATGAATTTCCCCCGATGCCATTTCCTTCTTAGCGGCATTTTGACGAAGCCGCCGTAGTGATTTTCAGCAATTCTTGTCGACCGATTTCCAGAAGTGCCGCGCTGCGCACCGAAGTTCCTATCGGTGACTTAAGAGCGTCACTTCTCGAAAATAAAGCGGCCATGACTTACTCAACCACTTCACACTCGCCAACCCCCCACTCCTTGGTCTTGAGCCGGACGGTACATGCTCCAACTACAAGGCTTGGCGCTATGGTGTCGACAAGCACCTCCTCAGTCGCGAGGTGAAGGGGCTCGAGCTCACCGACGTCCTTCTCAACATCAGTAACGGCAAAGAGCCTCCTAAACCCGAGAGGTCCGCTGGTCCAGCTAATGCCACCGCCGAAGCAGTTTATGCTGCTGCACTGCTCAAGTACAAAAATTGGGAGAAGGCCAATGGCGCAGTCATTAGTGTCTTCATGGGCACCACTCCTCCCGAACTCATCGAAACCTACCACAACTACCCGTCTGCCAACGCCATTTGGCTCTACCTCGAAGACCACTTCAATAACAAGACTGCAGTGGGAGTTGCTTTACTCATCCCCAGCATGTTCCAAAAGCGGCTCAAGGATTCGCCTCGCATGGCGGACTATATCACCAAGGTGCAGTCCATTCATGGTGAACTCAAGCAGTTGGGGATAGTCTTTTCCGAGCAAGCCCCTGCAGCCGCTCTCCTAGTCGGCTTCACTCCGGCATACCAAGTCATACGCAAGATGCTCATGGGCCTTGCTCATGCGGACCTCACTTTTGCCAAGGTCTCATCAGCGCTCCTTTCTGCCAAAAAGGACAACAGCACTCAAGCCAAGGCCAACGCAATCCGCGCTCATGTGCCTCAGGCCTATGCTGCTTCGGCACCATTCCAGCGCAACCGCTTCCCCCCGTGTCCCTACGTCATCAAGCACGGCCCTCGCGTCGGCCAGGTATGTGGCCGCACCAACCACGCCCTCGTCTCCTGCTTCAAGAAGAAGGATGACGACTGGTATGCCGTCAATGGGACTGCCTCGAAGCCGCCAAGCTGGATGGTCAATCGTGCTCCTCGCAAGGTCAATCAAGTCGAAGCGCAGGAATCCGTGTAGGTTGCTGTAGCTCCCCCTGCTGATGTGCGCCTCAACATGTTGTTCCCTGGCACTGCCATGATTAATGAGACAATTTCACAGTGTCCCGGCTCACAAAGCACCTCAGCCACAATAGAGTTCACCCTCGACAGTGGGGCCACTCACACGGTTCTCAAGGAAGAACACTCCTTTAAGCAGACTCCAATTTCACAACACACGCCAAGGGCTCCTCCACAGTTCCGTGCCCAGCTTTCCCTTGGGGCAGTGTCACCGGCATGTGTGTTCCCACACTACACCACAATCTTGTGGCCCAATACGAGCTCCAATGGGCAGGCGTCACCACGATCTTCCCAGCACACTCGGATCACTGTGACCTCCTTGACCCTAAGTCCAACAAGCTCCTAGCATGCTTCACAATCAACAGTAACAAGCTCTATACGATGCATTCACGTGCACCTCTTGCCGCCCTCTCCCAAGCGCAAGCTGCCAACACCACTTCGTGTTCCTGTCGCAGCTTCGCCAACCCAACCATCCTCTACCACCATCGCTTGGGTCATCCCAACATTTTTTTACGCTTGCCAACATCGCTTGCAAGAAACTTTTTCTTGGCCTCCCGTTGGCGCTTCTTCATCAATGATGCACTCTATTGCTCCTTCCCCGCCATTCTCGCTCGCGAATACAGTGCGTACCTCTTTTTTTCGGTGGAAAGATGTGGCTTTTCAGTAATGAAACCACGTTCCCTAAACCATATGCTCGACAGTTACTTTACGCTATCGGCTATTTCGTACCTGATCGCTCACTACACGGCATGCTAGTCCCTCGCCAGCATGCAACACAACAACTCTAGGCCACGCTATGGAAAGACCTGAAGAGCGAAGCCAATGGTGTATCCTCACCAGCGCGCCAAGCACCTCACTCGCTGCCCTCTGCATACAGCACGCAGCTCGCTTCCCACTCCCGTTTCGCGCAGCTAACAACGTGAGTGGGATGCCCGCCTTCCGCATTCCCTCTTTCCCGCCTTACCAGCTGCAGCATACTTTATTTTCCTTCCTGCTCTCCCGTATCCCTGACCTCGCTTTCCCGCACTCTTGATTCCCACCTTCCCGTTATCCCGCTTCCCCGATTTCCCGCTACTCTGCCTTCCAGCTATTTTGCATTCCGATTTCCCGCTTTTCGGATTCCCGCGTACCCGCTGTCCCCCACCACCCATTCTCCCCTTTTTTTTCCCATCCTCAGCACATCCCATATCTTCCCGACGCCATTTCCCCCATTTCCCTTCCCCTACTCCTTCCTGTTTCGCCAGGAATCCCATTCCTCCCTATCCCAGCGCCTATCCTGTCGCGTCACATCACCGAGTGCCTCTCCCTTTCACATGCTTGCCCTGTCCGCCTACCCTCCCCCTGTTATCCCTCCCCACCTTCCGACGTTCACCTTACGCCCTTCGCCCCCCTCTCCACTCCCTCATCCCCCCCACTCCACTCCCTCATCCTTCCCACTTCACTCCCTCATTCCCCCCACTCCACTCCCTCATCCCCCCCACTCCATTCCCTCATTCCCCTCACTCCGTTCCCCATTCCCCCCAATCCACTCCCTCATTCAAACGAATCTCCATTCCCTCATTCCCCCCACTCCATTCCCTCATTTCCCCCACTCCATTCGCTCATTCCCCCCCACTCCATTCCCTCATTTCCCACACTCCATTCCCTCATTCCCTCCACGCCTTCCGACGTTCACCCTATGCCCATCGCTCGATCCTGTTGCTGTGCAGCCCTTGTTAGAAATAGATTGCAAATCCCATTTTTGTATTTGTACTTTTATATCCTAGTTTAGGTTATGAATGTTCTAGTGGGTTGGGGTGTACTCACAAAATCCCAACCTCACCCAATTGTGATCCCCCCAATCTCCAATTACCCAATTGGAGATTTCGGAGATCCCAATGGGGATTCCCTCTGATTCCCCCTTCATCCATTCTCCCTTACCTTGCCATGTACTTATAGAACCTTGGGCTCCTTACCTAATCAATCATTTTCAGCTCTATTT
The DNA here is from genome assembly GCA_027943415.1 of Closterium sp. NIES-67. Taxonomy (NCBI): domain Eukaryota; kingdom Viridiplantae; phylum Streptophyta; class Zygnematophyceae; order Desmidiales; family Closteriaceae; genus Closterium; species Closterium sp. NIES-67. Next base: position 443,720 of record BQMB01002199.1, on the reverse strand, counting down.
CTTACACAGTATCAGGGAGACCTATCCGCACACGCGAATCAAGGATGTAATCTTAACGCTACTCGCACCTCATCGTCGCAACATTTATCTCGAGTCGTCGAAATTTTCGACGTTCTCCACTCTGCAGTCGTGCATCTCATCGTCGACCGCCTTCGCACTCGACATCTTTGAATTTCTCATCTCTGAAGCTTTCACGCTTCGCATCGTCGATTTCCTCCTCGGTTCTCCTTCGTCGAATCTCAATTTCGACCATCACTTAAAACTCGTTCTCGAGTTTCCTCTCGGACCCCGCCAGCATAGGCGAACTCCCCTCGCGGAATCGCCTCCAAAAACGTCTCGCATCAAGCAAAAGCAGGTACACACGTGGAAGCGGAGTGGAGCTGGTTGCGGAGCTGGTTGCGGAGCTGTGTAGCTGTGGGACAGGGCCTGGGGGTGTGTGGGACCGGGGTTAGACTTAGGCTCAGATTTAGTTTCAAGTCCGTGTTCAAACGAATTCCCGCCGACGCCATTTCCTTCTTAGCGGCATTTCGGCGAAGCCGTCTGAGTGATTTTCAGCAATTCTCGTCAACCGATTTCCAGAAGTGCCGCGCTGCGCACCGAAATTCTTATCGGTGACTTAAGAGCGTCGCCTCGCGAGAATCAAACGGGAATGGCTTACTCAACCACTTCACTCGCCAACCCGATCCCGCTCCTTTGTCTCGAGCCGGACGCTACATGCTCCAACTATGGTGTCGACAAGCACCTCCTCAGTCGCGAGGTGAAGGGGCTCGAGCTCACCGACGTTCTTCTCAACATTGGTGACGGCAAAGAGCCTCCTAAACGCAAGAGGTCCACCGATCCAGCTAATGCCACCGCCGAAGCAGTTTATGCTGCTGCACTGCTCAAGTACAAAAATTGAGAGAAGGCCGATGGTGCGGTCATTAGTGTCTTCATGGGCACCATGAACAAGACTGCAGTGGGAGTTGCTATACTAATCCCCAGCATGTTCCAAGTGCAGCTCGAGGACTCGCCAGGCATGGCGGACTATGTCACCAAGGTGCAGTCCATTCATGGTGAACTCAAGCAGTTGGGGATAGCCTTCCCCGAGCAAGCCCTTGCAGCCGCTCTCCTAGTCGGCCTCACTCCGGCATACGAAGTCACACGTAAGATGCTCTTGGGCCTTGCTCCTACGGACCTCAAATTTGCCAAGGTTTCATCTGCGCTCCTTTCTGCCGAAAAGGACAACAGCGCTCAAGCCAAGCCAATGCAATGCGCGCTCTCATGCGTCAAGCCTATGCCGCTTTGGCGCCATTCCAGCGCAACCGCTTTCCCTCGTGTCCCTATGTCATCAAGCGCGGCCCTCGTGCCGGCCAGGTGTGTGGCGGCACCAACCATGCCCTTGCCTCCTGCTTCAAGAAGAAGGATGACGACTGGTATGCCGTCAATGGGACCGCCTCGATGCCGCCAAGCTGAATGGTCAATCGTGCTCCTCGCAAGGTCAATCAAGTTGAAGCGCAGGAATCCGTGCAGGCTGCTCTAGCTCCCCCTGCTGATGTGCGCCTCAACATGTTGTTCCCTGGCACTGCCATGATTAATGAGACAATTTCGCAGTGTCCTGGCTCACAAAGCACCTCAGCCACAATAGAGTTCACCCTCAACAGTGGGGCCACTCACACGGTTCTCAAGGAAGAACACTCCTTTAAGCCATACGAGACACCAATCCGTCTACTAGGAGCAGACTCCCGTTTCACAACACACGCCAAGGGCTCCTCCACAGTTCCGTGCCCAGCTTTTTCTTCGGGCAGTGTCGCCGGCATGTGTGTTCCCACACTACGCCACAATCTCGTGACCCAATACAAGCTCCAACGGGCAGGCGTCACCATGATCTTCCCAGCACACTCGAATCACGGTGACCTTCTTGACCCTAAGTCCAACAAGCTCCTAGCACACTTCACACTCAACAGCAGCAAGGTCTACACGCTGCATTCACCTGCACCTCTCGCAGCCCTCTCCCAAGCGCAAGCTGCCGACACCACTTCGTATTCCTATCGCAGCTTCGCCAACCCAACCATCCTCTATCATCATCGCTTGGGTCACCCCAACTTCCGTACGCTTGCTGACATCGCTTCCAAGAAACTTCTTCTTGGCCTCCCGTCAGCGCTTCCTCCACCAAACAGACTCACCTGCACCCACCTGCCTGGACTGCACCAAAAGCAAGCTCACGCAGCAGCCACACCCTTCCTCCCCATCCGTCGCAGCTGCTCCGCTGGACCTAGTGCACATGGATGTCTGGGGCCCAGCTCCAGTCGCATCCCGTAGCGGTCATCGATACTTCCTTACACTAGTCAATAACCACTCGCAGTATGTTTCCGTGCACCTCCTAAACACCAAGGCGGAGGCACCTGACGTTATCATGGCATGGGTTTGCCAGGCTCAAGTCACGTTCGGCACTCCTCTGAAGTGCCTCCATTCTGATGGCGGGGGTGAATTTCACAATGGCAAACTCGATAACTTCTGCGCGGCCCAAGGGATTCGGCAAACCTTCACGCTCCTCGAAAGCCCGCAGCAGAATGGTATTGCAGAGAGCCGCAACCACACCTTGGTTCAGATCGCTCGCTGCCTCCTCAGTCACGCCAACACACCATGGTCACTCCGAAGATATGCCCTCTTCCATGCGGCTCTCCTATACAGTCTTTATCCGCATCCAAACCGCCCCGACACCACACCTACCGCTCTCTGGCTTGGGGCCACGCCCTCCGCCCGCTCTCTACGCGTCTGGGGGTGTGCCGCATATGTGTTGCTCAGCCCCCACACGCGCAGGAAGCAAGGTGGCAAGCTTGGTCCCAAAACCAAGACCTGCATGTACCTGGGGCACAACTCCGATTCCCCAGACTACTTATACCTCAACCCCATCACCAAACAACTGATTCGCAACCGTGATGTCGTCTTCGATGAGACACGCCCCTTCCACTCTGCGACCACGGGCGAGCCTCGTCCACCTCCCCCGACGCTTGTATGGGCAGACTTCGATGCCCCACCTCCGGCCGCTGCCCCTTCTCCGGGGCCTTCTCCGTCCGGCGTGTCTCACCCGGCCTCCCCGGTATCCTCCACAGCAGCACCTCCTCCTACTCCGCCTTCCCCACGCGTCGAGCCCGGCTCAACAGTCTCCTATCGGAAGTGCCTAGTCCACCGCAGCCACCTTCGTCTCCGGTCTCTAGTCGCACTCGTTCCAAGGGACCGGCTCCGCCTCTCGCCTGGGGACCAGCCGCCTTCTCCATCCGGTGTTCGGTCACCCCGCCTCCTCCTGCCGGGGGTGATGTCCCCTCCATCCATATTCCCCCACGTGCACTTCTGGAGGACAGGCATGAGGAGCTGTTTGACCTTCACGCGGTCTGCCAATTTCTCTCTCACATCTTCCCACACATTACTGACTGCCCTTCCCTCAACTTCACCGAGAACCCGACCATTCCGACTCCTCGCACAAAAGAGGAAGCTCTCTCGGGGCCGTATAAGAAGGAGTGGAATGCAGCAATGGATGTGGAGAACGAGGCGTTCATTCGCAACAACAGCTTTGACGATGTCGTTCCCCCTTCCGGTGTTAACATCGTCGGCGGAAAATGGATTTTCCGAGTCAAACAACTCCCAGGCGAAGCTCCACTGTTCAAGGCACGATACTTGGCAAAGGGTTTCACCCAGAAGGAGTATCTCGACTTCTTCGAAACATTCTCGCCCACGGCCAAGCTCCCGACTGTGCGCGCTCTTCTTGATATAGCCGCTCGTGGCAACTTCGAGATCAAGTCCATGGACGCCTCATCCGCTTTTCTCCAAGGCCAGCTCAAGGAGGATGTTCACATGGAACACCCATCGGGGTTTCCTGGCACTTATCTTGCCAACACAGTGTGGAAGTTGAAGCGCCCAGTGTATGGCCTCAAGCAGGCTCCTCGTGAGTGGCACAACAAGGTGAAGGAAGTCCTCCTCGCACTTGACTTCCATCCCTCTGCCTCAGATTCCAGTCTCTTCGTTCGTTCGGGGTGACCGAACACCGGATGGAGAAGGCGCCTGGTCCCCAGGCGAGAGGCGGAGCCGGTCCCTTGGAACGAGTGCGACTAGAGACCGGAGACGAAGGCGGCTGCGGTGGGACCGGAGGGACTGGGCGCCTCCGATAGGAGACTGGTGAGCCGGGCTCGACGCGCGGGGAAGGCGGAGCAGGAGGAGGTGCCGCTGCGGAGGATACTGGGGAGGCCGGGTGAGACACGCCAGACGGAGAAGGCCCCGGAGAAGGGGCAGCGGCCGGAGGTGGGGCATCGAAGTCTGCCCAAACAAGCGTCGGGGGAGGTGGAGGAGGCTCGCCCGTGGTCGCAGAGTGGAATGGGCGTGTCTCATCGAAGACGACATCACGGCTGCGAATCAGCTGTCTGGTGATTGGGTTGAGGAATAAGTAGTCTGGGGAGTCGGAGTTGTGCCCCAGGTACATGCAGGTCTGGATTTTGGGACCAAGCTTGCCACCTTGCTTCCTGCGCGTGTGGGGGCTTAGCAACACATACGCGGTACACCTGCAGAAGCGTAGAGAGCGGACGGAAGGCGTGACCCCAAGCCAGAGAGCGGTAGGTGTGGTGTCGGGCCGGTGGGGATGCGGATAAAGATTGTAGAGGAGTGCCGCATGGAAGAGGGCATATCCCCAGAGTGACCGTGGTGCGTTGGCGTGACTGAGGAGGCAGCGAGCGATCTGAACCAAGGTGTGGTTGCGGCTCTCGGCAATGCCATTCTGCTGCGGGCTTTCGGGGAGCGTGAAGGTTTGCCGAATCCCTTGGGCCGCACAGAAGTTATCGAGTTTGCCATTGCGAAATTCACCCCCGCCATCAGAATGGAGGCACTTCAGAGGAGTGCCGAACGTGACTTGAGCCTGGCGCACCCACGCCATGATGACATCAGGTGCCTCCGCCTTGGTATGCAGGAGGTGCACAGAAACATACCGCGAGTGGTCATTGACTAGTGTAAGAAAGTACCGATGACCGCCTCGAGATGCGACTGGAGCTGGGCCCCAGACATCCATGTGCACTAGGTCCAGCAGAGCAGCTGCGACGGATGGGGAGGAAGGGTGCGGCTGCTGCCTGAGCTTGCTCTTGGTGCAGTCCAGGCAGGTGGGTGCAGGTGAGTCTGTTGGCGGTGGAAGCGCCGACGGGAGGCCAAGAAGAAGTTTCTTGGAAGCGATGTCAGCAAGTGTACGGAAGTTGGGGTGACCCAAGCGATGGTGGTAGAGGATGGTTGGGTTGGCGAAGCTGCGACACGAACACGGAGTGGTGCTGGCAGCTTGCGCTTGGGAGAGGGCGGCAAGAGGTGCAGGTGAACGCAGCGTGTAGAGCTTGCTACTGTTGAGTGTGAAGCGTGCTAGGAGCTTGTTGGACTTAGGGTCGAAGAGGTCACAGTGATCCGAGTGTGCTGGGAAGATCGTGGTGACGCCTGCCTGTTGGAGCTCGTGTTGGGCCACGAGATTGTGGCGTAGTGTGGGAACACACATGCCAGTCACACTGCCCGAAGGAAAAGCTGGGCACGGAACTGTGGAGGAGCCCTTGGCGTGTGTTGTGAAACTGGAGTCTGCTCCAAGTAGACGGATTGGTGTCTCGTATGGCTTGAAGGAGTGTTCTTCCTTGAGAACCGTGTGAGTGGCCTCACTGTCGAGGGTGAACTCTATTATGGGTGAGGTGCTTTGTAACCCAGGATACTGCGAAATCGTCTCATTGATCATGGCAGTGCCAGGGAACAACATGTTGAGGCGCACATCAGCAGGTGCAGCCACAGCAGCCTGCACGGATTCCTGCACTTCGACTTGATTGACTTGGCGAGGAGCACGATTGACCATCCAGCTTGGCGGCTTGGAGGCGGTCCCATTGATGGCATACCACTCATCATCCTTCTTCTTAAAGCAGGAGGCAAGGGCGTGGTTGGTGCCGCCACACACCTGGCCAGCACGAGGGCCGCGCTTGATGACGTAGGGACACGGGGGGAAGCGGTTGCGCTGGAATGGCACCGAAGCGGCATAGGCTTGAGGCACGGGAGCGCGGATTGCATTGGCCTTGGCTTGAGCGCTGTTGTCCTTTTCGGCAAAAAGGAGCGCGGATGAGACCTTGGCAAATGTGAGGTCTGCAGGAGCAAGGCCCAAGAGCATCTTGCGTGTGACTTCGTATGCCGGAGTGAGGCCGACTAGGAGAGCGGCTGCAGGGGCTTGCTCAGGGAAGACTATCCCCAACTGTTTGAGTTCACCATGAATGGACTGCACCTTGGTGACATAGTCCGCCATGCCTGGCGAGTCCTCGAGCCGCACTTGGAACATGCTGGGGATGAGTATAGCAACTCCCACTGCAGTCTTGTTCAGGAAGCGATCCTCGAGGTAGAGCCAAATGGCGTTGGCAGACGGGTAGTTGTGGTAGGTTTCGACGAGTTCGGGAGGAGTGGTGCCCATGAAGACACTAATGACCGCACCATCGGCCTTCTCCCAATTCTTGTACTTGAGCAGTGCAGCAGCATAAACTGTTTCGGCGGCGGCATTAGCTGGATCGGCGGACCTCTCGGGTTTAGGAGGCTCTTTGCCGTTACTGATGTTGAGAAGGACGTCGGTGAGCTCGAGCCCCTTCACCTCGCGACTAAGGAGGTGCTTGTCGACACCATAGCGCCAAGCCTTGTAGTTGGAGCATGTACCGTCCGGCTCGAGACGAAGGAGCGGGATCGGGTTGGCGAGTGAAGTGGTTGGGTAAGCCATTGTTGGTGTGCAGCGCGGCACTTCTGGAAATTGGTCGACGAGAATTGCTGAAAATCACTCTGACGGCTTTATCAAAATGCCGCTAAGTAGGAAATGGCGTCGGCGAAAATTCGTTAAAACGCCGACTTGAAACTGAATATGAGACTATGTCTAACCCCGGACCCACACACCCCCCCACACACCCCCAGGCCCTGTCCCGCAGCTACACAGCTCCGCAACCAGCTCCGCAACCAGCTCCACAACCAGCTCCGCAACCAGCTCCGCTCCGCTTCAACCTGTGTACCTGCTCTTGATTTGACGCGAGACGTTCATGGAGGCGATTTCACGAGGGGAGTTCGCCTATTCTGGCGGGGTCTGAGGGGAAACTCGAGAACGAGTTTTAAGAGATGGTCGAAATTGAGATTCGACCAAGGAGAGCCGAGGAGGAAATCGACAATGAGAAGCGTGAAAGCTTCAGAGATGAGAAATTCAACGAGGTCGAGCGCGAAGGCGGTCAACGATGAGAGGCGCGACTGCAGAGTGGAGCACGTCGAAATTCCGACGACTCGAAACGAATGTCGCGACGATGAAGTGCGCGTAGCGCGGGTACGTTCAGATTAGGACCTTGATCCGCGTGTGCGGATAGGTCGCTCTCATACCATGTAAGAAATAGAGTTGAAATGATTGATTAGGTAAGGAGACCAAGGCTCTATAAGTACATGGCAAGTTGAGAGTGAATGGATGAAGGAGGAATCGGAGGGAATCCCCATTGGGATCTCCGGAATCTCCAATTGGGTAATTGGAGATTGGGGGGAACACAATTGGGTGAGGTTGGGATTTGTGAGTACACCCCAACCCACTAGAATATTCAAAGCCTTGGGCTCCTTACCTAATCAATCATTTCAGCTTTATTTCTTATACCATGCCCCCTCTTGGGGCGGTGGCCGTTACCCTAAAGCTACTGAGCTGAGGCCACGGCGGCTGTCTCAGCTGCAGGGGCTGTCTCGGCAACAGCGGTAGAAATGTCAGCGTAAGTGCTCTGGGTGGGAGCACAGCTCTGGAGGATAGGGACCGCCGCAGTATTGCTAGACTGAGCTAGTGCGCTGGTGGGTCTCTATTGCGGACAGGGCGGTGACAAAGGCAGTGAGGGTGAGGTCACCTGGGTGCCGACTAAGGAAGTGGTCGCGGGTAGTGGCTAGGCAGTCAAGAAGGCGCGTGGCGATGAGGTAAAGGGTAGCGCAAAGCGGTGGCGGGAATGCAGTGAGCTGTGCCTCAGTGCTATCGGCACGGTAGCTAGTCTTTAGTGGGCGGAGGTGAGTGGCACGGTCAGCGACAATGGGGAAGGACGCAAGGTCAGGGAACAGCATGGGGAGGATCAGACGGCCGGCGGAGGCTGAGGAGAGAGTGGAATAGCGCACGGTGACGGTATCTAAGTACTCCTTGGCGTTTGCTATTGTGGTAAAGCATGGACGCTCAGACAAGGGGAGGGCGTGATTAGTGGCAAGCTGTGCAACGGCGTCGTGCGAGTCCCAGACACCGCATACAAGCTCAGCAGCAACAAAAGCCTCACGCTCAGCAGACGTGGGGGCATCATTGAGGTCAGCGGGCGTTGCGGGGCGAGGGAGCTTACCGTCAACATGGATGGCCAGGGAGTGGCCGTCCTGGCGCTGACCGGTCAGCTTGCGGCGGAGTCGACGAGCCACGCCTCAAACTCAACGGCTTGACTCTCCGCGTCCAGGCAGAGCAGAGAGTCAACCATCTGTTGGTGCGCATTCGTTTGCAGGTCATTCTGTCGTCTGTTCGCATCATTTCGTTGCATGTGTTTTCTGTGCTACGTTGTTTGTGTGGTTTGTTGGGTTTGCATGTCTTTGCATATTCGTCTTGTGCTTGTGCATATGTTCTTGGATTGTGCAAGACATCGAGCACATTCCAACGAGCCAAGAATTGTTGGAATCGGAGCACATATGAAGAAGTTACGAAGAAATGTTTGATGGATTTGTTACAACTCATTGGAAGTCCTTGGCAGCTGCTACACCAAAGTTCGAGAGTCCTATAACGAGGAGGGACCAGCATGTGTGGGACTTTTGTCCTCACCTTGCAGCTGCAGCATTTGGGGGTTGGAGGCCAACCTGGCACAGTGTGAATTTTGTCTTGCCAGGCTGGTTGAACCTGAGGATGGGGAGTCAAGACTTTGACTCTTGTCATGTTCTTGATCATGGGCCTCCAAGGTCCTTTCCTTTCATCCTTCCCTTCCATCCCCACCTTCCAACTGTGCTTCAATGCCTTTTCTATCATGCGTTTGAACTTGTAAGCTTCAAGTTATAGTGACTCTGAGGACTGTGAATTTCTCCTAGGGCAGATTACCCCCCTGGGCGCCAAACGCCATAGCTCACTCGATAAGCTACGGAATTGAGTGATTCAACTTTCAGTGGAAAGGTGACGCTGCAAGCAACAACATATCTAATTTTCAGATCGTTTCACCAATTGGAGTTTTTGATATAGCTTTTCGAAGGTCGCGAGTTTTCTGGGCGCCATAACGAAGTGCTGCCGAAATTTCCAAGGAGCCATTGAATCATCTGCTTATAGCCTTCTCTAACCAACACCATCACCACGGCTGCAGCAGCTGACTGCCGCTGACAAGGGGAGGAGGGAGTTTGGAGGAAGGCGGTGGAAAGAAGGGGGGAGTGGTGGAGTGCAGTGGAGAGCTGTGGAGAGCGGTGGAGTGCGGTGGAGTGCGGTGGAGAGTGGTAGAGTGTGGTGGAGAGCAGTGGAGCCAGCCGGCGGGAGTGCCGGCTCAGAGGAGGAGTCAAGGCCAGCGGGTCAGCGCGGCTCGGCGGTAGGAAGTGCCGGGGCAGGCTGGGACCGGAGGAGCTGCGGCCGGCGAGAGAGCAGCAGGTGCAGGGGCTGGCGGGCGCGGGGCCAGCAGGCGTGGGGCTGACGGGCGCGGGTCTGACGGGTGGAGGGTCAGCACGCTCGGGACTAGAAGGTGCGGGGGCAGCGGGACACGGGGCCAGCAGCGAGGGGCTGGCGAATGCGAGGCCAGCGGGCACGGGGCTTGCCAATGAGAGGCCAGCAGGCGCGGGGCTGGCGCAATCGGGGCCAGCGGGCACGGGGCGGGCGAATTCGGGGCCAGCGGGACACGGGGCTGGCGGCGAGGGGCTGGCGAATGCAGGGCCAGCGGGCACAGGGCTGGCGAATGCGAGGCCAGCAGGGGCCGGGCTGGCAAAATCGGGGCCAGCGGGCACGGGGCTGGCGAAAGCAGGGCCAGCGGGCACGGGGTGGGCAAAATCGGGGCCAACGGCGCGGTGCAGGTGGGCGCGAGGCCAGCAGGCGCGGAGCCAGCGAGCGCAGGGCTGGCGGGCTTAGGGCAGGCGTGCACGGGGCCAGAAGGCACGGGGCCAGCGAGCTCTGGGCCAGCGGGCGCGGGGCTGACGTGCAGCTAGCGACGGGCGGTTCAAAACGGGTGGCTCGAAACGGGCAGCTAGAGACGGGCAGCTAGGTAGGGGCGGTTAGGAACGGGCGGCTAGGGCTAGGACTAAAGTGGAAGCGCGGGTGGGCAGGGAGGACCTAACCTAGTACGTGATACCATCTCAGAGTAGAATTGTGTGCTAGAATATGAGATACAGGATGGTTTTGTCTAAGGGGTTGTACTCTCTAAGAGTACGCACCTATGTAGTCTGTAGTAACATATACATATATGTTTGACTGTTTCTTTATGACAAATTATGCTGCCATTTCTAATGTAGGGCAGACGACCTTCCTTTTGTCAATTTTGTCCTTGACAAAGAAGTATCGGAGGAGGATGATGTGTTTTGTCCTATTGAAGAAGCTGGGCTTGTTTGCTATCTTGATTGCACTTTGATTGTCGCAGAGTAACTTGAATTTTCGGATCGTTGTTATTTTTTCCTCTTGAAGTAACTCTTGTAGATAGAGTCCTTTGGGAACCGTAGAGCTTGCTGCGATGAATTTTGCTTTGGCTGACAAAAGTGCAATAACCTCCTGTTTTGTTGAATTCTAGGAAATGACACCACCTGGTTCAACCTTGAATATAAACCCTGCAAGTGAAGGCCTGATATCGGGGTCAGCAGCGTGATCTGTGTCAACATATCCGGTCAGTCGAAAGTTTGCTGTAGTGGTTGTTGTGTAGCTAAAAACAACTGTAGGTGTCGAAATGAAATACTAAAGGGCTCGGCAAAGATTGGCCATATTCTCCCCTTCAGCTCAATGCAGGTACTGTGCGAGCTGACTGGTGATGTAAGCAAGCTCTGGTCGGCAGATAACGGCTGCAAATAGAAGACACCTGAGCTGCTGCTACTAAAGCTGATGCTCGGAGGTGTTAAGTGGGGTAGTATTTCGAGTGTGGTTGGGCGGAATATAACACAAAGGAGTAGTAAGGTCAATGGGAGCGATGGTGAACTTTTTTGCAAGTGTTTCGGCATATTTGCTTGCAGAGCAATAGATTGCATCGGGGCTGCAGTCGACATTTAACCCAAGAAATTGGGTAACCTTGGGGGAGATAGTAACGTTGAGAATCTCTTGGATTCTTTCATCCATGCGAGCGAGTAGTAGGTTGTAGGAGCCGGTGTACAGTAAGTCCACATAGACGACTGGAAGAATGTAGTTTCCTCAAAATTGGAGTCTATACATCCCATAATCATAGGGCAGCTGCACAAAGTCGAGTGAAATCAGAACTTTGTGGAGATGCTGATGCTACAAGCGAGGAGGCCGTTTTATGCCATAGGGATATTTAAGCAGTTTGCAGATATGAATTCCATTACCGTAAGTATGCGGTAGTTCGACGTAGATATCTGCGTTTGCGTCCGCATATAAAAACACATCCTTAACATCCAGTTGGCGAAGGGGTTGGTGGTGACTAGCTACAATGGCGAGAAGAATGGCTGCTGAGGTATGGCGGCTGGGCGTAGCAAAAGTCTGGTTGTAGTCGATGCCATGGGTTTCTTTGAATCCACAAACAACCCATCTCCTCTTGAATCTGTTTGGTTCGCCTGCTGCATTTGGCTTAATGCGAAAAACCCACTTTCACAAAAGAATAATATTGCCGCATGCCGCTGTACGTGGAACCAGCTTCCACGTTTGTCACTTCTCGAGAGCTGCTACCTATGCATCCATAGCTGCTTTTCAATTGGCTGCATCAAGTCCGCCAAGTGTCACAGGATCGAATGACTCGAGGAAAGGTTGCACTATCGATCAGTACAAGGCGTTTTTATACTTCCAGAGTACATCAGGTAACCAGGTTTATCTTATCCTAAGGGAATAGACCCTTCTAGAAGATAGAATCACCCTGCGTATAGCCACGCGAGGCTATTGGCTTTAAGGGATTACTGCAGGATTAAGCTAGATATAGCGCCCCAGTACATCCCAAGCCTGGTCGGTGATATAATGATAATAGCAAGATAAGCCAAAGGTTAATGGGAAATGGAGAATAGGAAACCAAATGAGATGAGATAAAAAGAGAAAGGAAAGAAGAAGGAAATAAGAAAAGGGACAAGTGGTGTAACGGGGTCGTACTCTCACACTTCCCCCCCTCAAAGCTGGGTGGTAGAAGTAACACCCTGCTTGACAAGGTAGTCATGCACAGGACGACGGGCATTACCCATGTCGGTCTCAAGTACCCAGCTGTCCTCAGAAGGATCATAACCCTTCCAACGGATGAGCTCCACGGTGCTATTCCGACGACGGCGGTGGGCAAGCACGGACTCGACCTCGTACTCGGGTTCATTCTAGACGAGGACGGGCGGCGGCGGCGGCGGTTGGCGTCCGACGAAGATCGTGTTCGGATCCCGATAGGGCTTCAGAAGCTGGACATGGAAGGCGTTGTGAATCTTCCAGGTAGCTGGCAGGCGTAAGCGGAAGGTAACAGGAGTGACCTGTGCTTCAACGAGGAAAGGCCCGCAGAAGCGAGGTCGCAGTTTAGATGGGAGATGGCTGATGTCAAGGTTGCGGGTGTCAAGGAGCACCTGGTCTCCCATGGTAATGGTGTGGTCGTTGCGATGGCGATCGGCCTGGCGCTTCTGTTGCTGCTGAATGTCGAGGAGGCACTTGTGGGTCCGATCCCAAAGCTGATGCATAGTTGTGATGAAGTCGTGTGCCGGTTGAACTGTTGCTGATATGGTCGGTTGTTGTGGTGTGAGTGGGTGGCGTCCGTAACAGAGGAAGAACGGCATCTGGCCAGTAGCGGCGTGAGTGGCATTGTTGTAGGCAAACTCCAGGACGGGCAGATGCAAGTCCCATTTGGAGATGTCGTCTTTGCAGGCTGCTCGGAGGAGTTGCTCAACAATCTGGTTGAGGCGCACTGTCTGTCCGTCTGTCTGCGGATGGTAAGCGGATGACATGGCGAGTTTGGTCCCGAGCAGCGACATTAGTTCCTTCTTGAACTTGCTGGTGAACTTGGGGTCTCGGTCGGAGAGGAGTGTGGTTGGAATGCCATGCTGTGAGATGATGTAACGAACGAAGAGTTGTGCTGTCTCCTCGGTGCGTGCCGTCGTGTGTGTCGGGATGAAGTGTCCCATTTTGGAGAACTTGTCGATGATGACAAGGATTGTGTCATGACCGCTGGTGGTAGGTGGTAACCCGGTGATGAAGTCCAAGCTAACCATTTGCCATGGTTGTTCTAAGACAGGAAGAGGCTGCAGTAGTTCCGCTTTTTTTTGCTTACTGCTCTTCATCCGCTGACATGTATTACACGAGGTGACAAACCTCTGAACATCCTCTGCCAAGTGGGGCCAGTAGTAGTGTTTCGCAATACCGGTCAGCGTCTTGTTGCTACCGAAGTGTCCGGCGTAGAGGACGTCGTGGTATTCTTTGAGTAGTAACTGGCGCAAAGGAGGGTAATTGGGTACCCTAATTTTCGTTGATCCTTTCCGGTACGCAATGTCACTGTCCCACTGTAGCAGATGTCGCCTTCCTGCCAAGGGAATTTCGGGGTCGATGGCGTACTCGTGTGTGAAGAGTCCCTTGAGTGGTGGATTCATCCCTTCGATCTGAATAGCGGCAACGTGTGCAGGCCGGCTGAGAGCGTCTGCTTTGTTTTTGTGGCCGGGCTTGTACACGATGTCGTAGTGGAAGTGTGTCTCGAGGAAGTCGATCCACCGGACCTGCCTCCTGGAAAGGTTGGGTTGTGTCTTCAAGTATTTCAGGCTGCCGTGGTCGGTGTAGACGGTTGTTCTTTGTCCTTCGAGATAACATCACCACGCTTTGAAGGTGATAATGATAGCAAGAGCCTCTTTGTCATGTATCGGGTAATTTAGTTCTGCCCCGTGTAGTTTCTTGCTGAGGTAGGCAATTGGTTGCAGTCCATTCCCCTGGTCTTGCATCAAGACTACTCCCACTGCCTGGTCGCTTGTGTCAGCTTCGATGATGTAGTCGCGTTCGGGATCTGTCAGGATGAGTACTGGTGCGGACGTGAGTGCTTGTTTCAGCTGCTCCACGGCTTAGTAGTGCTTCGGCTCCCATTTGTTGGGCATGTTCTTCTTCAGCAGATTCGTGAGCGGTGCTGCGAGTTTCGCATACTGTGGCACGAACCTGTTGTATTAATTTGCGAAGCCTAGGAACTCCTGCAACTCTTTCACGTTCTCGGGTGTCTTCCACGTGCGTACGGCTTCGATTTTCTTGGGGTCGACATGAACTCCTTGAGCGCTCACCAGGTGTCCTATGAACTGGACCTTCTCAAGGGCGAATTCGCTCTTGGACAGTTTGATATAGAATCGCTCTCGTCGAAGAATTTCGAAGACGCGTCGCAGGTGTTCGACGTGCTGCTTCATGTCGCGCGAGTAGATGAGGATGTCGTCCAGGTACACCACCACGCATTCGTCCAAAGGTGGTCGTAGAATGTGGTTCATTTCGGCTTGGAATGTTGCCGGTGCGTTGGTGAGTCCGAACGGCATTACCAGATACTCGTACGATCCATACCGATTCGGAAAGCAGTTTTGTGGATAGAGTTGTCCGCCATCCGTATCTGCCAGTATCCGGACCGCAGATCCAGTTTGGAAAATACCGTAGCTCCCCGAAGTTGGTCAAGCAGGTCATCGATTCGCGGTATCGGATATTTATTCTTGATGGTCTGCTTGTTAAGAGCTCGGTAGTCGATGCACATGCCATGCTTCCATCCGGTTTCGGTGTGAAGAGTACTGGGGCACCGTACGGCGAAGTAGATGGTCGGATGAGTCCTTTGGCGAGGAGATACTCGATCTGTTTTTTCATGTCGGTCAGCTCCGTAGGGCTGAGCCAATATGGTGCTCGGAAGGTCGGCTTCGAACCTGGTTCCTCCACGATCTCGTGTTGATGCGTTCAGTATGGCGGTAGCTCGTTCGGAAGATCGTCAGGAAGAATGTCTTGGAACTGCTTCAATAATTCCTTGATCTTTCTCGGAGGTTCTGAGGTCTTCTCCCTGTCGTTCTCCACCTCTGTTGCTATCGCCAGAAACCCGGTGTCGGTTCGCTTCATGTCCTTCTCGAATCGTGCGAGTGTCTCCACTGGGATATCTCCTGTATCGTCCCAGTTGGGTAGCTGTACTCTCCGTCCATTGTTGTAGATGCTTGCGGTGAGGTTCACCCAGTTGATCTCGGCGTTGAATCTTTTTAGGAAGTCTCGCCCGAAGATCAAGTCAAGCCCTTTGATGTTGGTGATGGGGAGTGCAGGTCTCCAACGCAGTGGTCCGATTTGTAGGTGTAGCACTGCTTCGCAGTGTACTGGTAACTTGCTTCCGTCCACCATCGTTGCAGAGAATCCTGAAGGCTTGTACTCTTCCCGAAGTCGGTCGATTACTGCCTTGTCGCAGATGGTGTATGATGCTCTGCTGTCCACGAGTGCTTGGAGGCGTCGTCCTTTGCAGATGACCTCCAGCAGGAGGGGCAGGGTTGCTCGGAGTACCCAATGATGGTTTCATTTATTGGATCATAGGGTACATCCCAATACTCCGTACACACCTTTGTGTTGCTTTCTACTCCTGAGCCGGCAGCTGGCCGAGGCTGCTTGGAGAACGGCTCTTCTCCAGGGCCCGGAGTTTCCTTGACGACTGTGCGCGTCATTAATGCCGAAGAACTGGATGCATCCGGAGGAGGAGTTCGGGGTTTGTGCAGCTTCTTGTAGACCCCCAGCTTCCTCTTGAGCTGCTTCAGCTCCACCGATGTCTTCCCTGGGGAACGGGTAGTCGTTGTGGGCTGGTGTCGGGAGAAGACGTTGACTCCGTGGAAAGGTCGGCTTCTTTCCACACTCCTTAATTTTTTCCCCAAGTTGTCCGGTACCGGTATAATGTCCACAGCTGTCTGCTTCTTTTGGAGTCCCTCGCGAAATTTCTCCAAGGCTCTAGCCTCTCGAGAATTGCAAGTTTTCATTAAAGCATCTTTATAAGATAACTTTAACGAATCCTTATAATTTCTTGGGTCTTCAAGGAGTTTCTCCGTCTCGGCAGAGTCTTTTTTCGCGGACTTAGATTTTTCCTCGGCGATTTTCCCTGGCGAAGACTGGTCGTAGGGTGGAGATTTTCCCCCATCATTTCCTCCTTCTCGTATCGAATCAGCTTCGTCGAAGTTGATTTTCCCAGAATCCCGCGGCCGGTTTCGGATCTTTTCTTTTTCGCCAGCTAGATCCGCGATCACTGGCGACTCCCGTTTTTTGTCTTCTGATTGGCTGAAGGAATTCCGCCACTGCGGATTCTCTGCGCGTGCGGCTTTCATTTTGTTGCAGTCGAAGATTCGATGACCCGGCATCTCGCAGAAATCACACTTGTAGTTGGTGTTTTTCGGACGTGGCCGCCCTTCGAACCTGTCGACTTCCATCGGGTCGGCGAACGTGGGGTGAGCCGAGTGGTCGCCATGTCGTGTACTGCCGACGTGCGTCCGTCGTGTCCCGGCATTGACCATGTCGAAGCGCTCCGCTGCCGAAACGACGTCACTGTAGCTTGCGTAGTTTGACGCTGCCACTTGTCGTTTGACTTCGGTCTTCAGCCCGGCGAGGTACGATTGTACTTTTTCCCCTTCGGTCAGGTCGGGAATTCGGTTATAAAATTCCTCCATCCGCTGCGTGTACTGCGCTACACTCCCGAACTGTCGATGTCGATGATTTTTTTCCTGGGCAAGGAAACTCGAATTTATCGGCTCGAAACGTTTCAGCAAGTTGGTGTGGAACTGCTCCCACGTGGCTTCACCGTGGATGAACGTGCCGTTGCCGCCAATCCATTCGAGTGCCGGCCCTTGCATCAGTGTCGCCGCGAGTCGTACGCGTTGTCCGTCCCAGACTGGCGAGCTCCATCCGACGTCTGCAAAGTAGATCTCCATCCCGGCGATCCATCTGCGGACGTCGGAGTTTCGATCGCTCGGATCGAACGGCTTAGGTGGGCGTGGTTTCGGAGCCTCAAGAAACTGCTGCGACTGCTGCGTCCTCGCCGTTGTCGAGTCGTGCTGTGCTCCGGTGAGTCGAGTTACTCGCTCGAACTCGTTTCGCCACGCTTCGCGATCCGCTCGCATCTCCTCCTGAAGGGCTGCGATGCGCGCGAAGAGCGGCTGGGTAACCTCGGCGTTGTCGAAGGTTGCCATCCTGTTCAAAACACGCGCGGGGGGGGGAATTCAAAAAAACGCGGAGCTGGTGCTTACCAGAATCGGCGTCGAATTGGTCGCCCCCGGCGGTTTTTCGAGGCAGGTTTTCCCGCTACTGCTGCTTTGTTGAGCGCGGCCGAGTGAGAAAAGCTATGATTACCAAGTGTTACAGGATCGAATGACTCGAGGAAAGATTACACTATCGATCAGTACAAGGCGCTTTTATACTTCTAGAGTACATCAGGTAACCAGGTTTATCTTATCGCAAGGGAATAGACCCTTCTAGAAGATAGAATCACCCTGCGTATCGCCACGCGAGGCTATTGGCTTTAAGGGATTACGGCAAGATTACGCTAGATATAGCGCCCCAGTACATCCCAAGCCTCGTCGGTGATATAATAATAATAGCAGGATAAACCAAAGGTTAATGGGAAATGGAGAATAGGAAACCAAATGAGATGGGATAAAAAGAGAAATGAAAGAAGAAGGAAATAAGAAAAGGGACAAGTGGTGTAACGGGGTCGTACTCTCACAGCGAGGGCCTGCTTGACTAGTTTCGGCTCAATCCTGGCCAGTGGTTGCTGAACAGCGACAGCGAGTTCCAGGATTTGAAGAGCAGATTGGTCACCACGTGGATGAGGTATGCTGTGAACTCTGATGACGTCATCATTCTCAAGTTTTGGATGGCAGGTGGCGTGCACCATAATGTGATGCTATGTCAGCTTTCTATCATCGCAGGTGTTCCTCATATTTGTAGGCAGCGTGTGACATGGTTGGTCGCAACGGGTCCGAGAGTGGAATGAATAGCGGAGTTTCTTTGCCGTAGGCTTATGATTTGGGAAACAGTTGTTCTTCACATGATAAAGCACCCGATTCAGCTGCTGATGTGGATGGCTGTGGAGCAAGAGCAGGTTATGCTTCCATGCTGGTGGGCGGAAAAAAAACCTCGGGCTGCATCGGCTTTGTCTTGAGGGGTGGCGAAACTTCTTGCGGTACTGTAGCGATCCGAACCTTGCTGCTGGCATTCTTTGTCACGGTTGAAGTCATCGAGAAATAATTTCTCAGCAGAACATGCAGTCGCGGGCATACAAACCTTTTTGAGTTTTGTAATCCATGATTATCCAAGTGTAGGAATCCTTTGGTAAACCAATGTGTATTCCCCATCAAGCCCGTTCAGTGAATCTGCTGCAGTTGTGCTCAGAGGTCGATATTGGACCATGTAGCCCCAAACTCGTAAAAGTCTTGTATTGGCAGGCTGCTTTGTCTGCATGACATGTTGCGAACTGAAGTAAGGTAGGGTATTAGAGGAAATGCAGTTGTGCCCTTTGACAATTTGCGCCATTGCAAAAGGTCAAAAGTCAGCTGGTAGGTTGGACTGTTGCAGAAGCACGCGTCTTCTCTTGCAGTGTTCTGTTTGTCCGCTCAGAGACCCTGTTTTGTTAATGGGCGTAAGGTACTGTCTTGCACTCGAGAATCCCTTTCCGCACGAGAAACCCTTCGAACTGCTCGCTAGTGGATTCTCACACGTTGTCTGTCTGTAACTCCTTCATTTTGATGCCACTCTACAGTTTTGCTATCTTCAGCCACAGATTGAAGGTGGTGAGTGTTAGAATATACCATGCTATGCTATTTGTATATATTGTGTATACACCCCAAGTTGGGTGTACACATGTGTTGGGGTGTCAATCCAACCCAATTGTGGTTGGGGCCCCCAAACACAAGGACCAGACTTGTGGGGGCACCACATGTGAGTTGCTCAAGCCACTTGTGGTCCACCATTCTGACGGCGGTGGTGAGTTTCTCAACCGCACCCTCTCCTCCTACTGCTCAACCCATGGCATCCAGCAAACTCACACCCTTCTCCACTCCCCTCAGAAGAATGGTGTTGCTGAGAGCCGCATTCGTGAGATCACTAAGACAGCCCGCTGTCTTCTCACTCATTCCTCCACCCCCCCTTCCCTTTGGGGCTATGCCCTTGTTTATGCCGCTCTCCTCACTAATATTTGCCCACATCCTCAATGTCAGTCCGTACTACCACAGAGCTGTGGGCCACCACCAAGCTTTACGCTGCTATTCTCCACGTATGGGGTTGCAAGGCATATGTCCTCATCCCCCTTCCCGACCGCTCTAGGCAGGCAGGGAAGCTCGCCTCCAAGGCCCTTGATTGTGTCTATATTGGACACGTTCGCTCTTCCCCTGGTTATCTCTTCCTTCACCCGTCCTCAAGCCGTCTCCTCAAGAGCCGTTACGTGGTGTTGGGTGAGAGCGTCCCGTTCTATCATTCCCCTCCGCCCTCTGACCCCCTTCCTCATCCCTCCCGTCTCTTCACTTGGGCTGATGCTGTAATTTCCCCTCTCCTTCCCCAAGCTCCCCTCCTTCCTCCACCTTTTGCTCCACCCTCTCCTCCATCCTCTGGCGGCATCTACGACCCAGTTTGTCCCTGACTCCCCAGCTCAATCTGCCTCCTTGCATCAGCAACAGCCGCAGCAGCACCAGCAAGGGGTGCAGACGCAACCGCGGCCAGAGCAGCATCAGCAGCCACAGTATCACCAGGAGGAGCAGCAGCTGCTGCTGCAGCAGCAGCAGCAGCAGCAGTAGGAGGTGGAGAAGCACCAGCGGCCGGAGCAGCAGCAGCAGCCGCAGCATCACCAGGAAGTGCAGCAGCAGGAGGTGCAGCAGCAGCAGCAGCCAGAGGTGCAGCAGCAACTGGAGGAGCAGCAGCAGCCGCAGCAGCAGCCTCATCGGCATCACCTTATCAGTTCTCCTTTCATCCTCCCACGAGTCCACACTCGCTCTCATGGCCCACTCCTCAGCCATCCATGGGGTTGGCCAGTGCCACATCCACCCTCCCTTCCCATCATATCCCCCCAATCTCCAATTACCCAATTGGAGATTCCGGAGATCCTTATGGGGATTCCCTCCGATTCCCCCTTCATCCATTCTCCCTTACCTTGCCATGTACTTATAGAGCCTTGGGCTCCTTACCTAATCAATTATTTTCAGCTCTATTTCTTACAATGACCATCACCCGGGACCACGCATCGCGCACCATTAACCTCTCTCAGCCCTTCTACATCGACCAAGTCTTGCCGCGGTTCGAAATGGCGCAGACCAAGCCGGTTACCACTCCCCTGCAGACCGACCACCAGCTTGCCCCTCCTCCTGCTCCCTCCACCTCTGACCATCCTTACGCTGAGCTCGTCGGTTCGCTAATTTACGCTATGATGTGCAACCACCCCAACCTTGCCTACCCCATCAGCGTTCTTGCTCGCTTCGTTGGTACCGGTCGCCACACTGACGAGCACTGGGCCGCAGCGAAGCGGGTCCTCCGCTACCTCCATGGTACCAAGAACTATGTCCTCACCCTCGGAGGCTCTTCTCCAACCATTCTCTCGGGCTTCAGTGATTCCTCTTGGGTCGACTCCCAGCCAGATAGACGTTCCTCTTAAGGCTACGGCTTCACCCTTGGCAGTGGCCTCATCAGCTGGCACTCCACTTGCTCCTCCTCCATCGCTCTCTCTTTCTGCGACGCTGAGCTCTATGCTTGCACCATGGCCGCTCAGGAGGCTCGCTGGGTCACCTTTCTCCTTGCTGAGATCGGTGCTCCTCAACGCTGTCCCACCCTCTGGTGCGACAACGCCAGCACCATCCACCTCACGAAGGACCCTGTCTTCCATGGCCGCTCCAAGCACATTCGGAAGTTGGTCCAACAGGGTCACTTGGTGGTACGCAAGATTACTGCAGAGGCCAACGTGGCTGACATTTTCACCAAGGCCCTCCAGAAGGCCGCGCACTCTGCCCTCCTCCACCTTTTCGGCCTTGGCCCCCGCCCTCCTTCCTGATTCTGGGGTTGTTCCCTTCATACACACTAGCTTTGCATGCTATGGGGTTGTGTTAGATTATACCATGCTATGCTATTTGTGTATATTGTGTATACACCCCAAGTTGGGTGTACACGTGTGCTGGGGTGTCAATCCAACCCAATTGTGGTTGGAGCCCCAAAACACAAGGATCAGACTTGTGGGGGCACCACAAGTGGGTTGCTCAAGCCACTTGTGGTCCACCACACTTGGACCAACTCCCAATTGTGGTCAACCATATTTGGAAGGATCCCCTTTTTCCCTTGTGATTGGTCCTCACTCCCTCTTCCCATCCAACCTTCCCTTCCTAGCTGATCTCCCTTCCGATGTAATCCCGTTGCTTCATCAATAAACCATTTTTTCTGTTTCTATCAATGAGAGCTTCTGCTTTGTGAGAGAGATTCTTGTACCAGACACGTCATATCGACGTGACTACTATAGTTTCAGCCCAAGAAATGCTGAGTTTTCGACAACCTGCCCAAGAATTAGGTACCCCATGTAAATTCTACCTCCATAGGTTATCGAATGTAGCCGAAGTAGGTTCTTGTTGAGCAAAACCCCAGCTGCCATCAGCAGATGCTCAAGTTGCTTGACCTCTTTCTGCTGCTGTCTTTGTTGCAGGTTCGTAAAAAAAACTATAACGGTGGAAGATTCAAGTGAGAGCCCTAAAACCAAGACGGCGTCTTTAATTTCTGCGATGTCAATTAAATTACTCGTCTTCTTTCTTGTTTTCTAGATACAGCTCCGTAAGCATCGTTTTGGCGGTGCTGATGAAACCAATGCCGCTCTGCATCAGCTGAGCTTGCGATAGAAAGTTGAAGCCGAGGAATGCAGCGACAAAAACCTTCTTCAGATGATGTGAAAGTTGTAAGAAATAGAGCTAAAAATGATTGATTAGGTAAGGAGCCCAAGCCTCTATAAGTACCTGGCAAGGTAAGGGAGAATGGATGAAGGGGGGAATCAGAGGCAGTACCCATTGGGATCTCCAGAATCTCCAATTGGGTAATTGGAGATTCGGAGGATCACAATTGGGTGAGGTTGGGATTTTGTGAGTACACCCCAACCCACTAGAACATTTCTAACCTAAACTAGGCTATAAAAGTTCAAATACAAAGTAGAATTTGCAATCTATTTCTAACACACCCCCATAGACTGCAAAACCCGGTGAAGGAGCACACAGCCCCATGGAACGACGAAGGCGATGGTGGTCAGCCTTGCCAAGAGCCTTCGTAAAGAGGTCGGCAAGGTTGCAATCTGAGGCGATGTACCGTACCGTCAGCTGGTCACTCTGAAGAAGATCTCGGATGAAGAAATGACGAAGTTCAATGTGCTTGGTGCAAGAGTGGAACACAAGATCCTTGGTGAGGTGAATGACGCTCTGGTTGTCACACCATAGTGTGGGCGACTGCGGGGGGTAGCCTAACTCAGCAAGGAGAAAGGAGAGCCAGCGTGCCTCTTGAGCAGCCATTGTGCCCGCGTAGAGCTCGGCCTCGCAGGACGACAGGGAGACTGCAGAGGACCGAATGGAATGCCAGCTGATGACTCCGCTACCAAGAGAGAAGCAGTACCCTTGGGAGGAGCGTCTGTCAGTCTGGTCATCGGCCCATGAGGAGTCTGTGTATCCCTCGAGCTTGACTGGAGAGGTACCACCGAGAGTGAGGATGTGAGTCTTGGTGGCTTGTAGATAGCGAAGGACCCTCTTGGCTGCAGACCAATGCGAGGCAGTGTAGCATCCGGGGGAGACGTACTAAGAGAGGACACTAACCGGGTAAGCCAAGTCTGGCCGAGTGCACATCATGGCATACATGAGTGAACCGACTAGCTCAGGGTACGGGGTGCAGGTGTCAGGAGAAGGAACCGGAGGGGCCGTGAGCTGATGCTGTAGTGGGAGAGGAGTCAAGACAGAGTTACTGGAGTCCATGTCGAACCGCTCGAGAAGGTTGTCAATGTAGGACTCCTGGGAGAGGGTGATCGTGCAAGCCTGGCGATCATGAGTGATCTCCATCCCCAGGTAGTTTTTGAGGTCACCAAGATCCTTCATGAGATGGCCAGAGCTGAGAGCAGACTGGACGGCTGCCATCTCGGCTGGATCTCTAGCGGCTAGAATGAAGTCGTCGATGTAGACGAGGATGTAGAAGGGCTCGGAGGAGTGACGAACGAAGAGACTGGAATCTGAGGCGGAGGGATGGAAGTCAAGTGCGAGGAGGACTTCGTTCACCTTGTTGTGCCACTCACGAGGAGCCTGCTTGAGGCTATACACTGGGCGTTTCACCTTCTACACTGTGTTGGCAGGATAAGTGCCAGGAAACCCCGATGGGCGTTCCATGTGAACATCCTCCTTGAGCTAGCCTTGGAGAAAGGCGGAGGAGGCATCACGTACCCTGAGCAGACCAAGTGTCTCAAGATGCTCAGCCTGCTGCCCGAGTCTTGGCTTCAATTCACAAGCGGACTCAGCTTGCCACAAAACCAAAGTCAATGGACATTGGAGTGGATCCGCACCAAGATTCTGGAAGAAGAGTTTCGTCGCTGACAACTGCGCGGAGGTGATGAGAGCACCAGCGGCTATGCCATGCAAGGCACATGGAGGGATCGAGGGCGTGGCAATCGCGGTCGCTCTTACTACAACCAAGGTGGTTGCGGGACTTGGAACCAGCAGAGGCGTGGGGGCGCTGGTGTAAGAGGAAGACTTGGTCACTCCAACAATGACAACAGTGAACCATGCTTGAGGGGAGAGTGCTGGTATTGCAAGAAAGAAGAGCATCCATGGTTTCGCTGCTCTACCAAGCCCGACTGGTGGACCCCTTGGAACCAATCGCAAAAGGGGAATGGAGGAAAGCAACCACATGGAGGTGCCAACATGGTGGCTGATGCTGCTGAAGAATCCTCCAAGGATGACGGAGGAATGGGAAATGAGGAGAGGGACACTGGACAGTTCTACCATATGTGTGACAAAGATGATTTTGATAGAGCTGCTGCAAATGCTGGAGATGAACTGCACCCGCTTCACATGTGGGTCATGGACTCTGGTGCTGCATGGACAATGACGCCACGCAAGGACTTGCTGGATGCTGTGCGAGCGCCTCCAATCTCCGAAGTGCGCTCAGCATCTGGACATGCTGTGAAGGTCGCTGGAGTTGGTCGAGCTGCGTTCAGAGCACCCGATGGTGGACTGGTTGTGCTGAAGGATGTGTTACTCGTACCGGGGCTGAAGGCCAATCTGATATCGTTGCGCAAGCTAGGCTTGGCCGGAGTCAGAACCACCATTAATGGATCCAAGACATTCAAGGGGTTGCGAGGAGATTGTGTGTTATGGGATTTAAACGAAAGCAGAGATGTCTTCAGATCCATGTGGTGTTAGAAATAGACTGCAAATACCACTTTTGTATTTGTACTTTTATATCCTAGTTTAGGTTATGAATGTTCTAGTGGGTTGGGGTGTACTCACAAATCCCAACCTCACCCAATTGTGATCCCCCCAATCTCCAATTACCCAATTGGAGATTCCGGAGATCCCAATGGGGCTTCCCTCCAATTCCCCCTTCATCCATTCACTCTCACCTTGCCATGTACTTATAGAGCCTTGGGCTCCTTACCTAATCAATCATTTCAACTTTATTTCTTACATGTAGCACATCCCTGCACTGATATGGGAATCAACAAAGAAGGAGATGGGAGCAGTAATGGCGGGATCTGGAGTCCAAGGGGAGTGCAATGCAGTTAGTGCTGCAGGAGTGACGGTTTCTACAAGGTCGGGGGAGACTGATTGGGAAACCGCACACAGGCGTCTAGGGCATGTGGCTATGCCGCTGCTGCAGCAACTGCATAAGGAAGAAGCATTTTCGGGGTTAAAGCTTTCTGGGAAACCAAATGATACCAAGTGCGAGACTTTTCTACTGAGCAAGTTCACACGGTTCCCCTTTTACAACGTAGCTGGGAAAGGCAAGAAAGCACTGGAACTGGTGCACATGGACCTGGTAGGACCTTTTCCTGTTCGAGGAAGTAAGGGGAAAGGTACTTCCTGACAATAGTTGATGACTGGAGTCGGCTAATGTGGGCATACCCGTTGAAGCAGAAGGATCATGCTGCCTCAACAATACGAGATGACTGGCTGCCATTCGTCGAGCGACAATCTGGGTGCCCATGCAAGAGCATCAGAACCGACCGAGGTGGAGAGTTTCTAGGAGGAGATCTGACTGCGTGGCTCAAGAAACAAGGCATTGAGCATCAGCTAACGATGTCCTATACCCCTCAGTCAAATGGCGTTGCTGAGAGGGCTAATAGGACCATCCTGGAAACTGCGCGAACGCTGCTGATCGAATCAGGGCTGGGGAACTCCATGTGGCCTCATGCGGTAAGGCATGCTACAGTGGCAAGGAACCGCATACTCACAAAGATGGCTGATGATATGTGGGTGCCGCTGGAGAGTTGGCTTGGAAAGAAGCCTCCAGTGGACATGCTTCGAGTGTTCGGATGCATGGCTGTGGTGCATGTCCCTAAACCGTACAGGACAAAGCTTGGAGCATCTGCACTGTGGTGTGTGCACCTTGGGCTTGCGGCAGAGAGCAAGGGGTGGCTGCTCTGGGAGCCCTCGAAGAATGTGCTGTTTGACAGTCGGGATGTCAAATTTGTGGAAAACATTCTGTACGGCAAATGGGAGAAGCAGCTGGAGGCAAGGGTCACTAAGCAGCTGGAAGAAATCACTATGCACGTCGATTTGTCCGAACATGATGACAGTGAAGTCACTGCGCCAACAGCAAGTGGTACTGATGAAGGAAGCAATAAGGATATTGCAGCTGATGCTGAAGTCAAGGAACCGGAGCAGCTGCAGCAAGAGGCTTCCAAAGCACCAAGTCTGCCAAAGCGAAGGAAACAGACTGGTGGGGGAACAAAGGATTGGGTGAAGGTGAAAGAATGGGTAAATCCAACCATCTACCCTGCACGTACCAGAATGGCAACGAGAAAGCTGCTGAGCTCTACAAGTGGAGAAGCCACAACTGAGCAGCAGCAACAAGATCAAGGCGAAGATGCAGTGCTGTTCTTGGGTGATGACCAAGAGTCAGATAATGAGGAGCCTGCATACTGCTTTTACGCACCAATACAACCTCCGAGCATGGATCATGCACTAGCCGGGCCTCAACGGGGGAAATGGCTCGTTTCAAGAGATGCAGAGTACAACAGCCAGATGGAGAATCACACATGGGACCTGGTGTACTTGCCAAATGGGAAGAAGGCAATACAGTGCAAGTGGCTGGCAAAAATCAAGACGGATGAGAAAGGAGAGCCATCAGTTTACAAGAGCAGGCTGGTGGCAAAGGGGTTTCAGCAGAAAGAGAAGGAAGATTACAAAGAAGTGTTTGCCCCAACTGCTAAGTCTCCAACGCTACGTGTGCTGCTGGCGGTAACTGCTGTGCGCAAATGGAAGGTGAAGCAAATGGACATCGTAACCACTTTTCTGTATGGCATTGTGGAAGAGGAGGTGTACATGGTACAACCACCTGGCTATGAGGATGGAACCGGTCGTGTCTGCAAACTCAACAAGGCCATCTATGGCTTGAAGCAGGCACCAAGATGCTGGTACAACAGGCTGGCTAGCGCATTGGAGGGGATTGGATTCCGTACGAGTGCATGCGATGAAAGCCTATTCCTGATGGGTGAGGGGGGGTCGCTTGTGCTTCTGCTGTTGTACATGGATGACATCCTGCTCTTCAGCAGTAGTGACAAGGAGATCGATGGGGTGCAGCGGAAGCTCACAGAGCAGTTCAAGTGCAAGTCACTTGGAGAGGCAAGGTACTACCTGGGAATGCACATTGAGCGGGATGCTGAACGTGGCTGGCTTAAACTGCATCAGGGACAGTACGTCAACACCTTGGCTGAGAAGTACTCTCTGCAGGAGGAACGGAATGTGGCTACTCCCTTGCCTTCCGGGTACAAACTCATTAAGGCTGCTGAAGGAGAAGGAGTTAAGAGTGAAGACCAAAGGCAATTCCAATCCATGGTCAGGAGCCTACTCTACGCTGCTGTGCATACTCGGCCTGACATCAGCTTTGCCGTGGGACAGCTGGCTCGAGTAATGCAAAATCCAACAGAAGAGAAGTGTGGTGCAGCGGAGAGAGTGGTGCGTTACCTCAAGTCCTACCCTACAGTTGGAGTACAGTATTCAGCCGCTGCTCAACTCAGTCAAAAGGGAGTTGAAGTTCTCAAAGTGAAGGGAGAGCAGCTCGGACAAGGAAATGTGTTCCTTTCCTGCTTCGCTGATGCCACATGGGCTTCTGAGCATGAGGATTCATCGTCAGTTGGTGGAAACATTTGCATGGTGGGAGGTGGGCCTGTAAGCTGGAGGTCCAAAAAGCAGTCTGAATCAGCTCTATCTTCAGTGAAATCTGAATTCATGGCGATGTTTCATGCGGCAAAAGAAATCATCTGGCTAAGGAGGCTCTTGAAGGAGATCAGACATGAACAGCCTAGGTAGTTCCTAGGTCCGTTCCTAGCATACCGCCCTAGCCACCCAGCCCTAGTCCTAGTCTCCTCCTCGCTCCTCCCTCGTCACGCTGCGCACAGCCCGCTACTGCCGCTCGCAGTCCGCTACTGCCACAGCTCGCAATCTGCTGCCGTCGCTCGCAGCCCGCCGCTGCCCACTAGCTCCTCGCTGCCCGCCGCCGCCAGCGCAGCCGCTTGCTGCTCGCAGCTGCCGCCGCTCGAGCTGCTGCCCACGCAGTTCCCCCCTCCCTCCCCCCCCCACCCCCCCCCCCCCCCCCTTTTAGCCCGCTCGTAGCTCGCTCGCTGCCACTGATCGCCCGCAGCCCGCTGCCAGCCAGCCGCCAGCCAGCTAGTCGCCAACCAGTTAGCCGCTCCTGTCAGCCAGCTAGCCAGCCAGCCACCGCCAGCCAGCTAGCTAGCTGCGAGCCAGCCAGCTAGCTAGCTGCCAGCCAGCCAGCCGCTAGCCAGCTAGCCAGCCTCCACCCACCTCACCAGCCAGCCAGCCAGCCACCAGCGCTGGCCGCCAGCTGCCAGCAGCCAGCTACCACGTGCAAGCCGCAAGCGCCAGCCGCCAGCTACCAGCCGCTAGCTACAGCCACCAGTGTGCTCGCCTAGTGCCTTATGCCTGGGCTCAGTGCCCACCCACTCTCGCTCCTCCTGGTACAGTCTCTCCCGCTCACTTCTCTTCGCTCCTCTCCCTCGCCTGACTAGCTCATATCCATGGCCGTCTGCCGCCATGGCGACCCTGCCTGCCTCTGTCCTCCACTTGGACACTGAGGGCCGTGCGCTTGGCTTCTCTGCCTGGCTGGTCGCCCTCCGCCGCCAGCTCAAGTCCATTCACCAGGACGACCAGGCCTTGGTGGCCCACACTTTTGGTATGTTGCTTCCCCCCCCCCCCAGAGCCTACTCCTCTTGATGCGACGTCCCTGCAGCGAGCGGCGCACAAGGCTGCCCTGGCCGCCTCCTCTGTCTGGGAGTCCCGCGACGCAGCTGCACAGCTGGAAGTCACTAGGGCCTTTCCCTCAAACGAGCAGACCCACTTTGAGACTCTCGAGATTGCTAAGGAAATCTGGGACGCAGTTGTCGCTCACTACTCTACCCAGTCCTCTCCTACCCTAGGTCGTCTCATGCTGCCGTTTCTTTTCCCCGACCTTGCCTCTTTCTCCACTGTCGTGGACCTAGTCGTGCACTAGCATTCCCTTGATGCTTGCTGGTGTGCAGCCTGCCCCGAGGACCAGCGCACCACCCACTTCACGCCCATCTACATGACCCTGTACCTCCTTAACTGTCTCGCCCCTGTGCGAGACGCTCTCCTCACACAGCCCCTCACAACCCTCACTGCCAAAGAGTTCTCCATTGCTCTGACTAAGGTTGAGATATGCCTCCGTGCCAATGCTGGCACCACTGGCACAGTAACGGTCCCCGTCCTTCAGGGCTGCTCTACCCCCCAGGTCCCTGTCTCTGGGGTCTCCACCTATGTTGCGGAGGTCACCAAGACAGTTGCAGCGGTTACCATTTGCTCCTCGGAGTCGGGGGCTGCGCAGCAGCAACAGCAGCAGTCGAAGCAGCAGCAGCAGCTGCCGTGGGGGCCGGCGGGCCTTGGGAGTAGTGGTGGTGAGGGAGGCCGCGGAGGTTGGGCTGCGGAGCAGTCGGTGCCCTGGGGGTCGCGTGGTTCTTCTGTGGGCCAGGTGGCTGGCGGTCCTGGAGACTTTGTGACCTATACGTACCAGCTTCTGACCGGCCCTCAGGCCAGCCAGGTCTGCAGGCGCATGGGCCACCCCTCCGCCCACTGCTACTGCCGCCTGGACGACCTGTACTGCTGCCAGTTCGGATTCCAGCAGCAGGTACCAAACTGGCCCTCTCTGCTCCTTCGTGGTATTCAGATCTTTGATCAGATAGGAAAAGCCCTGTACTCTGTATGTTGATGACTCTAGTGTTGCTGGTTCCTTTTATCCTACTGTTTGTAGTCTAGGATACACTGTTGTGTCTATCGCACGCTCTCCAAGCGTTCCCTCGCTGCACCCCGCTACGGCGGCCCTCTATGTGAGAGTACGACACTGTTACATTTCTTTCTAATTTCTATCTTTCTTCTCTATCTCATTCTCCTTATTTTCCTGATTCATTTGGTCCTTATCTCGTCTCATTTGGTTTCCTATTTCTCATTTTCCATTATCCCTTGGTTTATCCTATTATTATCATTCTATCACCGACCAAGCTCGGGATGTACTGGTGCGCAATATCTTGCACAATCCTACCGTAATCCCTTGAGCCAATATCCTCGCATGGCTATACGTATGGTGATTCTATTTCTACAATGGTGTATTCCCTTTGGAAATGATAAATCTTGTTACCTGATGCACCCTCGAAGTATTAAAGCGCTTTGTATTGATCGATAGTGCAATTTTCTTTCGACCAATTCGAGCCTGTGACACTTGGTAATCAGAGATTTTCTCACTCGGCCGCGCTCAGCTAAGCAGCAGCAGCGGGAAAACCTGCCTGGAAAAACCGCCGGGGGCGAATAATTCGGCGCCGATTCTTGTAAGCACCGGCTCCGCATTTTTTGAACTAACCCCTCCATGCGTGTTTTGAACATGATGGCAAACTTCAACAATGCAAAGGTTACCCAGCGGCTCTTCACCTGCGTTGCCACCCTACAGGAGGAGATGCGACCCAATCGCGAAGCTTTGCGAAACGAGTTCAAGCGAGTAGCTCTACTCGCCTGTGCGCAGCACGAAACAAAAACGGCGGCGACGCAGCAGTCGCAGCAGTTTTTCAATGCTCCAAAGCCGCACCCACCTGAACTGTGCGATCCGAGCGGTCGAAACTCCGACGCCCGCAGATGGATCACCCGCATGGAGATTTATTTTGCAGCAATCGCATGGAGCTCGCCGGTTTGGGATGGTCAGCGCGTGCGACTCGCTGCAACACTCATGCGAGGGCCGACACTCAAGTGGATCGGTGGCAATAGTGCATTCATCCACAGCGAAGCCACATGGCAGCAGTTCCGCACCGACCTGTTGAAACGTTTCGAGCCACTAAATTCGGGTTTCCTTGGCCATCATCGTCATCGACAGTTCGGGAGTGTAGCGCAGTACACGCAGCAGATGGAGGAATTTTATAACCGGATTCCCGACCTGATTGAAGGGGAAATAGCACAGTTGTACCTTGCCGGGCTGAAGACCGAAGTCAAACGACAGGTGGCAGCAACAAATTACGTGAGCTACAGAATGTCGTATCATCAGCGGAGCGGTTTGACATGGTCAATGCCGGAACACGACAGGTGTACGTCGGCAGTATGTGACAGGGCGACCGCTCGGCACACCCCACGTTAATTGAACCGATGGAGATCGACAGATTCTACAGGCGGCCACGTAAAAAAAAAAACATCAATTTTATTCGCGATTTTTTGCGGAATGCCGGGCCATCGAAACTTCGATTGCAACAAAATGAAGGCCACACGTGAAGAGTATCGGATACGCAACAGTGGCGGGAATTCTTTGGCCAATGAGAAGTAAAAAAAAAAAAAAAACGGGAATCGCCAGTGATTGCGGATCTAGCTAACGAAAAAGGAAAAGATCCGAAAACGGTCACGGAATCTCGGGAAAATCAAATTCGAAATAGCTGATTGGATGCAAAAAGGAGGAAATGATGGGGAAAACTTTTCACCGCACGACCAGTCATACCCAGGGAAAATTGCCGAGAAAAAATCTGACTACGCAAAAAAAGACTCTGCCGAGACGGGGAAACTCCCGGAAGACCCAAGAAATTATAAGGAATCGTCAAAGTGTACTAAGATGCTTTAATGAAATCTTATGATTCTTGAGGGGCTAAAGCCTTGGAGAATTTTTCGGAAGGATTGTACCGGTACTGGAGAACTTGAGGAGAAATTGTGAGTGGAAAGGAGCAGACCTTTCCACGGATTCAACGTCCTTTCCCAACACCAGCCCACAGCGTCTACCCGCTCCCAAGGGAAGATGTCAGTCGAGCTGAAGTAGCTTTAAAGGAAGTTGGGGGTTTAGAACAAGCTGCAAAAACTCCGAACTCCTCCTTTGGATGCATCCATCTCAGCAACTTCGGCATCGACAACACGCACAATCATCAAAGAAACTCCGGGCCCTGGAGAAGAGCCTTTCTCCAAGCTGCCTCAGCCAGCTGCCAACTCAGGAGTAGAGAGCAACAAAAATGTGTGTATGGACTGGGATGTACGCTATGTGTTAGAATATACTATGCTATGCTTTTTGTGTATGTTGTGTTTACATCCCTAGTTGGGTGTACACCTGTCTTGGGGTGTCAATCCAACCTAATTGTGGTTGGAGCCCCCAAACACAAGGACCACAATTGTGGGGGCACCAAAAGTGAGTTGCTCAAGCCACTTGTGGTCGACCACACTTGGACCACCTCCCATTTGTGGTCCACCACATTTTGAAGGATCCTCCCTCTATTGTGATTGGTCCTAACCCCCCCCCCCCCCCCTCTCTTCCCTTCCAACCTTCCCTTCCTAGCTCATCTCCCTCTTCTTAAGCCTTTGATTCGTCAATAAACTGAATCTTTCTGTTTCTAACATGGTATCAGAGCAATAATGGCTGACGCCAACTTTTAATCCCGATCCTTCCCCACGCTTCCGCCCTGTCCCCTTCCGACGTACACCTCATTGCCGTCCCCTCCGTCGCCGGTGCTAGACTCCTAGCCGTCGCCTCTCTTTCCCTTCACAACTAGTTTTCTGCTGGGTGGATTTTCAAACACCCCCACTGCGCCAAACGCCATATCTCACCCGCTAAATGACAAAATTGAGTGATTCGATTTGCAAATGAAAGCTTTTGTTGTCAAATACAACGTCCTAAAAATTTAGACTGTTTGACCGATTGGATTCTCAAATATGACCTTCTGAAGATTGCACACTTTCCTGGGTGTGATAACGAAGTGCTGATGAAATTTCTACCAATCCTACTTTCATCAGCTTACAGCCATCTTTCCCCATCTTTTGCCTCCTCACCTGCACCTGCTCATCGCTGCCTTACCGTTGCTGCAGCTGTAGAAGCCACAGCAGCTGAAGGAGGAGCAGTAGTAGCAGCAACAGCAGCAGCAGCTCGAGGAGCAGCAGACGCAGCAGCAGAAGGAGCCGCAGCAGCAGCCGACGAAGGAGCAGCAGTAGTAGCTACAGCCATCCCCATCCTCCCCTCCTCTTTGAGCTGCCGCGGGTCCACCCACCGCCGCTTCCTCCCGGCCACCGCGGGTCCACCTGCCGTCGCCTTCCGCCCACTCCGCGCCACCAATGGCGTCCTTTTCCCCTCCCGTCAACGTCTCAACCCTCGATCATCTCGTGCGCACTGCCGACAACTCAGCAACCAACTGGTATTCCTTCATCGGCAGCCTCCACCGTGTCCTCGGTAGTGCATATGTCATGCCGTTCCGCCCCCTGGACATCATGCTTGGTCTCCCAGAGGGTGACCTTGGGGACCCGCCGCCTCACCCTGGCGACCCCCCCCCTCTCATTCCCCGTCCCGGCGAGGAACTTCCGCCCCCCCATGGCACCAGCACTCGCGCTGCCACCGCTGAAGCTGAGCAGCTCTTCGTTACTTCGCGTCGCAAGTTCCTCGTGCTCCATACTGATTACCTGATCGCTTTGGAGGAACACGAGTGGTCGGCCACCCTCCGAACCCAGCATGCAGCTATCGCCGCCGCGTATGCCTCTGACTCTGCGCGATTTGTTGAGCGTCATCGCGCTTGGCTCGAGGCGGACAGTCGTGCTACTGGTGCCCTTCTCCTTGCCATCCCATCAGCGCTCATACGCAACTTCCAGGCACGTCGCATCGGCTCCCGCCAGATCTGGCTCGAGCTTGAGGCGATGTTCAAACGCACCGACTTCGATGCTGTCGGACCGCTCTTCAAGGAATACTTCAGCATCACGATCGAAAATAGTGCTGGCGCATTTGACTATACCAGCCATCTCTTGGACCTTGCCTCCCACCTAGAGGCTCACCAGACTACTCTCCCCTCCAACCTCCAGATCTACCGTCTCCTCGAAGGCCTCTCCCCTCATGATGAAGTGCGCATTATCGCCTTCACTGAGGCTCGGCCCCGTGCCTCCCTTGTCACTGTGGTTTAGTGGACCATTGACGCTGAGGCCCGCCTCCTCTCAAACCCCCCCTGCAGCCTGAACTCCACCGAGTCCCAAAACCCCCAGCTTGCAGTCGCACAGCCGCGCTGTGGCGGGCGCCCAAGTGGCGGCCGCACCAACCCTCAGGGAGGGGGTGGAGGTGGTGGTTGTGGGGGCAACAGAGCTGGCGGTGGTGGTGGCGGGGTCGAGGGTGGCAGCAGTGGTGATGGTGGAGGCAGTGGTGGCTCATCTGGTAGCCGTGGTGGCCGCCCTGGCACTCTCCCCCCATGTTCCTATCTTCGCCGTTTTGGTCCCAGGGCGGGTGAGCGCTGCACCCAAACCAACCATCCCCCAATGACCTGCTTCAAGGCGTATGATGACACCTGGTTCGAACGCGGCAACACTGGCACACCCCCACGCTGGTCTACCATGGATCCCCGCCCCTCCCTTCAGGATGTCAAAACTTTTCCCCTCTCAGCTTCAGCTCTCCTCATCCTCTGTCGCTAACCCCATAACTCCCAAGGAGCTGCAGTAGTTTTGCCGCTTCCAGCAGCTGCAGCTGCAGCAGCATCTGTAGCAGCAGCAGCAGCAGTGGGGCTCTGGTGGTTAGGCTGCAGCCGCAGCCGCAGGAGCCGCAACCGCAGCATCCGCACGGCAGCAGCAGCAGCTTGGCTTTGGCACCGCCGCCATGGCTGCCACAGCTACAACAGGTCCTCCTGGCTTCCCCCTCTGGGGCTCTCCTTCCCCTAGTGCTCCCGCCTCCCACTCCAGCTTTCTAGGCAAGCTCATGCGCTCTTCCCCTGCTTCCACTCCCATGTATCCCTCTGTTTTTAATGCTAGTGATTTCCAGTACTCCGTGTCTTCAGCTCTCTTCTCGCTCATGATTGACTTTGTTCTCGAGAGTGGTGCGATTGAAACTGCCCTCAATGACGCCGGCACCCTCACCTCCCTCCCTTTCCCCACCAACGTTCATGGTGCTGATTCCAGCTTCTCCGTCCCTTGCACTCATCCCTCCACCCTCCCCTTCCCATCCGGAGTGCTCACTGGTCTCCACCTTCCCTCCCTTTGTCATAACCTGCTCTCCATCCGTGAACTTCAACAGGCTGGCATCACTACCCTCGTCCCCGCCTCTACCACCTACAGTGACCTCCTCCATGGCCCCACTTGCCGCCTCCTTCATCGCCTCCCACTTTGCCCTCGCTCTCGTCAGTACATCCTCAGCACATCCCGCCCCTCTTCATGCCACATGACCACTTGTGCAAGCACCTCCACTCTCCCCCCTCCCCTCCCTCTAGAGCCACCTTCCTCCAACTCCACGGGACATGCTTTTGTCGCGCACTGTCCCACTCTGCTGTTCTCATCCACCATCGAATGGTCACATGAACTTTCCCACACTTCGTAAAGCCATCTCCTCCCGCTTGCTTGACAGTCTCCCCCCACTCCTTCTCCCCCCCCGTCCTCTTCCGCTCGACCATGTGCTACATGCATTCATGGCAAGCTCAAACAACAGCCTCATACCAGTCATCCTTCCTTTGCTGCTACCACCCTTGACCTCTGGGGCCCTAACCCTTCCCCTTCCCGCCACGGGCACCGGTACATGCTTGTCCTAGTCGACGACCACAACAGGCACACCTCGCTGTTCCTTCTCCACACGAAGGCCAAGGCCCCTACTGTTATCATTACCTGGGCCGAGTAGTGCCGTGTCCACTTTGGTCGCCCCATCCGCCGCCTCCATTCAGACGGCGGTGGTGAGTTTCTCAACCGTACCCTCTCCTCCTAATGCTCAACCCATGGCGTCGAGCAGACTCATACCCTTCTCCACCCCCCTCAGCAGAACGGTGTTGCTGAGAGTTGCATTCGTGAGATCACCAAGACGGCCCGCTGCCTCCTCACTCATGCCTCCACGCCCCCTTCTCTTTGGGGCTATGCCCCTATCAATGCTGCTCTACTCACTAATCTTTACCCACATCCTCAACGCCAATCCGTCACTCCCACAGAGCTCTGGGCCAGCACCAAGCCAGATGCTGCCATTCTCCGTATCTGGGCTTGCAAAGCATATGTCCTCATCTCCCCACCCGACAGCTCTAGGCAGGCAGGAAAGATCGCCTCCAAGGCCATTGAGTGTGTCTACCTTGGCCATGCTCGCTCTTCCCCTGGTTACCTCTTCCTTCACCCATCCTCAGGCCGCCACCTATAGAGCCGTAACATGGTGTTCGATGAGAGCATCCCGTTCTATCATTCTCTTCCACCTTCCGACCCACTTCCTCCTCCCTCCGGCCCCCTCACCTGGGCTGATGCTGTCATTCCCCCACTCCTTCCCCAGGCTCCCCTCCTTCCTCCAGATCCTGCTCCTCCCCCTCCTCCTTCCTCAGGTGACATTTACGACCCAGCTGTCCCTGACTCCCCTGCTCACTCTGCCTCATCGCACCAGCACCAGCACCAGCAGCAGCAGGAGTTGCAGCAGCAGCAGCGGATGGAGCAGCAGCAGCAGCAGCAACCGCAGGCAGTGCAGCAATAACAGCTGCAGCAGGAGGTGCAGCAGCAGCAGCAGCTGGAGGAAGAGCACCCACAGCAGCAACCTCATCGGCATCGCCACACAACCTCTCCGTTCATCCTCCCACGCGTCCACACTCTTATGGCCCACTCATAGGCCATCCATGGGGTTGGCCAGCGCCACACCCACCCTCCCTTCCCTTCATTGAGGACTCCCATGAGGAGCTCATTGGTGTTCAGCAACAAACACCTTCCCTCACGCCTCTCTACCCCGGCTTCCTTGGCCTCCTCATCCTTGGCATCGCTACTGCTCCCACCATATTCACCCTGTCCAACTTCCTTGAGGCCATCACCTGCCCGGATGCTGCCAAGTGGATTCAGGCTATCTTTGCTGAATGCGAGGCCTTCATCCGCAATTCCTCATTCGTTGATGTTGTCCCCACTCCTGACGACGCGATTCTGGAAGGTCTGTGGGAGTTCCGAGTGAAGCAGCTGCCGGGTGAGGAACCGGTCTACAAGGCCCGTTATTTTGCCAAAGGCTTCACCCAGACCCATGGCATTAACTACTGGAAGACATTCTCTCCCACTGCCAAGCTCCCAACTCTCCAGGTCTTTGAGATTACGACCCTGTTACACCAATCTCCCCTTTCTATATTTCATGTCTACTTCATCCCTCTTTCACTCCTTATTCATTTGGTCTTTATCTCATCTCATTTGGTTTCCTATTCCTTCTTTTCCATTATCCTTTGGTTTATCATGTTATTATAATTATATCACCAACCAGGCTCGGGATGTACTGGCGTGCTATATCTAGCGTAATCCTGTCGTAATCCCTTAAAGCCAATAGCCTCGCGTGGCTATACGCATGGTGATTCTATTTCTGGAAGGGTCTATTCCCTTTGGATAAGATAAACTTGGTTACCTGATGCACTATGGAAGTATAAAAGCACCTTGTACTGATTGATAGTGGAACATTGAGCAAACCTCATTCAATCCTGTGACAATGTCATCCTCGACTATGCTGTTCACATTGACGTGGAGATTGCCTCCATGGATGTCTCCAATGCCTTCCTGCAAGGCGAGCTCCAGGAGCGGATCCTCTTGTGGCGGCCTCAAGGCTTTCATGCAGCCTTCCCTCCCAACACATTCTGGGAGCTGCGCCGCCTGGTTTATGGCCTCTAGCAAGCTCCTCGCGATTGGCACAACAAGCTGGCTGCCACTCTGCAGTCCATGGGGTTCCATGCCTCTCAGTCTGATGCCAGCCTTTTCCTCCCACCCGCTTCTTCATCCTGGTGTATGTCGACGACATGATCTGTTCGCTGATGATGCTGCCGCCATGCAGCAAGTGAAGGACGCCCTGCATGCGCGCCTCAAGTGCAAGGACCTGGGTGAGATCAAGCACTATTTGGGCATAACCATCAGCCGGGACCGTGCAGCGCGCACCATTACCCTATCACAATCCTTTTACATTGACCAGGTCTTGCAACGGTTCGACATGGCGCAGGCCAAGCCAGTTACCACCCCCCTGCAGACCGACCACCAGCTTGCCCCTCTTCCTGCTCCCTCCTCCTCTGACCATCCTTACGCTGAGCTCATCGGTTCGCTGATGTACACTATGATGTGCACCCGCCCCACCTTGCCTACCCCATCAACGTTCTTGCTTGCTTAGTCGGTACTGGTCGCCACATTGACGAGCAATGGGCTGCAGCGAAGCGGGTACTCCGCTACCTCCATCGTACCAAGGACTATGTCCTCACCCTCGGAGGATCTTCTCCTCGCCTCCTTCCTGGATTCAGTAACTCCTCCTGGGTTGACTCCCAGCCTGATCGCCATTCCTCTCAAGGCTACGGCTTCACCCTTGGCAGCAGCCTCATCAGCTGGCACTCCACTCGCACCTCCTCCATCGCCCTCTCATCCTGCGAGGCTGAGCTGTATGCTTGTACCATGACTGCTCAGGAGGCTCGCTGGGTCACTTTCCTCACTGAGATCGGTGCTCCTCAATGCTCTCCCACCCTCTAGTGCGACAACGCCAGCACCATCCATCTCATGAAGGACCCTGTCTCCAAAGCACATTGAACTCCGCTACTTCTTCGATCGGGAGTTGGTCCAGCAAGGTCACTTGGTGGTCCGCAAGATCGCTGTAGAGGCCAACTTGGCCGACATCTTCACCAAGGCCCTCTCGAAAACCGTGCACTCTGTCCTCCTCCACCTTCTCGGCCTTGGGCCCCGCCCCCCTTCCTGATTCTGGGGCTGTACCCTTCATGTACACTAGCTTTGCATGCTATGGGGTTGTGTTAGAATATACCATGCTATGCAATTTGTGTATATTGTATTTACATCCCTAGTTGGATGTACACCAGTGTTGAGGTTTCAATCCAGCCCAATTGTGGTTGGAGCCCCCAAACACAAGGACCACAATTGTGGGGGCACCACAAGTGGGTTGCTCAAGCCACTTGTGGTCCACCACACTTGGACCACCTCCCACTTGTGGTCAACCATATTTGGAAGGCTGCTCACTATGTCAGTGAGTAGGAACGTCAGCCAGCGGAGCTCCTGAGCGGCCATAGCACCACCATAGATCCCTGCCTCACCACCGGAATGAGCTACAGACGACGACCAAGTGGACCGCCGTGAGATGGCACCTGGACCAAGGCTGAAGCAGTAGCCCTGTAACGGCCTGAGTGTCTCCAAGTCGTCAGCCTAGTACGCGTCTGTATGTCCAGTGAGGACCTCTGGCACTCGTCCTCCCAGCACAAGCTAGACCTGATGTACTCGCCAGATACTGCAATACCCAAATGGCAGCCGACCAGAGCTCTAGTCGGTGTCTGCCAGTCGCAACGAAGCGAGCAAGGATACTAAGGATAAGCTACACAGGGTGAGTGCACGTCATCAGGTACATGCTGTAAGAAATAGAGCTGAAAAGATTGATTAGGCAAGGAGCCCAAGGCTCTATAAGTTCATGGCAAGGTAAGGGAGAATGGATAAAGGGGGAATCGGAGGGAATCCCCATTGGGATCTCCGGAATCTCCAATTGGGTAATTGGAGATTGGGGGGATCACAATTGGGTGAGGTTGGGATTTTGTGAGTACACCCCAACCCACTAGAACATTCCTAACCTAAACTAGGATATAAAAGTACAAATACAAAAGTAGGATTTGCAATATATTTCAAATACACCCCCATTGACTGCAAAACCCGGTCAAGGAGCACATAGCCCCATGGAACGAAGAAGGCAATGGTGGTCAGCCTTGCCAAGAGCCTTGGTAAAGAGGTCGGCGAGGTTGCAATCTGAGGCGATGTACCGTACCGTCAGCTGGTCACTCTGAACAAGATCTCGGATGAAGAAATGACGAATTTCAATGTGCTTGGTGCGAGAGTGGAACACAGGATCCTTCGTGAGGTGAATGGCGCTCTGGTTGTCACACCATAGGGTGGGCGACTGCTGGGGGTAGCCTAACTCAGCGACAAGAAAGGAGAGCCAGCGTGCCTCTTGAGCAGCCATTGTGCCTGTGTAGAGCTCGGCCTCGCAGGACGACAGGGAGACTGCAGAGGACCGAGTGGAATGCCAGCACATGACTCCGCTACCAAGAGTGAAGCAGTACCCTTGGGAGGAGCGTCTGTCAGTCTGGTCATTGGCCCATGAGGAGTCTGTGTATCCCTCGAGCTTGACTGGAGAGGTACCACCGAGAGTGAGGATGTGAGACTTGGTGGCTTGTAGATAGCGAAGGACCCTCTTGGCTGCAGACCAATGCGAGGCAGTGTAGCATCTGGGGGAGACGTACCGAGAGAGGACACTAACCGGGTAAGCCAAGTCTGGTCGAGTGCACATCATGGCATACATGAGAGAACCGACTAGCTCAGGGTACGGGTCCTTGCAGGTGTCAGGAGAAGGAACCAGAGGGGCCGTGAGCTAATGCTGGAGTGGGAGAGGAGTCGAGACAGAGTTACTAGAGTCCATGTCGAACCGCTTGAGAAGGTTGTCAATGTAGGACTCCTAAGAGAGGGTGATCATGCAAGCCTGGCGATCACGAGCGATCTCCATCCCCAGGTAGTTCTTGAGGTCACCAAGATCCTTCATGAGAAGGGCGGAGCTGAGAGCAGACTGGACAGCTGCCATCTCGGTTGGATCTCTAGCGGCTAGAATGAAGTCGTCGACGTAGACGAGGATGTAGAAGGGCTCGGAGGAGTGACAAACGAAAAGACTGGAATCTGAGGCGGAGGGATGAAAGTCAAGTGCGAGGAGGACTCCGTTCACCTTGTTGTGCCACTTACGAGGAGCCTGCTTGAGGCCATACACTGGGCGCTTCACCTTCCACACAATGTTGGCAGGATAAGTGCCAGGAAACCCCGATGGGTGTTCCATGTGAACATCCTCCTTGAGCTGGCCTTGGAGAAAAGCGGAGGAGGCGTCCATGGACTTGATCTCGAAGTTGCCGCGAGCGGCTATATCAAGAAGAGCGCGCACAGTCGGGAGCTTGGCCGTGGGCGAGAATGTTTCGAAGAAGTCGAGATACTCCTTCTAGGTGAAACCCTTTGCAACGTATCGTGCCTTGAACAGTGGAGCTTCGCCTGGGAGTTGTTTGACTCGGAAGATCCATTTTCCGACGATGTTAACACCGGAAGGGGGAACGACATCGTCAAAGCTGTTGTTGCGAATGAACGCCTCGTTCTCCACATCCATTGCTGCATTCCACTCCTTCTTAAAATGCCCCGAGAGAGCTTCCTCTTTTGTGCGAGGAGTCGGAATGGTCGGGTTCTCGGTGAAGTTGAGGGAAGGGGAGTCAGTAATGTCCGGGAAGATGTGAGAGAGAAATTGGCAGACCGCGTGAAGGTCAAACAGCTCCTCATGCCTGTCCTCCAGAAGTGCAGGGGGGGGGAAAACGGATGGAGGGGACATCACCAGGAGGAGGCGGGGTGACCGAACACCGGATGGAGAACGCGGCTGGTCCCCTTGGAACGAGTGCGACGAGAGACCGGAGACGAAGGCGGCTGCGGTGGGACCGGAGGGAGGGCGTGGCCCAAAGCCAGAGAGTGGTAGATGTGGTGTCGGGCTGGTGGGTATGCGGATAAAGATTGTAGAGGAGAGCCGCATGGAAGAGGGCATATCCCCAGAGTGACCGTGGTGCGTTGGCGTGTCTGAGGAGGCAGCGAGCGATTTGAACCAAGGTGTGGTTGCGGCTCGCTGCAATGCCATTCTGCTGCGGGCTTTCGGGGAGCGTGAAGGTTTGCCGAATCCCTTGGGCCGCGCAGAAGTTATCGAGTTTGCCATTGCAAAATTCTCCCCCGCCATCAGAATGGAGGCACTTCAGAGGAGTGCCGAACGTGACTTGAGCCTGGCGCACCCATGCCATGATGACGTTACGTGCCTCCGCCTTGGTGTGGTGGACGGAAACATACCGCGAGTAGTCATCGACTAGTGTAAGAAAGTATCGATGACCGCTACGGGATGCGACTGGAGCCGAGCCCCAGACATCCATGTGAAAGGGGGTCCAGCGGAGCAGCTGCGACGGATGGGGAGGAAGGGTGCGGTTGCTGCCTGAGCTTGCTTTTGGTGCAGTCCAGGCAGGTGGGTACAGGTGAGTCTATTGATGGAGGAAGCGCCGACGGGAGGCCAAGAAGAAGTTGGGGGGAATCGATGTCGGCAAGCGTACGGAAGTTGGGGTGACCCAAGCGATGATGGTAGAGGATGGTGTTAGAGATAGATTACAAATCCTACATTTGTATTTGTACTTTTATATTCTAATTTTGGTTAGGAATGTTCTAGTGTGTTGGGGTGTACTCACAAAATCCCTACCTCACCCAGTTGCGATCCCCCCAATCTCCAATTACCCAATTGGAGATTCCGGAGATCCCAATGGGGATTCCCTCCGATTCCTCTTTCATCCATTCTCCCTTACCTTGCCATGTACTTATAGAGCCTTGGGCTTCTTACCTAATCAATCATTTCAACTCTATTTGTTACATGGTATCAGAGCGACCTATCCGCACACGCGGATCAAGGTCCTAATCTTAATGTGCCCGCGCTACGCGCACCTCATCGTCGCAACATTCATCTCGAGTCGTCGGAATTTTCAACGTTCTCCATTCTGCAGTCGCGCCTCTCATCGTCGATCGCCTTCACGCTCGACCTCTTTGAATTTCTCATCTCTAAAGCTTTTACGCTTCTCATCGTCGATTTCCTCCTCGGTTCTCCTTGGTCGAATCTCAATTTTGACCATCTCTTAACACTCGTTTTCGAGTTTCCTCTCGGACCACGCCAGCATAGGCGAACTCCCCTCGTGGAATCGCCTCCAGGAACGTCTCGCGTCAAGCAAAAGCAAATACACAGGTGGAAGCGGAGCGGAGCTGGTTGCGCAGCTGTGTAGCTGGGGGACAGGGCCTGGGTGTGTGTGGGTGGGTGTGTGGGTCCAGGGTTAGACTTAGGCTCAGATTTTGTTTCAAGTTGGTGTTTTCAAAAATTCCCACCGACGCCATTTCCTTCTTAGCGGTATTTCGGCGAAGCCGTCTGAGTGATTTTTCAGCAATTAACTTCGACCGATTTCCAGAAGTGCCGCGCTGCGCACCGAAGTTCTTATCGGTGACTTAAGAGCGTCGCCTCGCGAAAATCAAATGGGAATGGCTTACTCAACCACTTCACTCGCCAACCCGATCCCGCTCCTTCGTCTCGAGCCAGACGGTACATGCTCCAACTATAAGGCTTGGCGCTATGGTGTCGACAAGCACCTCCTCAGTCGCGAGGTGAAGGGGCTTGAGCTCACCGACGTTCTCCTCAACATTGGTGACGGCAAAGAGCCTCCTAAACCCGAGAGGTCCACCGATCCAGCCAATGCCGCCGCCGAAGCAGTTTATGCTGCTACACTGCTCAAGTACAAGAATTGGGAGAAGGCCAATGGTGCGACCATTAGTGTCTTCATGGGCACCACTCCTCCCGAACTCGTCGAAACCTACCGCAACTACCCGTCTGCCAACGCCATTTGGCTCTACCTCGAAGACCACTTCCTAAACAAGACTGCAATGGGAGTTGCTATACTCATCCCCAGCAAGTTCCAAGTGCGGCTCGAGGACTCGCCAGGCATGGCGGACTATGTCACCAAGGTGCAGTCCATTCATGGTGAACTCAAGCAGTTGGGGATAGTCTTCCCCGAGCAAGCCAA
Source organism: Closterium sp. NIES-67 (assembly GCA_027943415.1). NCBI lineage: Eukaryota > Viridiplantae > Streptophyta > Zygnematophyceae > Desmidiales > Closteriaceae > Closterium > Closterium sp. NIES-67. The sequence goes on along the minus strand of BQMB01002199.1, from coordinate 400,371 downwards.
TGCAGCGGCTCTCCTAGTCGGCCTCACTCCGGCATACGAAGTCACACGCAAGATGCTCTTGGGCCTTACTCCTGCGGACCTCACATTTTCCAAGGTCTCATCTCCGCTCCTTTCTGCCGAAAAGGACAACAGCGCTCAACCCAAGGCCAATGCAATCCGCGCTCCCGTGCCTCAAGCCTATGCCGCTTCGGCGCCATTCCAGCGCAACCGCTTCCCCCCATCTCCCTACGTTATCAAGCGCGGCCCTCGTGCCGGCCAGGTGTGTGGCGGCACCAACCACGCCCTTGCCTCCTGCTTCAAGAAGAAGGATGACGAGTGGTATGCCATCAATGGGACCGCCTCGAAGCCGCCAAGCTGGATGGTCAATCGTGCTCCTCGCAAGGTCAATCAAGTCGAAGCGCAGGAATCCGTGCAGCCTGCTGTAGCTCCCCCTGCTGATGTGCACCTCAACATAATTAATGAGACCATTTCGCAGTGTCCCGGCTCACAAAGCACATCAGCCACAATAGAGTTCACCCTCGACAGTGGGGCCACTCACACGGTTCTCAAGGAAGAGCACTCCTTCAAGCCATACGAGTCACCAATCCGTCTACTAGGAGCAGACTCCAGTTTCACAACACATGCCAAGGGCTCCTCCACAGTTCCGTGCCCTGCTTTTCCTTCGGGCAGTGTCACCGGCATGTGTGTTCCCACACTACGCCACAATCTCGTGGCCCAACACGAGCTCCAACGGGCAGGCGTCACCACGATCTTCCCAGCACACTCGGATCACTGTGACCTCCTTGACCCTAAGTCCAACAAGCTCCTAGCACGCTTCACACTCAACAGTAGCAAGCTCTACATGCTGCGTTCACCTGCACCTCTCGCCGCCCTCTCCCAAGCGCAAGCTGCCAACACCACTCCGTGTTCTTGTCGCAGCTTCGCCAACCCGCTACACCGCACCGAGCCACACGATGGACTCAACCATACTCGCATCCGCCGGACTGCGTGACTACCAGCAGAAACTGGGTTGTCTCCTCTTTGCCGTTGTAGCCTGCCGAGCGGACCTATTCTACTCGGCAAGCCAACTCGCCACCCGCCTCAAACGATCCGAGCCGGAGCACCTAGCCGAACTTTATCGTGCGCTCCACTATTTTGTCTCGACGCCAACGATCAGCCTAACTTATCACAAAACGAAGAACGCATCGCCTAAGCTAATCGGCTACGTCGATGCTGATCACACCGGCGACTCTGACAACAGACGATCTTGAACCAGCTACGTCTACCAGCTAGAGCCCATCGGGCCCATCTCCTGGCAGTCGAGAAAGCAAGGGCTAATTGCCCTCTCCTCTGTTGAAGCAGAGTATATAGCTCGCTGCGTTACACAGTTTCTCCCTCTTCTGCGACAACCAATCTGTAATTCGAATAGCGAACAAGATCAGTTTTGCCAACCGCACGAAGCACATTGCACTGTGCTACTTCTTCGTAAAAGACAAAATCGAGAAGGGGAGACTCGAGCTGTCTTACAGGGCAGTGCCACGTCGCTCGCCCCGACCACGTCGACACTCCAGAAACGAAGGGGAGTGTTAGAAAAAAAGAATTTGAGAAGTAACCCATTTCCGTAGTATTGAGACCTAAGCGATACTGTGAAATGGTCAGCAACGAGTACGGCGAGTCAACGGAGGTTACATGCGGCGGTTGTGCATGTAACCAAAGCGCGTGGCAGCTCGACACGTGGCAGTTGCACATGAAGGTTGCACGTGGAGGTTGCGTGGCAGCCCTACTGCACAGCAACCGCCACTGTAAGGTATCGAGTCGCTATACGCTCGATAGCACAACAGCAGCTGTAGTAACTGTCCTGTAGTCTAGAATAACTATATATTCATGTATGCTGGTTGTGTTCATCAATTCTCTTGTTCTCACATACCAGTGCAAGAGGTTCATTAGGTCTTACACCTCGCTTTCGCAAGTACAATATCCCTCTGGGGACTTAGTCTTTGCAATGATCCTACGGGCTTATCTCAGCCCAACAGAAACTTTGGGACAAAGTGTCGCGTTCCAAGGGCGTGTTTGCAGACACTTCTCTGCTTCATACTCTTCGCCCGTTTACATGAGATCCTATGTGTCCCAACCTTGTTTCCGACCTTGTCGTTGTTTTCATTCTGCCTCGAAGACACGCATTCCCCATTTCGTGTTGCTGGTCCTTGCGAACGCGCTTTGTAGGCGGGTTGGGTTCGGTGTGTCGCCAGCCCTCTTTCAACTTATACATATATTTGTATGTAGAAGTTATCAGCTAGATAGGTTTGTGTTCTTAGAGAGTACAACTCCAACCCTTTACCTCTCCTGTACTCTCGTGTTTCTAATCATTCTCCTATCCTAACATGGTATCATAGTAGGTTAGGTCCGCCCACCCGCTTCCGCCCATCGCCCTAGCCTACCACCCCGTCGTACCCTAGCCTTACTGCGCCCCGCCGACCCCTAGAGCCCGACCGGCCCCTTGTGCACCCCACCGGCCCCTAGCATTCTCACTGGCCTCTAGCGTGACCGCCGGCCCCTAGCGTGCCCGCCGGCCCCTTGCGTGCCTGCCGGCCCCTAGCGTGCCCGCCGGCCCCTCGCGCACCCCGCCGGCCCCTAGCGTGCCAGCCGGCCCCTCCGCACCGTGCTGGCCCCTTGCGCACCCGACCGGTCCTTCGCGCGCCTCGCCGTCCCTTCGCACCCGCCGGCCCCTCGCGTACCTTGCCGGCTCCACGCGTACCCGCCCAGCCCCTTCCATGCCCGCCGGCCCTTCGCGCCTCGCCGGACCCTCGCGCTTGGCCTGCCCTTAGCGCCTAGCTGGCCCTTAGCGCCTCGCCGACCCTTCGCGCCCCGCCGGCCCTAGGCGCCCCGCCGGCCCCTCGAGCGCCCACTGGCCCTCGCACGCCACCAGGCCCCAGCGCTCCGCCGGCCCTTTGCGCCCTGCCGGCTCTGCGCGCCTCGGGCCCTGCGCACCTAGGGCCCTCCTCTGCCTTCCGCCTGGTCTTCTCGACGGAGAGTCCTGCCACCATGCCACTGTGCAGCCGTGCCACTGAGTACCTGTGCCGCTGTACCGCTGTGTCCCTGTGCCGCTGTGTCCCCGTACCGCTGTACCACCGTAATGCTGTGCCGTCATGGAGCTGTGCCGCAGAGGTTGCACGATGGCGGACGACGTACTTCGCCTAGACGCGGAGGGGTACGTGATCGCATTCGCCGCCTGGCTTGTCGATCTTCTCCGACACCTGACAGGTCAGCGCCAGGATGGGCACTCCCTGGCTATGCATGTATCAGGCTTGCTTCCCCGCCACCCTGCGCCTGATCCCCTCCCTGCTGACCCCACCATTGCTTAGAGTGAGACCTTTTTCTGCTGCTGCGCTCGCTCACGCTGTCTGGGATTCTCGCGATGCTGTAGCGCAGCTCTCCATTAGTCATGCGCTTCCCCTGTCTGAGCGTCCGCGCTTCACTGCTGTCGCGAACGCCAAGGATTTCTTAGATGCAGTAGTTGCGCACTCCTCCACACCCGCCTCCGCCTCCACTGGCCGCTTGATCCTCCCCATGCTATTCCCCAATCTTTCCGCTTTCCCCACTGTCGCTGACCTCGCCACTCACCCCTGTGCATTAGAGACTAACTACCGCATTGCTAGCAGTGCCGCCCAGCTCACTACCTTCCCCCCACCGCTTTGCGCTACCCTGTATCTTATTTCCATGCGCCTGCCTGACCGCTTAGCCACTGCCCGCGACCACTTCCTTAGCCAGCACCCTGGTGACCTCACCCCGACCGCCTTTGTCACTGCCCTGTCTAAGATAGAGACTCGTAAGCGCACTATCACTCAGTCGAGCGTTGTTTAGGGCTGTGCTCCCTCCCAGTGCACGTATGCTGAAATTTCCGCCGCGGTCGCGACGCTGCCCCTGCCACTGAGACCGCCGCTGCGGCCTTCCCGCAGCAGCGACAGCGTCGGGGCCATCGCGGCCCCAATGGGGGGCATGGTGGTGGCGCTGGTGGTGGTAGTGGTGGTGGTGGGGATAGTGGTTGTGACGAGGGGGTTGGGGCTGGTGTGCAGGAGCAGCAGCAGCTGCAGGAGACGTAGAAGTAGCAGTCGCAGAAGTAGCAGTAGCAGCAGCAACAGCCGCAGCAGTAGCAACAGCCGCATCAGCAGCAGCAGCAGCAGCAGCCATGGGCTTGCCTCCCGCTGGGGTGGCCAGGATTCCCTGGAGGTGGTGGCCGCGGTGGCGGCCCTAACAGCTCGGCGTCTACTGGCGGCTTCGGTGCTGTGAGCTGCCAGTATCAGCTCCAGACCGGGCCCCTCCGTGGCACTGTGTGCCGCCGCCCGCACCTGACCGCCTGCTGCTTTCACCGCCTCGACGACCCCTTCCTTCGCCGCTTGGGCCCGTCCCCCGACCTCCCTGACTGGCCCAGTCTGCTGCGCCACGGTGTGCCTGTTTTCGATTTAGACATGGATCAGATTAGTACTGCCCTTCACTCTCTGTATGCTGACTCTTCTAGTGTGTCTGGATCTTATTACCTTGTGTTCTCTGGCTTAGGCGTAGCACCTGTGTGTAGTACAGACTCCCTTGCTATGTCAAGCGTAGGACCGTTTGCTTTGTCTAGCCTAGGCTCTGCACTCGCTCCTCCTTCGTCTGCCGCTACTGCTTCGCTGTCCTTCACACTTGACTTCGCTGCGTCTGCCTGCTTCTTCTGCGACCACGCCACACTTACGCCGCTTGCCGTGCCTGCTGCTGTCGCACTTGCTGACCCCTCTTCCGGTCCTGTCGTTGCTCGCAGGTACACTACTCTTCCCTGTCCAGCGGTTCCCTCGGGTTCCCTTACAGGCCTGCACATCCCTTCGTTCTCCAAGAACTTAGTTGGTCTCAGCTGTCTTCAGGAGCTTGGCATCACCATTACGTTCCCTGGTCACGAGCTGTACGCAGTCTCTACCAAGGCCGCCTTAGGTTTCCCCCTTGCGACGTTCCCCCGGGACCCGATACCTGGCCTGTTTACGCTCGACACTGCTTCCCCCCCGGTTTGGGCGTCTCCCCGGGCCCTGCGTCTACCCAGGTCGCCGCTGCTTGCTCGTGTCGGTCACTCACTCACCCGTCGCTTCTGTGGCACCACCGCCTAGGTCAGCCCGCACTCCCGCATCTGCGTCACATGTCCCAGCACTGTCTCGTCCTAGGTCTCCCTGCGTCCCTTCCTGCCCTCCCTCCCTCGCCTGCGCCGCCGTGCACACCCTGCGTCGAGGGCCAGCTGAGTCGTGCTCCTCACTCCTCCTTGCTTTGCCCTACCACCGCACCCCTCCAGACCCTGCACCTTGACGTCTGCGGCCCAGCCCCCGTCCCCGGACCTTGTCACGAGTGCTACTTTCTCCTGCTCATCGACGACTACACACGCTACACCACGGTGTTTCCCCTAGAGCGGAAGGCCAACATGCCTGACATTCTTATCGCGAGGGTTGTAGCTGCGCGCCTCCACCGCGGTCTCCCTATGCTGTGTCTCTACTTCGACCGTCGTGGCGAGTTCGCCTCTGGTCGGCTTGGATAGTTCTGTCGTGCGGAGGGCATCACCCATTCGTACACCCTACCGGACTCCCCGCAGCAGAATGGGGTCCCTGAGCGATGCATCGGCTTGGTCATGGAGGTGGCGTGCACCTCCATATTTCATGCTGGTGCACCCCATTTTCTGTGGTCGTTCGTCGTTCGCTACGCCGCTCACCAGCTTAACCTCTGGCCGCGCTCCCAGCGGCCGCAGGTTTCGCTAACCCTTCTTTGGACCGGGTTCCCTGGTGACGCGTCTGCGTTCCACGTCTGGGGCTGCCTTGCTCACGTTCGTGCCTCTGGCACGGACAAGCTCACTGCCCGCACTATCTTCTGTGTCTTCCTCGGTTCCCCTGTGGACTCGTCTGACTGGCACTTTTACCACCCACCGTCTCACCGATTCTTTCACTCCCGTGACGCCACTTTCGATGAGTATGTCTCCTTTTACCACCGCTTTCCCCACCGAGGTCTCTCGGTTTCCCCAACCATGTTTCCCTGGTTCCCACTCCCCCGGTAGCCTTTGCTCACCTCCCTCCCCATCCTTCTCCGTCTGGTCTGTCTCACGTCACTCCCCTCCCTTCAGGCTACTAGTCAAGGAGTCGGCTGACTCTTGTAGCCCCGCGGCACAGTTCTCACTGCATGTCTCTCTCCCGGTGTCTCCTCCTCTGCCATCGCAGCAGCGGCCGCAGTCACCACCGCAACAGCCATTGTCACAGCTGCAGCAGCAGCAGCCGCTTCCGCCGCCGCAGCAGCAGCCATCCATGGACCCTGGGGGTGCTGGCGTTGAGGAGGATGCTAGTCCTAGGGTTCCGTTAGTGGCTTGTCCCGGCGGGCCTGGGGGGTGGCACCGGTACTGGAGAGGGTTCTCGCTCAGGGGGTGCTCGTTCTGCGGGTGCTGGAGTGCAGTGTTCCAGAGGCAGTCATGGTGCACCTGGCGGTCCAGGTGTCGGCGTCGAGCAGCAGCAGCAGCAACAGTTGCCCCCAGTGTCCGCCCTTTGCCTGCTCGGCCTTCCCTCCCCTGACTGCTCGCCTACACCTCCCCCGCCCCTTCCTCCTCTTCTTGTCTACGGCCCTATGTTCCCTCTGCTGGACTCGTCTCTGGCTCGTCTTCCCCCTCGTTTCCCTCATGTGTCTCCTCCTCTATCTCCTGACCAGACGCCCCCGTCTCACGTATGGTCTCGCCGTCCCTCTCGTGCTCGTCCTGTCTCTCCTGTTCAGCACTCTCACCCCATGTTGCTTTGTTCCCACGCATCTCTTCCTCCTATCCTGCCTTCGCCTCCTCCGCCGTCGCTCATTGTCGCACCTCCCCCTCTGTGTGACTACCCTTTTTGCCGCTCATCCTCTTGTTCCTTGGGTCCTAGCATCCCTCGTTCCCGACCCGCCTGTTCCTGTATCGAGTCTTGACGCTCTTGTCGCTACTGCTCTGGTCTCTGACCCTGTCTGTCCTCCGTCCATCGGGGGTGCTCCTACCCTTGGCAGTGATGCCCTAAAGGACAAGCAGTACGAGCTTGCTTTCCTGTCTAAGGCTGCTCCCCATCTAGGTTCCTTGCTGCTAGTCCCTGAGGGTGACCCAGACGCCTTTGACATCCCGACCCCTCGCACTTACGCTGAGGCCACCTTGGGACTCTGGGCCTTCCAGTGGATAGCTGCCATGGAGCAGGAGATGGCATCTTGGATTTCCACTGCCACCTACTCGACGCAGTTCCCTCACCTGGGGTGAACGTAGTCGATGGCCGGTGGCTCTTCAAGGTGAAGCGCCCCCCTGGAGAGCCGCCTATGTTCGAGGCGCGCTTCGTGGCTGGAGGCTTTATTCAGCGCGAGGGTGTGGACTTCTTTCAGACCTTCACCCCAACCCCGAAGATGACTACTCTTCTGGCGCTGCTACACGTAGCAGCACAGCGTGACTACAAGCTACACTCCCTCGAACCACTACGTTTGTTCAGGGCAGCCTACACGAGAATGTCTACCTGCGCCGTCCACGGAGCTTCACCGGTACCTTCCTTCCCGGCACCCAATGGCTCCTCCGGCGCCCAGTCTACGGCCTGCGACAGGCGCCCCGTAAGTGGCACGACACGCTTTGAGCTACGCTAGCTGACCTGCAGTTCTTTCCGTCCACTTCAGACCCCTCGCTCTTTGTTCGTGCTGGCCAGACTCTGTTCTACATCCTTGTCTACGTAGACGACCTGGTCTTGGCTACTGCAGACAAAGACGCGCTAGCCTCCGTGGAGGTCGAGCTGCTGAGGAGACACACCTACACTAACCTAGAAGAGTTGCGCCGATTCCTTGGCCTGCAGATCTCCAGGGACAGAGCAGCATGCACCATCACTCTCACACAGTCACACTTGGTGCGCCAGGTCCTTCAGAGGTTCGGTCTTCAGTTCTCCTCCGCATAGCCCACACCTCGGCCAGTAGATCGCAGGCACTCGGCTCCAGTTTGTGAGGAGTCAATAGAGCCCAGTGGTCATTACGCAGAGCTGGTGGGTTGCCTCATGTACCTGATGACTTGCACTCGTCCAGATCTCGCATACCCTCTCAGCATCTTGGCTCGATTTGTGGCCACAGGCAGACACCGACCACAGCACTGGTCCGTTGCTAAGAGGGTTTTGCGTAATCTAGCAAGTACATCGGGCATGGGGCTAGTGCTGGGAGGACGCAGGCCAATGGTCCTTACCAGGCACACAGACGGTTTTTGGGCAGACGACGCTGAGACCCTCAGGTCCTCCGAGGGCTACTGCTTCAGCCTTGGTTCGGGTGCCATCTCGTGGAGGTCCACTCGCTCCTTGTCTGTTGCCCAGTCTAGCTGTGAGGCTGAGATCTATGCCGGTGCCATGGCGGCACAGGAGCTCCGCTGGCTGACCTTCTAGATCACCGACTTAGGTGAGCGGCCTAGCTCTGCCCCGGTTCTGTACGCTGACAACAGGGCCATGATCCTCCAGTGCTAGGAGCCTCGACTTGAGGGCAGAGCGAAGCACATCCAGCCTGGTACTTCCTCCTGCGCGATTACAGCAGCGTCGCCAGGCGTGCGTAGTACACTTGGCCTCCGTTGCCAACACAGCTGATATCTTTACTAAGACACTTGCGCCTAAAGATCATCAGCGGCACTGTTTGCAGCTTGGTCTAGTTCTTGTAGACTCTCACTTGCTAGGACCTTGATTGTGGCCTTGTGGCTTCTCTGGACAATAGCTTAGGGCCTTGTAGTGCTGCCCTGGTTTGCTCCTATCTTGATTGTACTCTTGCTGACTGGTCTTCGGACCCCTGTCTCAGAGGTTGGACTAGTAGTGCCACCCTGAGCTGTGTGTCTCAACACTCCCCCTTATCTAGCCTAGGGGGTGTTTCAACTTATACATATATTTGTATGTAGAAATTTTAGGCTATATAGGTTTTTGTTCTTAGAGAGTACAACTCCAACCCTATATCTCTCCTGTACTCTCGTGTTTCTAATCATACTCCTATTCTAACACCCTCAACCCCTATGATTTGCCAGTGTTTGTGGGTGTCTTTGACTGGTTGCGAGAGCCCCTCCTTTCGCGTGGGGCGTGCCAGGTCTCTTGCGAGGTTGGGACCCTCGCTATTTTTGCGAAACCCCTTCAAGGTTCAAATTCCTTTGAACCTTGAAGTTATTGTATACCGCATTTCCCCGTGTATAAGACCCGCCGAAATAGTCACCCCATGGGTGGCATATACGGGGGATAGCTTATGATATTGTGCATTTTTTAGAGCACCCCCTTTTTTTAGTACGTAATATACATAACACCCCCCATCGAAGATTTGTAGATTTTACTGGACTAGCATCAAGGTTTAGACATTAGACAATAGCTTTACCATTAGTCTAGAGCCTATCCATTGTGCGAGGCATTTCTAGTGCATTTTCGACTACCTAAGCTAGCTATCACTACCATTCACTCAGCACACACAGATAATCCAACAGCTAGCTATATGTCCTAGCAGGTAAGTCAATAGTTAGTATCTGTCGTCATCCGCATCGTGGTCCTCTCCTGCATGCCACACCTCGGCATCTTCGTCATCACTGGCGATGTCATCCCAGTCAAAGTCATCAGTCCAGCGGGACGCAGCCAGGCCCGCCAGAACCTCTGCCGCATGCATCTCTATGCCTTCGTCGCCTTCGACAGCTGATATCTCCGCCTCTGTCGCTGCTTCTGTAGAGCTTGATGGTGCTGCTGCTGCTGCTCCTGGATTCCCAGACGCCTCTGATGCTGGCGCGGCTGTTGCAGCTCCCGATGCATCGGATGATGAGGCAGTTGCTGCAGCTTCAATCTCAGCCTCGACATCGGCAATCGTCTTCCTCTGAGCTGGGCGTGGCGGTCGGCTCCAAATATTCCGACTCGTAGTATGGGTTCAGCGCCCCGCTCTCTTCCATTTCGGCATGGACGTCCTCCATGACTTCGACCTCAGCGTCGTCCCGCATGTGGGCGAGGATCACCTCGTCCTCCGTGCCATCGGTCGCGTTGGAAATGCCGCACGTCTTGAACGCGCGGCGGATGAGTTCAGCTGGCACCGCGGCCCAGGCGTCGGCAATCCACTGCAGCACGAGCTCGGATGGCGGCTTGCAGAGATTCCCTACAGGGGAAAACACAACGACGAGACAATAGGTGGGGGATTTAGGAGTAGTGGCGGAGAAATGCAAGGCATGGTTTAAAAAATCACGATGCGGGTAGAGGTTTTAAAGTAAAACAATGAAGATGTCACTCACCAGCAGGGGTTGTGGACTCGCAGCCGAACTCTTCAAACCACTCGCTGTAGGACCTCCGGACATGCGCCTTGATGCACCGGTTTACCGCCACGTCTAGAGGCTGCACGATGGGCGTGCAGCCGCCGGGGATGACAGCCTTGGATAGCTTGAAGAGTCGCATCAACTAGGACACTCCCTCCGTCAGGTGTCCCTTGTACGAATCGAGGACCACCAGAGCCTTCTGACGGCCACCGCGCCGTGAGGGTATTGAGCGGAGAAACGGCGCCAGGACGGTGGTGACCCAGTCCTTGACATGAGTCTCAACCATCCACCCTTTCTCCTGGGCCTTGATCACAATTCCTGCACAAGCGCAAGGTAGGAAACATTAGAGTTCGCCCTCGAAAGACGGTTACGAAAAAATATGTGCGGTGGCGGCACAAAAAACAGGCACGAAATCCTCACCGGGCGGGACACGGATCCGAGGTAGTGTCTTCCGCTTGAAGTTGACATACGGCTTCAGTTTCTTGCCACTTGCTGTGACGGCCAGCATGACGGTCAGCCTCTCCTTCTCGTAGCCGGCCGTGCGCACATGGACAGTTCTCGAGCCCCGGACTTCGAGTGTGGTCTTCTGCGGCATCTCCAAGAATAGTGGCGTCTGATCCGCGTTGATGATAAGATCGTCGGGGTAGTCGTTGAGCATGCGGAGCTGCCGAACGAACTCCCAGAACTTCTCGACCTTCGCGTTAAGGTCTGCCAATGAAAACAATAATAATAATAAAAAACCAGACAAATCAGAAGTACGGTCATCAAACTACGAAGCACGACGAGAGCTAGAGCAGATGACGAGGGCAGGGAGTATTTGCGGCACGTCAAATTACGTACCTGCAGTCATGCGCTGGCCCATCTTCGTCTTCACGCGCTTCGTTAGTCCCCAGCGCGCGCAGAACCGGAAGGTCCACTGTGACGAGGCGCGCCAGTCGATGCCGGGGTGGTGCTTACGCATGTACTTCCGACTCCATTTCTGCAGCGTGCCGATTGAGACCGCCAGCCCTCGCGCGCGCTGGCCCAAGAACTTCTTGTACAGCTCGCGCTCCATAGTGGGGTACTTCGCCGTCCTACCGGAGCCGATAAGGCGACGCCTGCAGCCAGCCGAGGCAGTGAGCCGTGTCTTGTTCTTCTTTCAATCGCGAATCTGGCACGGCTGCACTCCAGCCATCCGAGCAAGGGAGCGGTTCGACATCTCCGGGTCCGCCTCCAACTTCGCCAACCAGTACAGCTTCTCGGTTGCCGTCCGTGCGAGTCGCTTGCGATTCGTTCTGCGGGCCCGGGGGGAGGGAGGTACAGCATCACGGTTACGAAGAGGCATATTACGACGGCATTGCGCTTGCGGGAAACGAGGCACGATAACGCAAGGAAGTGGGCGAGAAGGTTCAGCCTGGCGGTCGTCAGCCTCAGCCTCCTCCCAAAACAGGTCCTCGTCATCCTGCCAATCGTTGTCCCACCCCGGGGGACGTGTGACCACCAGCGACGAGAGAGGTGGCGGAGCAGGGGGGGCCGGGGGCGCAGGAGGAGCAGAAGGTGCAGGGGGCGCTGGTGGCGCGGGTGGCGCTGGAGGAGCGGGAGGAGCGGGAGATGCAGGCGGATATCTAGGAGCCGAAGGATCTGGTGGGAAAGGACGGATCAACGTCTGATTCCCGAAGGGTGGGCGATGAGCTCGCAAAAGTGACACACCACTAACTGCTCGAGCGGCCATGGGGGGAAATTTCGACGAGGGATAGCGAGCTAGGCGAGATTGGGCAATGCCCGAGCCTCTGTTAGAGAGCCCGGGCATTGCGAAGAGTTTGATCGAGGCTGAGAGGAGCGACGAGCAAGAATGACGATGCGGCAAGAGAAGGTTGGAGAAGAACCGTGGCAGACGCCCCAAGCCGAAGCGCGCACGGCTCTGCAAGAAGCGATGGGACCATGCATGCTGGTCCCATCAAGAAGTTTCCGTAAAGGAATCTGGTCGCGCACTTCAACCTGCGGCTGTTACGTTGTAAAAACACGGGATTCCTAGCCGTCGATGAAATCTTGTCAGTTGCAGGAGGCAGCTTTCCTATTGTGCTGGCAGGACCGGCTTCCTCGGATTGGCTGCAAACGCAGCACGTCATGACGTTATCGCCAGGCTGGCCCGAGTGGAGGTTGGGGATCGTCATCCAAACCTCGCTTAAAGCCCGACCGGCAGGTTGCAACCTTTTTTCTTAAGGTGCTGCATCTTGAGGTCCCTGTAACCGAGCAGCCAGCGTCAGACTTCAAAGAGCTCGCAATGGGTTTCAGCCTGGCAGGACACTCGGAACTTGGCAGTGATGCACCCCTGCCAAGTACCGAAGGGAGCACGAAGATTGAGTGGGTTTGGGGTAGAAACCTTAGTGTTCATTTTAAATCTCGGGCAGGTACACCCGAAAAATGATGCGTTGTAGTCCTGTGCTTCGTACCCCGAATTCGCGTGATGCGTTTACCTATGAACGTCAAAATCAAACATCCGAATTTTGTTTCTGAACTAATCTGCCCTGATTTTTCGTGACGAAAAAAACCAACCAGCTCACGCCCCGTAAACTTGGCAGAGCCAGAGAGGCTGCTCACTGCGGAAGGGAGAGGCGCAAAACTTGACAGCCCTCCCAGGTTTGTGAAGATGCTTTCTCGCGCGAAGCTGAAGCTCGCTCGGCGAAGCCCAACCTTCGCTTGAAATTTTTGCCTCGCTTTGTTTTCGTCAGCCAATCACAGTTTGCCGCCCCACCTACCTCCACAGTGCCAATATGCAACTTGCAAATCGGGCTTTAAGGTGTCATCCTGTACTGTGCATGTATCTCTGCATGTTACGCCCCAAATTCATTTTGCATTATACATAAGACATGGGCGTTATATTTTTCCAGCCTACTGTTACCGTAACTCCCATACGTTTTTTTAACGAATTTTTGACAAATACCCTAGGGTGTTATATACGGGGGAATACGGTACCCTCGCCTAGATTCCATATCACGGATTATTCCGAGCTATGCAACAGCTATATCAAGAGAAATGTCCTCTGGTCCTGGTACTTACAAGTGATGGTGATTTGATTTCATTGGATAGATCACACATAACGGAATTTTACCGTAAGCTATGCTCACTTACAAACAAGCAGTGCCTACAAAAAGGCTACGGCAGTGACAGCTAGTAGTACCAGTCGCCAATTGCGACTCACCATACAGCAGTTCCCCATAAAAATCCCAGGTGCCACATGCCCTTGGCAAGCCAACACCACTTGTCACCTTGTCAGTCTTGGTCAAACACTGGTTCCAGATTTTTTAACCACCAGGTAAAAAATCCCAACGGTATCCACAACCCACAACCTCAGCAGCGCGGGCGCCACTGATCGTATCCATGCCTGAATGCTCAACTCATCCTCCTCCACCCCCTCCCATCTCGCCCCACAGTCCCATCCCAACCACCCCTTCCCATATCTTAACACACTCACTCACTCACACACAAAACACGCACACATAGAGACAGATGAACGTGAACACACTAGTGGACAATCACACACACACACAGGTGACGGCTAAAACACACACACAGCCGTCCATTCAAGCTGCCGTGCCATGGCATGACTCAGAAGTCACCGGCATCCGTGCTATCCACAAACACTGTTTCCTGCTGCCACAACCCCCCAAGGCCGGTCTTCTTCTCACCAGCAGCCTCACCCGCCTTGCGCCCGCTCTTCCCCTGCCCCCCTTCCCTCTGCTTCAGTGGTCTCCTCTGCTTAGACGCCAGCCCTGCAGCAGCCAGAGCAGCAGCAGTGGCAGCGCTCCCTGCTGTCCCTCTCATGGTGCCCCCCTGCCCGCCTCCCACAATCCCTACTGCGCTCGCCACCACGCCCGTCACCGCCGCCGCAGCAGCAGCTATGGAAGGGCCACCAGGTGAAGCATTAGCTGCAGACGCTGCTGCAGCAGCAGCCGGGGAGGGGGTGATGGCAGGGATTTTGGGAACAAGGCTGGAGAAGGACGGGAGTGCAGTCTTCGGGGAAGGAACCTCAGGGGACGTGTCTTGAGCGCTCCCAGGAGGACTGGCTGCCTTGGGGACGAGGCTGGTGAAGGAAGGCAGAGTGGGCTTCTTCGCAGGGGCGTCCGAGGGGCCTTGTTGGGAGGTGTCGAGCGCTGTGGCGGCCTTGGGCACGAGGCTGGCGAAGGACGGCAGCACGGCCTTGGCTGGGGGAAGGTCGGAGGAGGTGCCCTTGAGGAAGCCCACCATGTCCGACACTGCTGCTGTCGCCACCTGAGAGTTCACCTGAGCCTTTGCCGCCTCTGCTGCCTCCCGTGCTGCCTTGGCTGGGATACCAAGGGAGAGGGCATGGGATGGGGGACAGGGAGACAGGACATGTGTGAGCAAATGTAGAGTTGAAGGGTGCTGTGAGAGGGGGAATGAAAGGCATTGAGGTACTCCCACTTTGTGCTGCAGCACATTGCTCTTCGTACGACCTGCAGGCACAGCCACCACACCACCCAGGACCGGTACCCACCTGCCATGGCTTCAGCAGCGGCCTTCTCCTCAGCCGCCCTGGCCAGCGCCTCTGCCTGCACGGCCCTCTCCGCCGCCTCCCTGCCTGCCGCCTCCCTCGCCACTGCTGCCGCCGCCTCCTGCTCCTCCTGCTCCGCTGCTAGTAGCCTGTTGGCGCGCCGGGGGTCAGGGGGAACGAGACTGTAGGGAGGGGAGGAGGAGAGTGAGGCGGGGACGGAGGGGGGGAGACAGAGAACAAGTGGGGAGAGTGAGCAGGGCGTAGGTGGGTGAGAAGGCGCAGGAGGTGGCATTGAGGGGAGGTGAGATTAGTCCTGTGTCATGCGCCGTGGTGTTGGCAGCCAATGGTGGTTCGCATGCAGTTCCATGCAGCTGTGTTTGCTTCTGGTCATCTATGGCCAGCACCGATGCGCGCTTGCACGCGTTGAACTGTCTCTGACATCCATAACCCACATCACCGTTCTTGCACGTCCGCCCTCCTCCTCGCCGTGTGCGCCCTATCCTCTCCCTTGCACGCGAGTCCCATTGAAGCCCTCTCTACGGGCGTGCGTCGCTTCCATGAGCCTGTTCCCAGCTTCCTTAAGTGGCCTGCACGCAAGTGCTAACCCATTGATCCACCCAGCAGCCCTCGCAGCCACCCACCAACCGTGCTACCCACCACCCCAGCAACCCTGACAGGCAGCCATGCGCTGTGGCAGGCAGCGGCGGTGGCAGCACATGAAGCAGCGCACCTCAGCATGTCGGCCAATGGGGTGGGCTGCGCGGCCTCGCTGGCCACCACGTCCAACGCCTGCAGCACGCGCACAGGGTTGGTGAACGGCCATGGGGCACACGGCAAGGGTTAGGGGCATGGGGCGGGCAGGTCGCGGAGCAGAGAGGTGAGGAGGGAGGGAAGACATAAAGGAGGGCACGATGACAAGGGTGGCGAATATGGGCCTGCTGCGCAGTGGGGATGGTGGGTAGTGGCTGGCCTTTACTCCGTGCCCTCTCTCGCCATGTGTGCATGCTGTCGCACGTGCATCAGGGTATAGCCGCCCAGCCCATGCAAGTGCACCACTATGTGTGAGCGCGTGTACTGTGTGTGGGTGTGTGTGTGTGTGAGTGTGCGTGTGTGTGTGTGTGTTGTATGTGTGTGTGTGTTGTATGTGTGTTCAAGTGCACCCAGCTTTCCTCTCCCCCTCTCCACACCCCCCACACCCAGCGTTCCTCTCCCCGTCCTCCCCCCCCACCTTATCCCGTGCCATCTTCGGGTCGCTCAGCAGCGCCGCCACCAGCTGCGCCACTTGCGCCCGCGATATCTGCAGGGGAGGGAACACGGGCATTTGGGATCGCATTGAGGGAGAAGGGGAGGGGGGAAGGGAGGAAGGGAGAGGAGAGGGCAAAGGAGGCGGGGGCTTTAGTGAAGGTAGGGAAGGGCGATGGCGGGGCGGAAGGCGAAAGACAGGATTCCAGCCCGGGCAGTCTCTTGCGACAGGTAGTGGCACGCGAATGAGAGAGCTGACAGGATTGCAGCCCGGGCAGCACCAAGGCGGCACCAAACCCACAGCTGACCCCACGCCCACACCCAACCACCCAAACATCACAACGCCCTCCCACAACTCACATGCTCCCCACTTCCTCCCTCTCCCTCCCAGCCCCCTTCTCCTCGCCCCCACCCCACCCCGCCCCCCACCCCCTCACCTTGCCGCTGTTGATGCTGCCTTCGGCCGCCACCACGAGGTTTGACCGCGCCATGAGGCTGTCGGGCACGCCGTCGCAGAACCCCGTGCGCACGATGCTGTACGACACCTCACTCTCCGCCAGCGCCGTCGCCAGGCCCGCATACGACACGCCGCGCCGCCCAATGGACCCCAGGAACGCGAGCATGGCGGACACAACGGTGCCGTCCCGCGCGCCCGAGCCCTGCGCGAAATCCGTCAGCAACACGAACTGCGACGCGCGGGCGGCTTCCGCCGCGCGCAGCAGGTCCAGCGCGTCCTGTGGGGACACCACGCCCGCGCTGCCCGCGCCGTTCTCCGCGCGCCCCAGCGTGACGACCACGGTGCCCGCGCCCGCCATGGCCTGCGCGGTGAAGTCGGGGTCTCGCGCGCTGTACTGCACCAGGGTCAGGCGCTTGGCGTCGCCCGCGCTGACTAGCGGCTGGGGGGAAAAGGGGATGGACACGGGGGGTGGGGAGGTGATGGGGGGAAGAAAGGGAGAAGGTGGAGGGGATAGGTGGGTGGGTTGTGGGGAGGCACGTGCGAGGGGATCTACCATTTGGCTCCGACTTGCCGCGCGGCGTATTGGTTTCGCCCTTTCTCATTCATCGGCGGCCTCGCAGCTTGGTTCCCATTCTATCCTCGCCCTCTCTCGCCGCCGAATACGTTGCATTCATTAACGGCCTTAATCTTACCTTTGCCCTCACTCCCCCCCCACTCCCTGCCCTTGTCCCCCTCCCCCTCCCTGCCCTTGTCCCCTTCCCCCTCCATGCCCTTGTCCCCCCCCCGTACCTTGAGTTGCGCCAGCAGCTGCTTCATCGCGCCCTTGTCCGCGTCCTCCGCGCCCGCGCGCACCTTGAATCCCGCCGCCAGCAGCTCCGCCACCACGCGCGACGCCGTGGGCCCCGCCGCGCCGCCCGCCACGAACACCGTCTTCGCGTCGGGCGCGCCGGGGCCGAGCAGCAGCGACGCCAGCCGCGCCACGGCGTAGAACGGCCCGGGCGACGCGGGAAGCTCCTCGGGGCGGGCGGGGGCCGCCGCGGCTCCGTCCTGCTGCGCGGTTTCCGCTTGCGCGGAGTCTCTTCGGCGGAAGATGAGCGTTCCGCGCGACGGCTGGGGTTCCTCCGCTCTGCCCTTCCGGGGAAGGATCTGCGTGCCGCGCTTGGTGCCGCGGACATTGCTAGTAGTCCCGCGTTGCGTCTTCGCGATCCGCTGCGTGCCGCGCTGCTTCGCCACGACCGTCAACCCGCGCGCGGATTCGAGCGGCCCGGATTCGCGGGGCTGCCCTGGGCGGGAGGCAGGAGCAGGCGGGCAGAGCGAGGGCGGCGAGCGGGAGGGCTGGGAGGGGAGAGCGTGGAGGCCATTGAAGGGCGTGAAGGCTGCGCGCGCGGACGGGCCTAGTGACTCATGGTCGTCGCGCAGGCCCCTGGTTCCCGCCGCTGCAGCGGCGACGGAGGCGGTAGCGGAACATGCGGCCACGGCCATGACGGGCGCGCGTGCAACCGCGCTGATTGCTGGTTGATGTGCTTGGCGAGATAGAAAGAAGAAAATGTTGGTGGGATGCGCGAATGATGAGGATCCGTGCAAGGGTATGATCCATGGGCTACGGCAATGCCATGGAGCGCACGAAATGAATTTGCCATGGGAATGCAGCGCGAGGGTTCCCTGGTGGGGCGAGGTGTGGCTCTGCTGCGGCGTACAAATGTCGGGATCGGAGCGGACGGTGTGATTTCGAGAGAATCCGAATTCGCGTGACATTAGCGGGACTCCGCAGCCGCGCGGCGCAAAGATCTGCGGTGGAACATGAAGGAGGTTGAACATCCAGAAATGTGAACTGGGCTGCGCGCCGACGGCTCGGCATCGTTGACCCCCAATATGAGGCCCAACCTGGGACGAACCAAGATGTTCGGGTCCAATTATGATCCCGACCTTGTTACTGTCAGGACCCTCCAACCAGCGACTTGGGGAAAGAAGTAGAGTGTGTAACAAACTTTCTAAAAATGTGTACTAGGTTGGCCTCTTCTCAAGGTCGGCTATAGCTGACTCTTTTGAATATGGAAGTATGGATTTCATGCCCCCAATTAGATGGAGATTGATTTTCAGGGATTGGATTTTTCCACGCTGAAATCCTATAACAAGGATAAGCGTTACACGTTGCATGGGCCTGACTTCTCTAGTGTCAAAAATCCGCGTATAGCTCGACAGGTTTCCAGTGTTGATAATGGGGTCGGTCACCCACCATTGTGCACAGCGAGTAACTGAATATGCTACATAGGCTGGCAGATGTGGATGAGGTGGCACACTGCATAAGAACCATGGGCCTACGGTTCTACGAAACATTGAAATGTCGCGAGGGTATTTCTCCTCGTAAACTGAAAAATGTTCGTGAACCGTCAGATTCGACCTCAAAACTTTGGACAGCTGAGATTAAGCCCCATAAGACTGGGGGTGCTCTGGAAAGGAGAGTTGGCTTGCGGACCGTCAGATGAAGATCTGTGCATATGGGAGGACAAAAAACGTATTGCACACGAAGTTCCAAAATACTGCGAGCAGTGAACTTGAAAAGCACCCCTGGAGTGACGAGAGGCACGTTACTGTCAACATATATATTCATGCATATATGTATAGGCTAGGTAGGTGTACTACACGTAATGGTTCTTACTGTAGAGGGGACAACTCTTCTCTTGTACCTCTCTCTCTTCTCTAGTCAACCCCTTTTCTCATCGCTAATCTTCTACCTAGCTCAACCGTTTCTCGACATGGTTTCACATCTCTGAAACTAGGATCTAGGTAGGAGGAGGAGCCATGAAAATGGCGTGAGGTTTTAGGTGCTAGAAAAGTTGATGAGAGAAAAGAGGACTAGGAAAGAAGAGAGAGGGATACAAGGAGGGGTGTTGTACCCTCTACATTAATGTTCAATAACCACTACCAAGCCTACAATTATAAACTAACATATATAATTTAACACACCCCCTAGGCTTGGTAGCAAGGACCCACACACCCCCACACCCCTAACCTAGCACCCCCATTCCCATCAGCCACGACAACTCCTGCAGGGCCAACCCCAAGGCCCTGGAGATGGCGACGGCGGCCGTCCCGGCAGCGGCGACAACGACGGCGACGACGGGCGTGCGGCGGCAACAGGCTTGCGGCGACGACAGCGGCGACGGCGACAGCTTCGGCTTACGACGGCGGTAATGGCAGCGGCCCCCGCCCTTCCGGCGGCGTGTCCAAACTCCGCGACAGGGGGAAGATCGGCGAGAGTCAGGAGGCGGCTGTGGCGAAGAGGAGGGGACAGAGGAAAGGGGGAACGGGCGGGGCTTCGGATCTTCAGCGCGGCGCCATTGCTGGCGCGGCGCTTACTGGCACGCGGGCGGGCTGCAAATCCAGCAGCGACGCAGGTGGTGCGAGACGACACCAGGCCGACGACACAGCCACGGCATCACGACGGCGCCACCACATCGTGGCGTCGTCGCCGCGGCTGCTCGTCGACGTTGGGACGACAGCGCACAAGGGCCGCCGCGGCAACTTGGAAAAGGTGCCACGGCGGCAGGCAGTAGGAAGGCCGCGACGGCGGCGAACAGGGGACAAAAACGCAGTGGAAGCGTGGCCCGTGCGACGCGACGGGGCCAGCGCGGAGTGACGGGGCCAGCGCGGCGCGACGGGGCCAGCGTGGCATGACGGGGAGGGAGTGCGCGGCGGAAGCGAGGGGAGCAGGCCCGGGAAGGGAACCGGCTCTGTTACCATGTCTGAAACTAGGATCTAGGTAGGAGGAGGAGCCATGGAAATGGCGTGAGGTTTTAGGTGCTAGGAAAATTGATGAGAGAAAAGAGGACTAGGAAAGAAGAGAGAGGGATACAAGGAGGGGTGTTGTACCCTCTACAGTAATGTTCAGTAACCACTACCAAGCCTACAATTATATACTAGCATATATAAATTAACATCACAGCAGGTCCATCCTGCCGGCCCTTCTCCCTACGCTTCCGCATCGCACTCTCTCCTCTCCTCCCACTGTCGCGCCGCCGTGGCGGCCTCGTCGCGCCGCCGTGGCGCGGCCTTGTTGCGTTGCCATGGCGGCCTCGATGCGCTACCGTGGCGGCCTCGTCGCGCTGACGTGGCGGCCTCGACATGACGGCGCATGGACGGCAGCCGCCAACGCGCTGGTTTAGTGCCAGCCAGCTCGCCCGCACACTAGCCAGCACACCAGCCAACGCGCCAGCCAGCGCGCCAGCCAGCGCGCCAGCCAACGCGCTCTAGCCGCCCCCTGACTCGCTAACTACACCAGCCGTCGAAGGCCTGCCCCCCCCCCCCCCTCGCCACCCCCCCTCCCCAGAGTAGTTGATGGCTTTAACAAGCCGTCCTTCCCTGTCGTTGAAGAGACGTGCCACGCCGCCAGGTGCCGCAGGCTCCGCCGCCGCCGCCGCTACTGCTGCTGCTGCCGCCGCCGCCGACGTCGCCGCCTCGCATGCCGAGGGGCCGAACCGGCTGTAGAATGCCGCCGCTGCTGCTGGGTATAGGGGTGCTAGGGCTTGGGGCTGCTGGGCTTAGAGGTGCTGGGTGTGTGGTGTGTTATGACATCCAGTGGACAGACTAGTAGTGCTGCCCTGGTTTCTTACTTCTGTGAGTAGCGCCAACCAAGCCTAGGGGTGTGGCAACATATATATTTATATATGTATATATATATCTATATATATATGTGTGTAGGCTAGGTGGGTGTACTACACGTACTAGTTCTTACTGTCGAGGGGACGACTCTTCTCTCATACCTCTCTCTCTTCTCTAGTCACTTATCTCCTCGCTAATCTTCTACCTAGCCTAACCCTATCTCGACAGTTACCCTACTCTACACCCCCGAAAGCGCAATTTTGAAACGCAATGCGTTTGAAGGTTGTCACCTCTAATTTGGGATGCGGGTTTTTAAGGAGTGCGAGGAGAGAGAGAAGGGGGAGGGGGGGGCGGGGGTCTGGAGGAGGGGGGTTTGGGGGAGAGTGGGCGGAAGGAAATGGTGGGTTTCATTTGAGCGTGTAACAAGAAAATGGACGACTTCCCTGGGTGAAGTAAGATGTGAGTCGAGAGTCACATGGAGAGCAGGCAAGTATGCACGAAGAAGCTGCGGACTCCACGTCAGGAACCGAGGAGTTCGCACGGGATATATTGTGTGCAATAGTCGTTAAGACTAAACTGCCTATAACCCATGCATTAATTTCGACCCACCAGAATACTATAGTTATGGAGTGGCTATGATGCAAAGTTCTCTTCAATGATGCAGGCATGCTTACGGATGATGCACGCATTGAATTGGCATGTCAATTTTTTTGTGGGGCAGCTCTCAATTGATGGTACATAGTCTGCAAGCAATGACTCTAGCAAGGCAGTCACAAGCCAATGACACGGCGCCCACAACTTGCTCTCGACTTGCTTGTTGTACCTGTCTCGTCTCATGCTCGTATATTGCTTTATATCTTGCAAAGGTTACAATGTATGATGGACCACATATCAGCCTTCCGAACAGAGTGCGTCCAGATCAACGGTCTCCATGATACGACGTTATCGCCACCAGACTCCACACCCAATGATCAACAGTCTATAACAATTGAACTCTGAAAAAATCTGATGTGGGTAACCAAATCACGGGCGTCAAGACTGTCTGGAGTGGAAGAAAAAGTAGGAGAAAGACCCGGAGAAGCCGAGAAATGGAAGTCATCACTAGCAGACTGCCCCCTTTTGGTGCAGTTTGATCACCCAACCATTCTCACCCCCATCGAGTTGTGCTACGGGTATGTGAGATATACCTTAATTGGCCTAAGAGAGGAATCAAATTTGTGGATTCCTTTGTGCATATAGAAGTTCAATTCATGAGGAAGAGGAAATATTTATCGACGACGGAGCGAGAAACAACTTGTTCAACATGGTTACAAGAAGTGTCTACCTAGGTTTACTGGTACACCTACGGTGATACGCAAGCACGGAACGAAAGCCAGAATTACCAGTAACAACAATTTCGTTTGATGTGCCGATCATCTTGCAACAACACTTGACTGCGACAACATTGTCTAAAAATTGACTGGATGACCGCCCCTATGGCCTCTTCCCCTCAAGTTTCATCATAGGTCTCCACATCTCCTCCCTTCACACTAACCTGGTCTCCTAACGCGCCCTTCAAAAAGCAGGTGTCACTACCATCTATCCACGCTTTTCCTCCCACTGTGACCTACCACGTCCCCACCGGTAAACTCCTCTCCTGTGTCCTCATCTTTCCTACCTGTCACATATATACCTTCCACAACTCCGGCCCCTCTCACTGCCACATAGCTACTCGTAAACCCCCTCCCCCTTTCTTTCCCATGCCCCCCCCCCCCCCCCCCCCGCCCCCCCCCCCCCCCCCATGCCTCCTGCCTCGCCTTCCCCTGATCGCGTGCCCTACTATTGTCATTGTCGTGACTTGTCCTGTGAGAGTACGACCCCGTTACACTTCTGTCTCATTACTACATTTCTTTTCTGTCTCATCCTCCTTTTTCCCCGGATTCATTTGGTGTTTATCTCATCTCATTTGTTTCCCTATTCCTGATTTTCCATAATCCTTTGGTTTATCCTATTATTATTATATCACCGACCGGGCTCGGAATGTACTGGCGAGCTATATCTGGCATAATCTTGTCGTAATCCCTTAAAGCCAATAGCCTTGCGTGGCTATACACAGGGTGATTATATTTCTAGAAGGGTCTATTCCCATTGGATAAGATAAACTTGGTTAACTAATGTACCTTGGAAGTATAAAAACGCCTTGTATCGATCGATAGTGCAGATTTCTCTCGACCATTTTCGATCCTGTGACATGTCCCATCCTGCCGTCCTTCTCCACCATCACTTCGGTCACCAAAACCTTGCCTACAAGGACTTGGGAGAAGGCCGCAAATACATGGGCCCTCTCCAAATAAATTTCTTCATCTACCCACTGCAAAGTAAACCAAAACACCAGGGAACCATTTTGCACCACCTTCTACTTTACTCCATCTACTACTTTGCCAAAATATCACCATACTAGAAAAATCCTGATTGAGTATGGCGAGGATTAAAAGAAAGTGATGTTGGCCAGTGAGGTTGAGTATGGTGAGGATTAAAAGAAAGTGGTTTCTTCTCAAACTCACAGGCCAACATCACTTTCTTCTAATCCTCCACTGCTTTCTTTATGCTACCGTCATCTGCCAAACTGGCCTTTCCTTCTTGGCTACCCTGATGATTGTGGCAAAAGCTACCAACCTCAAAGGAGGTCAGCGGAGCCAGTGACTGGAGGAAGGAGGCCCATGAATGACGAAGGAAGAGACATGCCAACGAGAGGCGGAGAAGTCGGCCACATTCGGAATGTTTGCGTTGTGGGCATCATGTGTGTCACGTGCGGCGTAGGAGTAAATACCGACAGAACTGCCCTAAGGCACCAACGTGTGCTAAACGTGGACAGCATGGACACACCGAAGGGCTGTGCTATTAGCGTGGAGGATGAGATGGATGTAGATGAAACCGAGACCATCAGTTAGAGATAGAGGTGTGCATGCTCATATTGAAATTGAAGCGCACCAACGTGAGTGAGGAATACAAAGAAAGTGATGTTGGCCTGTGAGTTTGAGAAGAAACCAGTGGAGGAGGCAGAGGAGTTTTCTCTCATGGCCATGTCACTAAGAGACAGGACAGAGCTTTGTCTGAGGAGTGGAGGAAAGGATGGCTGGGTGGAGACAAAGTAGAATGTGAGGCAACCCAAGATAGCCGAGGGAGCATAGGAGCCAAGTGACCCTGTATAGCGACACCCTTACGAGCAGTTGTTAAGCCAAACTATATCGCTGATATTGGAAGTGGGAGCAATGGCGGTGGAGGTTATACCAGTACACAGTGCAGCGGTGGATACATGAGCTCAAAGTGCACTGTTGGGAAAGTGAATCGTGCAGGAACGATAAGCCATGTGGAAGCTCTAGAAAGGGTTGTAGATCAGACCACAGTGGGCGGGGCTCCTAAGTGGATGCCGTGCGCAAAGGAGCCCCTGCCCTACATTGTAAAAGGATGTGGCATGGGACGCAGCCCTTTTGGACTCGAGGGCACATCGGGTGCAAGGCTATTGGTAAAATACACAACCCGAAGCAGTACTGGCCTCAGCAGCGCAAAGGGCAAGGTGAGCATAACATTGGCTAGTCAAAGACCTATAGGAAGTGGGGAGGATAAGGGTGCCAGTGGTCAAAACGGACCATTCACGGCAATACAGGTGTAACTGAATCTTCACAGTGAGGAGGTCCTGGCTGCCAGTAATAGCCTACAAAGGGGCGAGGGGCTTTGTTATGGAGAGAGAAGAGTCAGGGCATGGCATGGTGTATGATGTGAGAAGGAAGGCATGGGTGGAGCCCAGCGCGGTAGAAAGAGAAATGGACATAGGCTTTCTGCCAAGAAAAACAACAACAATGGGCGTATCAAATGGGAGGCACAAATCGACTATTGGGGAGGCGAAAGATCAGCAGTCACAAACGTGGCTACTAGAGCAGATGAAGAGAGAGCAACAACTACATGACGAATCCATGAAGAGCTATAGTGGGAAGACAGGACAACCTCGAGTTGTGGGACCATCAATGGTACCGGCAGGAGCAAAGAAGGCAGACAACACTAGCGCTACGGCGCAGAGCAGAGGCTGGGGCAAGAGTGGAGGCCATAATAGGATGAGTGGAGCATAAGGCAATAACAAAGGTGGTGCAATGAAGAGAAGGATTGGCTGAGTTCACGAGCACGGAGAAAAACTGGTAGACACGTGGCGTTGTTCAACCCAAGACAACAAAGACATTATGCGAAGCGTTGGAAGGGCACAAAGGAACACACACGGCAGGTGACTACTACATCCGCTGCAGATACCACTGAAGATTGAGTGTCAGTGCATTAGGAGAAGAGGCGCATAGGCAAAGAAGACTATGCCATGTGAAAAAAGAAGTGTGAAAAGTATTTAGCAGCTTGACTCATACGGCTTTCGGAGGCACCATGTGCAGTAGCAATAGTGGTAGCAGCATGCAATGATTTGAGAGGTGCTTGCAAGGGAGATTTGATGGCGGTTTACCACCACATCTAGAGGCTGCACGATAGGCATGCAGCCCCGGGAGCACGGGACAACTTGAAGAGGTGCATCAACTGAGAGACACCCTTCAGTGTCCCTTGTACGAGTAGGACCATTAGCACCTTCTGACGACCACTGCGCCTCCCGAGGATGGTGCGTAGGAACGGCACGAAGATGGTGGTGACCCTGTCCTTCACGTGCACCTTGTCCATACTGCCCTTCTCTTGGGTTTTGATGATGATCCCTGCATATCCGAACAACACAACAGGCTGTTAGCATGTTAAGAAAACAACGAGACACAGACACTGGGCAGAAAATGCATGAATAAATCAGAATCTCAATCAATCTTACTGGGGGGGTCTCAAATTCGCAGCAAAGTCTTCCACTTGAAAATGACGTAGGGATTTAGTTTGTTGCCACTGGCCGTGTCCGCCAACGTGACGGCCAGTCTCTCCTTCTCGTATCCAGGAGTCCTCATATGTACCATCCTCAAACTGCGGACTTCAAGGGTTGTCTCTTGCAGCATCTCCAAGAAGAGTGGCATCTGGTGCGCGTTGATGATCAGATCGCCGGGATAGGCCTTAAGCATGTGAAGCTGCCGAAGAAACTCCGAGAACTTCTCAACATTCGCCCCACAATCTGCTAGAGCACACTTAAAAGTTGGTTAGAATATGAAACAAAATGTAACACAAGGGCGACGAAACATGATGATCGAGCCTGTATCAAATGGTAACACATGTTTTTCCATGAAACGTAACACAAGGGCTTGTAATACGAACATGGTAGCTAACTCACAGGCAGTCATGTATTCTCCCATATTTGTCTTCACGCACTTTGTCAGTCCCCGGCGGGCTAGAATGGAGTGTCCAGTGTGAGGAAGTGCGCCAGTCAACGCCGTGATGATGCTTCTTTATGTACTTCCGACTTCACTTGTGCACTGTGCTGATCGACACGGCCTACCCACGCGCACGGTGGTTCTGGAACTTCTTGTTGAGCTCCCACTCCATCGTGGAGTACTTCGCCTATCTTCCGGAGCCCACGAGATGACACCTACAACCATTTCGACCATTTTGATCTTGTGACACTTGGTAATCAGAGTTTTTCTCACTCGGCCACGCTCAACTAAGCAATAGCAGCGGGAAAACCTGCCTCGAAAAACCACATGGGGCGACTCATTCGGCTCCGATTCTGGTAAGCACAAGCTCCGCGTTTTTTTAAACTAACCCCTCAGCGTGTGTTTTGAACAGGATGGTGAACTTCGACAACGCCATGGTTACCCAGCAGCTCTTCGCCCGCATCGCCGCCTACAAGAGAAGCTGCAAGCTGATCGCGAAGCTTGGCGAAACGCGTTCGAATGAGTAACTCGATTCGCCGCCACGCAGCACAAAACGACAACGGCAGCGACGTGACAGTCGCAGCAGTATCTCGAGGCCCTGAAGCCGCGTTCACCTGAACCGTTCAATCCGAGCAATCGAAACTCTGATGCCCGTAGATGGATCGCCGACATGGAGATATATTTTGCTACTGTCAGATGGAGCTCGTCGGTTTGAGATGGTCAGCCCGTGCGACTCGTGGCAACACTAATGCGAGGGCCGGCACTCGAATGGATCGGCGGCAACAATGCATTCATTCATGGCGAAGCCACGTGGCAGCAGTTATGCACCGGCCTGCTGAAGCGTTTCAAGCCGATAGATTTGGGTTTCCTTGCCCGGGGAAAAAATCATTGCCATCGGCAGTTCCGGAGTGTAGCGCAGTACACGCAGCAGATGGAGGAATTTTATAACCGGATGACGTAGCCGCTAAAACGAGTCTACTGGAGGAATTTTATAACCAGTAACTTTCAGCTAAGTCATAAAACTTGCGTCACCAACAAATCTATCACCAGCATTACCTCCATGGAAGCTGATATGCGTAATCCAGAGCGCCGAGGCCACTATGAATAGAGGAATCCGCGTTAGTCCAAGGCACCCCTAGAAGCAGAACAAGAGCAGATTCAACATCGATGCTGAGTAGCTGAAATGACATCAACGGCATCGAAGCTGTTACTATAACATCAACGGATGGAGGACATATGACGACCAGTGGACCTACACCTATACGTGCATCCAGACATCGAGGCCAATTGATGGAATCCATGCTAAACTGGACATGAAAAAGGCATATTGGAGTCAGCCTCATCGTCACCACCAACCTACTGGAAATGGAAGAGGAGTCAAATGGGTTGAGTGTAGAAATCCCCATATCTCCTTGATTATGACCATAGCTAGAGGCTCCACCAACAAGCTCAATGAACATCTTCCTACTACTATCACTTGGCAACAAGTCTCTTTGCAACGGCACGCAGCAGTGACATCGTTACTATGGTATACGGACTGGTAAATGACTGCTACGTCAACCTCGCATGCTTGGTGGTTTCTTGACCACATGAAGCAGTTATCATCGCTACAGCATGCTACAGTGCAGCTGAATTCTACTGACCGCAACTCAGGCAGAGAATTATCACCATTTGCTACGTTACTCTGCAACCTGAGTTGGAGCGTCATACATCCCAATACTTCAACATGAGATACCTGCTACCTGAACTCGTACTGGCTCACGAGTGTGTGTAATAAAGTACAGAGGAGCTGCTGTTTAAGCACAACTGTGTTGGCTTATTTTTCTCTAACTACTTTTGAGCCTCACAACCCTCAGAGTTTGCTGAAAATCTGGGCGCTTTCAGTGTCTACCCAGTTTTGAGGGGGTGAGGTGTGAGAGGATCAGGCTTGCCGAATCCCAAAGCACATCCATTTCTTTTTTGGTTATTTATTGTGTGTAATTTTGTGTGTTTCTCCTTTCCTGGAAATCCCAGCACTCTTTCCTACACATTGATATATTATATATCATATGTGTTACGGAGTGTTTTGGACTTTCCTTGCGTTACACGTTTTCGATTGCGTGGAGTGTTCCATCACCGTCACCGTATCTCTAGAATCCCTATCATGTTTCTAGGTGATGTTCCTACGGACGGTTCCACTCATTTCTAGAGTTCTCTTAGAAGGTCCTAGTTACCCTTCCCTAGAGTTCGCGCAGGGATAAATAGCATTGACTGTTTGCTTGTATTCAATTCTTGATTATTCATTCATTCAAGCTAAATCATGGACCTGTCACAACGACATCCTCAAATACTCGCATGACATAAAGCATCATGTCGAACACCTGCGACGCGTCTTCGAAATTCTTCGACAGGAATGCTTGTGAGTCAAATTTTCCAAGGGCAAATTCGTCATCAAGAAGGTCCAATTCCTAGGACACATGTGTTGGTGCATATTCGTTTGCACCTCATCCTGTCGTCTGTTCGCATCATTTTGTTGCATGTGTTTTGTGTGCTACGTTGTTTGTGTGGTTTGTTGGGTTTGCATGTCTTTGCATATTCATCTTGTGCTTGTGCAGATGTGCTTGGATTGCGCATGACACATCGAGCAGATTTCAACGAGCCAAGAATTGTTGGAATCGGAGCAGATATGAAGAAGTTACGAAGAAATGTTTGATGGATTTGTTACAACTCATTGGAAGTCCTTGGCAGCTGCTACACCAAAGTTGGAGAGCCCTATAACGAGGAGGGACCAGCATGTGTGAGATTTTTGTCCTCACCTTGCAGCTGCAGCATTTGGGGGTTGGAGGCCAACCTGGCACACTGTGAATTTTGTCTTGCCAGGCTGGTTGAACCTGAGGATGGGGAGTCAAGACTTTGACTCTTGTCATGTTCTTGACCATGGGCCTCCAGGGTCCTTCCCTTTCATCCTTCCCTTCCATCCCCACCTTCCAACAGTGCTTCAATGCCTTTTCCATTATGCCTTTGAACTTGTAAGCTTCAATTATAGTGACTCTGAGGACTGTCAACTTCTCCTAGGGCAGATTACCCCCCAGTGCGCCAAACGCCATAAGTCAATCGTTAAGCTACGGAATCAAATGATTCAACTTTTATTGTAAAGGTGACGCTGCAAGCTACAACATACGCGATTTTCAGATTGTTTCACCAATTGGAGTTTTGGATATAGCTTTTCGAAGGTCGCGAGTTTTCTTGGCGTCATAACGAAGTGCTGCAGAAATTTCCAAGGAGCCATTGAATCATCTGCTTATAGCCTTCTCTAACCAACAAGTGGTATCAGAACCCATTATCATGCATTTGGGACCTAAAATACGATGGGAGATAAGGAGGACTCTGGTGGAGGTGATACTTCACTCCAAGGAGGCAGCTCAACCCAAGATTCTGGCATTGCAGTGCAAAGGGGAGCGCGTACAAGCCAGGGGTCACTGCTTAAAGAGGTGCTGAAGAACTTCACCATTGAGAAGTTCTCTGGAGATGGCTATGATGATTGGGCATGGAAGATGCGGTTCTACTTTTGACAAATTGGCCTCTTGAAGCTCATGATTGGAACGGAGCCCAGGCCAAAGGAAATGGCAGAGCAAGCGGACTGGAATGAACGTTCATCTGTTGGGTATTATCTACTGTCACAAAGCTTGGAGCTGAACCAGAGGCATAACATCGTGCTGTAAGAAATAGAGTTGAAATGATTGATTAGGTAAGGAGCCCAAGGCTCTATAAATACATGGCAAGGTGAGAGAGAATGGATGAAGAGGGAATTGGAGGGAATCCCCATTGGGATCTCTGGAATCTCCAATTGGGTAATTGGAGATTGTGGGGATCACAATTGGGTGAGGTTGGGATTTTGTGAGTACACCCCAACCCACTAGAACATTCACAACCTAAACTAGGATATAAAAGTACAAATACAAAAGTGGTATTTGCAGTCTATTTCTAACACACCCCCATAGACTGCAAACCCGGTCAAGGAGCACATAGCCCCATGGAACGGAGAAGGCGATGGTGGTCAGCCTTGCCGAGAGCCTTGGTAAAGAGGTCGGCGAGGTTGCAATCTGAGGCGATGTACCGTACCGTCAGCTGGTTACTCTGAACAAGATCTCGGATGAAGAAATGATGAAGTTCGATGTGCTTGGTGCGAGAGTGGAACACAGGATCCTTGGTGAGATGAATGGCACTCTGGTCGTCACACGACAGGGTGGGCGACTGCTGGGGGTAGCCTAACTCAGCGAGGAGAAAGGAGAGCCTGCGTGCCTCTTGAGCAGCCATTGTGCCCGCGTAGAGCTCGGCCTCGCAGGACGACAGGGAGACTGCAGAGGACCGAGTGGAGCGCCAGCTGATGACTCCGCTACCAAGGGTGAAGCAGTACCCTTGGGAGGAGCGTCTGTCAGTCTGGTCATCGGCCCATGAGGAGTCTGTGTATCCCTCGAGCTTGACTGGAGAGGTACCACCAAGAGTGAGGATGTGAGACTTGGTGGCTTGTAGATAGCGGAGGACCCTCTTGGCTGCAGACCAATGCGAGGCAGTGTAGCGTCCGGGGGAGACGTACCGAGAGAGGACACTAACCGGGTAAGCCAAGTCTGGTCGAGTGCACATCATGGCATACATGAGTGAACCGACTAGCTCAGGGTACGGGTCCTTGCAGGCGTCAGGAGAAGGTACTGGAGGGGCCGTGAGCTGATGCTGTAGTGGGAGTGGAGTGGAGACAGAGTTACTGGAGTCCATGTCGAACCGCTTGAGAAGGTTGTCGATGTAGGACTCCTGGGAGAGGGTGATCGTGCAAGCCTGGCGGTCACGAGTGATCTCCATCCCCAGGTAGTTCTTGAGGTCACCAAGATCCTTCATGAGAAGGGCGGAGCTGAGAGCAGACTGGACAGCTGCCATGTCGGCTGGATCTTTGGCGGCTAGAATGAAGTCGTCGACGTAGACGAGGATGTAGAAGGGCTCGGAGGAGTGACGAACGAAGAAACTGGAATCTGAGGCAAAGGGATGGAAGTCAAGTGCGAGGAGGACTTCCTTCACCTTGTTGTGCCACTTACGAGGAGCCTGCTTGAGGCCATACACTGGGCGCTTCAGCTTCCACACTGTGTTGGCAGGGTAAGTGCCAGGAAACCCCGGTGGGCGTTCCATGTGAACATCCTCCTTGAGCTGGCCTTGGAGAAAGGCGGAGGAGGCGTCCATGGACTTGATCTCGAAGTTGCCGCGAGTGGCTATATCAAGAAGAGCGCGCACTGTCGGGAGCTTGGCCGTGGGCGAGAATGTTTCGAAGAAGTCGAGATACTCGTTCTGGGTGAAACCCTTCGCCACGTATCGTGCCTTGAACAGTGGAGCTTTGCATGGGAGTTGTTTGACTCGGAAGATCCATTTTCCGCCGACGATGTTGACACCGGAAGGGGGAACAACATCGTCAAAGCTGTTGTTGCGAATGAACGCCTCGTTCTCCACATCCATTGCTGCCTTCCACTCCTTCTTATAAGGCCCCGAGAGAGCTTCCTCTTTTGTGCGAGGAGTCGGAATGGTCAGGTTCTCGGTGAAGTTGAGGGAAGGGCAGTCAGTAATGTCCGGGAAGATGTGAGAGAGAAATTGGCAGACCGCGTGAAGGTCAAACAGCTCCTCATGCCTGTCCTCCAGAAGTGCACGGGGGGGAATACGGATGGAGGGGACATCACCCCCGGCACGAGGAGGCGGGGTGACCGAACACTGGATGGAGAAGGCGGCTGGTCCCCAGGCGAGAGGCGGAGCCGGTCCCTTGGAACGAGTGCGACTATAGACCGGAGACGAAGGCGGCTGCGGTGGGACCGGAGGGACTGGGCGCCTCCGATAGGAGACTGGTGAGCCGGGCTCGACGCGCAGGGAAGGCGGAGCAGGAGGAGGTGCCGCTGCGGAGGATACTGGGGAGGCCGGGTGAGACACGCCGGACGGAGAAGGCCTTGGAGAACGAGCAGCGCCCGGAGGTGGGGCATCGAAGTCTGCCCAAACAAGCGTCGGGGGAGGTGGAGGAGGCTCGCCCGTGGTCGCAGAGTGGAATGGGCGTGTCTCATCGAAGACGACATCACGGCTGCGAATCAGCTGTCTGGTGATTGGGTTGAGGAATAAGTAGTCTGGGGAGTCGGAGTTGTGCCCCAGGTACATGCAGGTCTAGGTTTTGGGACCAAGCTTGCTACCTTGCTTCCTGCGCGTGTGGGGGCTTAGCAACACATACGCGGTACACCCCCAGACCGTAGAGAGCGGGCGGAAGGCGTGACCCCAAGCCAGAGAGCGGTAGGTGTGGTGTCGGGCCGGTGAGGATGCGGATAAAGATTGTAGAGGAGTGCCGCATGGAAGAGGGCATATCCCCAGAGTGACCGTGGTGCGTTGGCGTGACTGAGGAGGCAGCGAGCGATCTGAACCAAGGTGTGGTTGCGGCTCTCTGCAATGCCATTCTGCTACGGGCTTTCGGGGAGCGTGAAGGTTTGCCGAATCCCTTGGGCCGCACAGAAGTTATCGAGTTTGCCATTACGAAATTCTCCCCCGCCATCAGAATGGAGGCACTTCAGAGGAGTGCCGAACGTGACTTGAGCCTGGCGCACCCACGCCATGATGACATCAGGTGCCTCCGCCTTGGTATGCAGGAGGTGCACAGAAACATACCGCGAGTGGTCATTGACTAGTGTAAGAAAGTACCGATGACCGCCTCGGGATGCGACTGGAGCTGGGCCCCAGACATCCATGTGCACTAGGTCCAGCGGAGCAGCTGCGACGGATGGGGAGGAAGGATGCGGCTGCTGCCTGAGCTTGCTCTTGGTGCAGTCCAGGCAGGTGGGTGCAGGTGAGTCTGTTGGTGGAGGAAGCTCCGACGGGAGGCCAAGAAGAAGTTTCTTGGAAGCGATGTCGGCAAGTGTACGGAAGTTGGGGTGACCCAAGCGATGGTGGTAGAGGATGGTTGGGTTGGCGAAGCTGCGACACAAACATGGAGTGGTGCTGGCAGCTTGTGCTTGGGAGAGGGCGGCGAGAGGTGCAGGTGAACGCAGCGTGTAGAGCTTGCTACTGTTGAGTGTGAAGCGTGCTAGGAGCTTGTTGGACTTAGGGTCGAAGAGGTCACAGTGATCCGAGTGTGCTGGAAAGATCGTGGTGACGCCTGCCCGTTGGAGCTCGTGTTGGGCCACGAGATTGTGGCGTAGTGTGGGAACACACATGCCGGTAACACTGCCCGAAGGAAAAGCTGGGCACGGAATTGTGGAGGAGCCCTTGGCGTGTGTTGTGAAACTGGAGTCTGCTCCTAGTAGACGGATTGGTGTCTCGTATAGCTTGAAGGAGTGTTCTTCCTTGAGAACTGTGTGAGTGGCCCCACTGTCGAGGGTGAACTCTATTGTGGCTGAGGTGCTTTGTGAGCCGGGACACTGCAAAATTGTCTCATTAATCATGGCAGTGCCAGGGAACAACATGTGGAGGCGCACATCAGCAGGGGCAGCCACAGCAGCCTGCACACATTTCATGCGCTTCGACTTGATTGACCTTGCGAGGAGCACGATTGACCATCCAGCTTGGCGGCTTCGAGGCGGTCCCATTGACGGCATACCAATCATCATCCTTTTTCTTGAAGCAGGAGGCAAGGGCGTGGTTGGTGCCGCCACACACCTGGCCGGCACGAGGGCCGCGCTTGATGACATAGGGACACGGGGGGAAGCGGTTGCGCTGGAATGGCGCCGAAGCGGCATAGGCTTGAGGCACGGCAGAGCGGATTGCATTGGCCTTGGCTTGAGCGCTGTTGTGCTTTTCGGCAGAAAGGAGCGCGGATCAGACCTTGGCAAATGTGAGGTCTGCAGGAGCAAGGCCCAAGAGCATCTTGCGTGTGACTTCGTATGCCGGAGTGAGGCCGACTAGGAGAGCGGCTGCAGGGGCTTGCTCGGGGAAGACTATCCCCAACTGTTTGAGTTCACCATGAATGGACTGCACCTTGGTGACATAGTCCGCCATGCCTGGCGAGTCCTCGAGCCGCACTTGGAACATGCTGGGGATGAGTAAAGCAACTCTCACTGCAGTCTTGTTCAGGAAGCGATCCTCGAAGTAGAGCCAAATGGCGTTGGCAGACGGGTAGTTGTGGTAGGTTTCGACGAGTTCGGGAGGAGTGGTGCCCATGAAGACACTAATGACCGCACCATCGGCCTTCTCCCAATTCTTGTACTTGAGCAGTGCAGCAGCATAAACTGCTTCCGCGGCGGCATTAGCTGGATCGGCGGACCTCTCGGGTTTAGGAGGCTCTTTGCCGTCACCGATGTTGAGAAGGACGTCGGTGAGCTCGAGCCCCTTCATCTCGCGACTGAGGAGGTGCTTGTCGACACCATAGCGCCAAGCCTTGTAGTTGGAGCATGTGCCGTCCGGCTCGAGACGAAGGAGCGGGATTGGGTTGGCGAGTGAAGTGGTTGAGTAAGCCATTGTCGGTGTGCAGCGCGGCACTTCTGGAAATTGGTCGACGAGAATTGCTGAAAATCACTCTGACGGCTTTATCAAAATGCCGCTCAGTAGGAAATGGCGTTGGCGAAAATTCGTTAAAACGCCGACTTGAAACTGAATCTGAGCCTATGTCTAACCCCGGACCCACACACCCCCCCACACACCCCCAGGCCCTGTCCCGCAGCTACACAGCTCCGCAACCAGCTCCGCAACCAGCTCCGCAACCAGCTCCGCAACCAGTTCCACAACCAGCTCCGCAACCAGCTCCGCTCCGCTTCAACCTGTGTACCTGCTCTTGCTTGACGCGAGACGTTCGTGGAGGCGATTTCGCGAGGGGAGTTCGCCTATTCTGGCGGGGTCTGAGGGGAAACTCGAGAACGAGTTTTAAGAGATGGTCGAAATTGAGATTCGACCAAGGAGAACCGAGGAGGAAATCGACGACGAGAAGCGTGAACGCTTCAGAGATGAAAAATTCAACGAGGTCGAGCGCGAAGGTGGTCGACGATGAGAGGCGCGACTGCAGAGTGGAGCACGTCGAAATTCCGACGACTCAAAACGAATGTCGCGACGATGAAGTGCGCGTAGAGCGGGCACGTTCAGATTAGGACCTTGATCCGCGTGTGCGGATAGGTCGCTCTGATACCATGTAAGAAATAGAGTTGAAATGATTGATTAGGTAAGGAGCCCAAGGCTCTATAAGTACATGGCAAGGTGAGAGAGAATGGATGAAGGGGGAATTGGAGGGAATCCCCATTGGGATCTCCGGAATCTCCAATTGGGTAATTGGAGATTGTGGGGATCACAATTGGGTGAGGTTGGGATTTGTGAGTACACCCCAACCCACTAGAACATTCCCAACCTAAACTAGGATATAAAAGTACAAATACAAAAGTGGTATTTGCAGTCTATTTCTAACAGAGACAACTGGCGAGCTCGAGAGACGGTACATCGACTAGGGCGACGAATTTGGCGGAAACCCAAATGAGCGCCTCGTCAAGTTTATCACCCCTCATGGCGTCGCAGCGGATGGTCAGCTAATTCGCCTTAGCTTAGGTCTGCACTTCGACAAGATCGACGGCTACCCGGATGAAGGCATACACGACGCGTGCATCGACAACTACACGGCTATGGCAGAGGGGCTTGCGAGGAACCCGGATCTTTGCCTTGGCGACTTGGAGCAGCTTGCGGGCTGCCGACTCTTCTCGCACGACACTTGGCCGCTGAATTGCGTGAGGCATGCGCAGCGCCTCGAGTGGTTCGGGCTCCTCGTGTCCCTGTACCATGCCAAGGACCGCGACGAGGTGCTCAATTACCGTCTTGTCTACTGTGTGCAATGGTTCAAGGATTGCCTGTCAAGTTGCGCGACTATGCTACTAACTGTTGTGTGATGTCATCATATGCTATCACATTCTGTCTGCCTCCCATCCCTTGTTTCAATTCGCATGTATGGTTTGACTGTGTGTGAAAGAATTTGTGTGTGGTGTGTTCTGGAGTTTGGGAATGTGTTTTGTGTGATTTTGTTTGAGCAGGTATTTGTGATAATAGATCTTGAGAAGATCTTTCCGACGCAACAAGAATCCCTTCAATCGGAGCAAGAATGCGAAAGCTATGAAGATTCAAAGTTCATCAGCTTGCGTTACAATTGCGGCGGTTACAAAGTGAAGTTGTGGGATGACTCTATATGGAGTTGGGACCTTTGGGGTTGGGGAAATTCGTCACTCTACTGTAACAGCTGCAAGAATTGGTTGGGAACAACTAAGCTAGGTTGGCAAGGGTGGTCAACTTGGATGGATTGGTTAGGAGGGGACAAAGGTCAAAGTTGGGGTTCCTATAGGGAGGGAATCTTTGTGCTTATGGGGTTTCCTTGGTTTGGAGACTCTCTTGGGACCTTCCCTCTCATCCCTCTCTTCCCTTCCAACCTTTCTCTTGCTCCTCTAATTCCTTGTGAGATTCTTGAACCTTGATTGAAGTTTGAGATTGAGTTAAGTTCTTCTCCTACAGCTTACCCCTCCATGCGTCGAAAGACATAGCGTCGCGAATACTCCATCAATCAACGTGATTCAAATTGGGAACGGTAGCTAAGATTTACAAGCTACAACATATCTGAGTTTCACGATATTCCAACATCTAGTTTTTTCGTCGACGACGTTTCTTGTGGAGACGATTATTCTGTCCAGAATTTCGGATTTCTATTTTTGAGTAATTCTAGCTCTTAAGTTCACCTAGACTCCGTCCTTAATTCTAACACTAACCTCTCCTATGCTTATCCCTCCCATCTGCTTCTTTCCCTCATCAGGAGTTAACAAGAGAAGGCATCGAATGAGGTCCACCACTTCGCCCTGAACACGATCGATAGGAAATTCTACGCCAACCTCATAGTAGTGCTGAAGAGAAGTGACTGGAAGGTCCACTACCCCAACCTGGTGGGGCTGTGGGTGGCGGTGGCAGTGCTTCCCCTTAGCCCCGAAGAATGCGCGCGGGGGTTTTCTCACAAGAACCTGATCAAGAGGTGGCAGAGGGGGAGTTTGAAGGATGCTACGCTTAGTGACTTGATGATGATGTCCATGGTAGATAGCCAGCCGGATTGCCCAGGCATTGTAGAAATTTGGAGGTCGTACAAGAAGAGATGGCCCTAATCCACCTCACGGCCTCGCGTGAACAGCATGCAGGGCAAGGAATTGGCGCACGAGGGTGGTAGTGGCCCCATGGAGGAGGAGGGGAAGGAGGTAGAGGACGATGTGGATGTTGGAAATGATAAAAGGACTTTAGCACATTTCAGGAGTATCACGTAACTATAACAAATAAGCGAAGAACACAACATCGAAGATTACCGAGTCAAGACTCCTACAGTATCTCTGAAACGTTTACGCAGTCTGACGCCACCTTGCAAAGGTTACGAAAGGGCAACGGTTGTAGACCGTTGACCTCGCAACTCAACAGTCAGAAGTTCAAGAGTCAAGTCAGCATGACAGCAAGGACAAATAACCGTCCCGGTAAAAGGAATGTACTTCTCGAAGTGCATAATCAGTTAGACTCTTCGTATTCTCTTGCATTATCATGTAAACCTTGTATACCTTTGCTATAATCAATCACTTGTTCTCACATACCCGTACAAGGGTTCATCAAGACTTCCGCTGTGCTATCAAGCACTCTGCTCGAAGGACTTAGTATTTCTTAAAAGATCCTTGGGCTTTTCTCAGCCCAACAGTAGAGAACGATGCTGGTGAAGATTCTTTTGTGTAATGTTCAAAGTTTTCGCTATTGAAATGTCCGTCACCGTTTTTTCCAGATTAAGGCTGTAACTTTCAGACAAAAAATTCATGTTAGAGCGTGTTGCTACAAACCCCTTCCCAGCCAACCTCTTCCCAGACTCGGGCGCTGCAGTGTCGCAAATTTTGGCGCGAAGTTGTTCACTACGGTTCTGCGTGGTGCGACACAACGTTGGGGTTACCGAAATTCAGGACGTGTTCCGACATCTTTTTTCTTGCGTCCATTTTCCTCGCATACGCGTATCTGTACACCGCAATTTTGACGCGAGGCTTTCCTGTTGTGGACCCCAAACCCTGGAATGTGAATCTGAAATGGAATTTGTCCAAAATAGGGTTATGCGAATAAAATCTCAGGCGTGCGGCAAATCTGGGAAGAGGCTAGCCTAGAACGAGGTCAGGAGGAACACGCTCTAAGGGCGCGGAACAATGCGTCCGATTCGATGATCGTTTTACGATCCTCGCACTGTAGAAATCAGGTAACCAACAAGCTACAGTAACCTAGAAATAGTCACGTACCCGATCGCTTCGCCAAATGTCACGGAACCTCAATTGCTTTGCTAACTCGCGAATGGGTTTGGGCCGCGTCGGGTACAAGCTTGTTGCGGAAATTACGATTATCAAGTGCCGGTTGCTGGGTTTGCGCGAAACCATGGCAAATGTCATGCTGCCATGCTGCAAGTTGATTTTGTGGATCGGAAGTGTTGTATGATGTCATCCTATGCTATCACACTCTGTCTGCCTCCCATCCCATGTGTCACAGGATCCAGTGTGTCGAGGAAAAGTTGCACTATCAATTGATACAAGGCGCTTTTATACTTCCAAAGTACATCAGGTAACCAGGTTTATCCTATCCAAAGGGAATAGACCCTTCTAGAAATAGAATCACCCTGCGTATAGCCACGCGAGGCTATTGGCTTTAAGGGATTACGACAAGATTATCCTAGATATAGTGCGCCAGTACATCCCGAGCCTGGTCAGTGATATAATTATAATAACATGATTAACCAAAGGATAATGGAAAAGGAGAAATAGGAATCCAAATCAGATGAGATACAAAGAGGAATGAAATAGAAAGGAGATATGGAAAGGGAAATGGGTGTAACAGGCTCGTTCTCTCACACTTCCTCCCCTCAAAGCTGGGTGGTAGAAGTAACACCCTGCTTGACAAGGTAGTCGCGAAGAGGACGCTGAGCGTTACCCGGCTCGGATTCAGGAACCCAACTTTCCGCAGAAGGATCATAACCCTTCCAGCGAATGAGAAGCTCCACGGTGCCATTCCGACGATGGCGGTGTGCGAGCACGGACTCAACCTCGTACTCGGGTTCATCGTGGACGAGGACGGGCGGCGGCGGCGGGGGCTGGCGTCCGGTGAAGACCATGTTGGGATGTCGATATGGCTTCAGAAGTTGGACATGGAAGGCGTTGTGAATCCTCCACGTAGCTGGCAGGCGTAAGCAGAAGGTAACAGGAGTGACCTGTGCTTCGACGAGAAAGGGCCTGCAAAAGTGAGGTCACAATTTGGATGGGAGATGACTGATGTTGATATTGCGGGTGTCGAGTAGAACTTGGTCTCCCACGGTGGCGATCGGCCTGGCGCTTCTGTTGCTGCTGAATGTCGAGGAGGCGCTTGTGGGTCCGATCCCAAAGCTGATGCATGGTTGTGATGAAGTCGTGTGCGGGTTGGAATGTAGCTGATGTTGTCGGTTTTTGTGGCGTGAGCGAGTGGCGTCCGTAGCAGAGAAAGAACAGCGTCTGTCCAGTAGCGGCGTGAGTGGCGTTGTTGTAGGCAAACCCCAGGACGGGAAAATGCAAGTCCCATTTAGAGATTTCGTCTTTGCATGCTGTGCGGAGAAGTTGCTCTACAATTTGATTGAGGCGCTCGGTCTGTCCATCTGTCTGCGGATGGTAGGCAGATGACATGGCGAGTTTGGTACCGAGCAGAGACATTAGTTCCTTCCAGAACTTGTTGATGAACTTGGGGTTTTAGTCAGAGATGAGTGTGGTTGGAATGCCATTTTATGGGATGATGTAGCGAACGAATAGTTGTGCTGTTTCTTCGGTGTATGCTGTCGTGTGTGTCGGGATGAAGTGTCCCATTCTGGAGAAATTGTCAATGACGACGAGGATTGCGTCCTGACCACTTGTGGTAGTTGGTAACCCATTTATGAAATCCAGGCTAACCACTTGCCATGGCTGTTCTGGGACAGGAAGAGGCTGTAGCAGTCCGATTTTTTTCTGCTTGCTGCCCTTCATCCGCTGACATGTCGTACACGAGGTGACAAATTTTTGGACGTCGTCTGCCATGTGGGGCCAGTAGTAGTTGTTAGAAATAGACTGCAAATACCACTTTTGTATTTGTACTTTTATATCCTAGTTTAGGTTCTGAATGTTCTAGAGGGTTGGGGTGTACTCACAAATCCAAACCTCACCCAATTGTGATCCCCACAATCTCCAATTACCCAATTGGAGATTCCGGAGATCCCAATGGGGATTCCCTCCAATTCCCCCTTCATCCATTCTCTCTCACCTTGCCATGTACTTATAGAGCCTTGGGCTCCTTACCTAATCAATCATTTCAACTCTATTTCTTATATGGTATCAGAGCGACCTATCCGCACACGCGGATCAAGGTCCTAATCTGAACGTGCCCGCGCTACGCGCACTACATCGTCGCGACATTCGTTTCGAGTCGTCAGAATTTCGACGTGCTCCACTCTGCAGTCGCGCCTCTCATCGTCGACCGCCTTCGCGCTCGACCTCGTTGAATTTCTCATCTCTGAAGCTTTCACGCTTCTCATCGTCGATTTCCTCCTCGGTTCTCCTTGGTCGAATCTCAATTTCGACCATCTCTTAAAACTCGTTCTCGAGTTTCCCCTCAGACCCCGCCAGAATAGGCGAACTCCCCTCGCGAAATCGCCTCCACGAACGTCTCGCGTCAAGCAAGAGCAGGTACACAGGTTGAAGCGGAGCGGAGCTGGTTGCGGAGCTGGTTGCGGAGCTGGTTGCGGAGCTGGTTGCGGAGCTGTGTAGCTGCGGGACAGGGCCTGGGGGTGTGTGGGGGGGTGTGTGGGTCCGGGGTTAGACATAGGCTCAGATTCAGTTTCAAGTCAGCGTTTTAACGAATTTTTGCCGACGCCATTTCCTACTTGTAGCGGCATTTTGATACAGCCGTCAGAGTGATTTTCAGCAATTCTCGTCGACCAATTTCCCCAAGTGCCGCGCTGCACACCGACAATGGCTTACTCAACCACTTCACTCGCCAACCCGATCCCGCTCCTTCGTCTCGAGCCGGACGGTACATGCTCCAACTACAAGGCTTGGCGCTATGGTGTCGACAAGCACCTCCTCAGTCGCGAGGTGAAGGGGCTCGAGCAAGAACTACCTGGGGATGGAGATCACTCGTGACCGCCAGGCTTGCACGATCACCCTCTCCCAGGAGTCCTACATCGACAACCTTCTCAAGCGGTTCGACATGGACTCCAGTAACTCTGTCTCCACTCCACTCCCACTACAGCATCAGCTCACGGCCCCTCCAGTTCCTTCTCCTGACGCCTGCAAGGACCCGTACCCTGAGCTAGTCGGTTCACTCATGTATGCCATGATGTGCACTCGACCAGACTTGGCTTACCCGGTTAGTGTCCTCTCTCGGTACGTCTCCCCCGGACGCTACACTGCCTCGCATTGGTCTGCAGCCAAGAGGGTTCTCCGCTATCTACAAGCCACCAAGTCTCACATCCTCACTCTTGGTGGTACCTCTCCAGTCAAGCTCGAGGGATACACAGACTCCTCATGGGCCGATGACCAGACTGACAGAGGCTCCTCCCAAGGGTACTGCTTCACCCTTGGTAGCGGAGTCATCAGCTGGCGCTCCACTCGGTCCTCTGCAGTCTCCCTGTCGTCCTGCGAGGCCGAGCTCTACGCGTGGACAATGGCTGCTCAAGAGGCACGCAGGCTCTCCTTTCTCCTCGCTGAGTTAGGCTACCCCCAGCAGTCGCCCACCCTGTGGTGTGACAACCAGAGTGCCATTCATCTCACCAAGGATCCTGTGTTCCACTCTCGCACCAAGCACATCGAACTTCGTCATTTCTTCATCCGAGATCTTGTTCAGAGTGACCAGCTGACGGTACGGTACATCGCCTCAGATTGCAACCTCGCCGACCTCTTTACCAAGGCTCTCGGCAAGCCTGTCCACCATCGCCTTCTCCGTTCCATAGGGCTATGTGCTCCTTGACCGGGTTTGCAGTCTATGGGGGTGTGTTAGAAATAGACTGCAAATACCACTTTTGTATTTGTACTTTTATATCCTAGTTTAGGTTGTGAATGTTCTAGTGGGTTGGGGTGTACTCACAAGCGTCGGGGGAGGTGGAGG
Organism: Closterium sp. NIES-67; assembly: GCA_027943415.1. NCBI lineage: Eukaryota > Viridiplantae > Streptophyta > Zygnematophyceae > Desmidiales > Closteriaceae > Closterium > Closterium sp. NIES-67. The sequence continues at coordinate 357,913 of BQMB01002199.1, read as the reverse complement.
AGGCTCGCCCTTGGTCGCAGAGTGGAATGGGCGTGTCTCATCGAAGACGACATTACGGCTGCGAATCAGCTGTCTGGTGATTGGGTTGAAGAATAAGTAGTCTGGGGAGTCGGAGTTGTGCCCCAGGTACATGCAGGTCTGGGTTTTGGGACCAAGCTTGCCACCTTGCTTTCTGCGCGTGTGGGGGCTTAGCAACACATACGTGGTACACCCCCAGACGCGTAGAGAGCGGGCGGAAGGCGTGACCCCAAGCCAGAGAGCGGTAGGTGTGGTGTCGGGCCGGTGGGGATGCGGATATAGACTGTAGAGGAGTGCCGCATGGAAGAGGGCATATCCCCAGAGTGACCGTGGTGCGTTGGCGTGACTGAGGAGGCAGCGAGCGATCTGAACCAAGGTGTGGTTGCGGCTCTCTGCAATGCCATTCTGCTGCGGGCTTTCGGGGAGCGTGAAGGTTTGCCGAATCCCTTGGGCCGCACAGAAGTTATCGAGTTTGCCATTGCGAAATTCACCCCCGCCATCAGAATGGAGGCACTTCAGAGGAGTGCCGAACGTGACTTGAGCCTGGCGCACCCACGCCATGATGACATCAGGTGCCTCCGCCTTGGTATGCAGGAGGTGCACAGAAACATACCGCGAGTGGTCATCGACTAGTGTAAGAAAGTACCGATGACCGCCTCGGGATGCGACTGGAGCTGGGCCCCAGACATCCATGTGCACTAGGTCCAGCGGAGCAGCTGCGACGGATGGGGAGGAAGGATGCGGCTGCTGCCTGAGCTTGCTCTTGGTGCAGTCCAGGCAGGTGGGTGCAGGTGAGTCTGTTGGTGGAGGAAGCGCCGATGGGAGGCCAAGAAGAAGTTTCTTGGAAGCGATGTCGGCAAGTGTACGAAAGTTGGGGTGACCCAAGCGATGGTGGTAGAGGATGGTTGGGTTGGCGAAGCTGCGACACGAACACGGAGTGGTGCTGGCAGCTTGCGCTTGGGAGAGGGCGGCGAGAGGTGCAGGTGAACGCAGCGTGTAGAGCTTGCTACTGTTGAGTGTGAAGCGTGCTAGGAGCTTGTTGGACTTAGGGTCGAAGAGGTCACAGTGATCCGAGTGTGCTGGGAAGATCGTGATGACGCCTGCCCGTTGGAGCTTGTGTTGGGCCACAAGATTGTGGCGTAGTGTGGGAACACACATGCCGGTGACACTGCCCGAAGGAAAAGCTGGGCACAGAACTGTGGAGGAGCCCTTGGCGTGTGTTGTGAAACTGGAGTCTGCTCCTAGTAGACGGATTGGTGTCTCGTATGGCTTGAAGGAGTGTTCTTCCTTGAGAACCGTGTGAGTGGCCCCACTGTCGAGGGTGAACTCTATTGTGGCTGAGGTGCTTTGTGAGCCGGGACACTGCGAAATTGTCTCATTAATCATAGCAGTGCAAGGGAACAACATGTGGAGGCGCACATCAGCAGTGGGAGCTACAGCAGCCTGCACGGATTCCTGCGCTTCGACTTGATTGACCTTGCGAGGAGCACGATCGACCATCCAGCTTGGCGGCTTCGAGGCGGTCCCATTGACGGCATACCAATCGTCATCCTTCTTCTTGAAGCAGGAGGCAAGGGCGTGGTTGGTGCCGCCACACACCTGGCCGGCACGAGGGCCGCGCTTGATGACATAGGGACACGGGGGGGAGCGGTTGCGCTGGAATGGTGCCGAAGCGGCATAGGCTTGAGGCACGGGAGCGCGGATTGCATTGGCCTTGGCTTGAGCGCTGTTGTCCTTTTCGGCAGAAAGGAGCGCGGATGAGACCCTTGCAAATGTGAGGTCTGCAGGAGCAAGGCCCAAGAGCATCTTGCGTGTGACTTCGTATGCCGGAGTGAGGCCGACTAGGAGAGCGGCTGCAGGGGCTTGCTCGGGGAAGACTATCCCCAACTGTTTGAGTTCACCATGAATGGACTGCACCTTGGTGACATAGTCCGCCATGCCTGGCGAGTCCTCGAGCCGCACTTGGAACATGCTGGGGATGAGTATAGCAACTCCCACTGTAGTCTTGTTCAGGAAGCAATCCTCGAGGTAGAGCCAAATGGCGTTGGCAGACGGGTAGTTGTGGTAGGTTTCGACGAGTTCGGGAGGAGTGGTGCCCATGAAGACACTAATGACCGCACCATCGGCCTTCTCCCAATTCTTGTACTTGAGCAGTGCAGCAGCATAAACTGCTTCCGCGGCGGCATTAGCTGGATCGGCGGACCTCTCGGGTTTAGGAGGCTCTTTGCCGTCACCGATGTTGAGAAGGACGTCGGTGAGCTCGAGCCCCTTCATCTCGCGACTGAGGAGGTGCTTGTCGACACCATAGCGCCAAGCCTTGTAGTTGGAGCATGTGCCGTCCGGCTCGAGACGAAGGAGCGGGATCGGGTTGGCGAGTGAAGTGGTTGAGTAAGCCATTGTCGGTGTGCAGCGCGGCACTTCTGGAAATTGGTCGACGAGAATTGCTGAAAATCACTCTGACGGCTGTATCAAAATGCCGCTAAGTAGGAAATGGCGTCGGCAAAAATTCGTTAAAACGCCGACTTGAAACTGAATCTGAGCCTATGTCTAACCCCGGACCCACACACCCCCCCACACAACCCCAGGCCCTGTCCCGCAGCTACACAGCTCCGCAACCAGCTCCGTAACCAGCTCCGCTCCGCTTCAACCTGTGTACCTGCTCTTGCTTGACGCGAGACGTTCGTGGAGGCGATTTCGCGAGGGGAGTTCGCCTATTCTGGCGGGGTCTGAGGGGAAACTCGAGAACGAGTTTTAAGAGATGGTCGAAATTGAGATTCGACCAAGGAGAGCCGAGGAGGAAATCGACAATGAGAAGCGTGAAAGCTTCAGAGATGAGAAATTCAACGAGGTCGAGCGCGAAGGTGGTCGACGATGAGAGGCGCGACTGCAGAGTGGAGCACGTCGAAAGTCCGACGACTCGAAACGAATGTCGCGACGATGAAGTGCGCGTAGCGCGGGCACGTTCAGATTAGGACCTTGATCTGCGTGTGCGGATAGGTCGCTCTGATACCATATAAGAAATAGAGTTGAAATGATTGATTAGGTAAGGAGCCCAAGGCTCTATAAGTACATGGCAAGGTGAGAGAGAATGGATGAAGGGGGAATTGGAGGGAATCCCCATTGGGATCTCCGGAATCTCCAATTGGGTAATTGGAGATGGTGGGGATCACAATTGGGTGAGGTTGGGATTTGTGAGTACACCCCAACCCACTAGAAGCGGAGCAGAGCCTTGGGCTCCTTACCTAATCAATCATTTCAAGTCTATTTCTTACAGTAGTGCTTTGCAATACCGGTGAGCATTTTGTTGCTACCGAAGTGTCCGGCGTAGAGGACGTCGTGGTATTCTTCGAGTAGTAACTGGCGCAAAGGAGGGTAACTGGGTACCCAGATTTTTGTTGATCCCTTCCGGTATGCGATGTCACTGTCCCACTAGAGCAGGTGTCGTTTTGCTGCCAAAGGAATTTCTGGGTCGATGGCGTACCCCTGTGTGAAGATTCCCCTTAGAAACGGGTTCATCCCTTCGACCTGGATTGCGGCAACGTGTGCCAGCCGACTGAGAGCGTCTGCTTTGCTTTTTGCCGGGGCTTGTACACGATGTCATAGTGGAAGTGTGTCTCGAGGAAGTCAATCTACCGGACCCGCCGCCTGGAGAGGTTTGGTTGTGTCTTCAAATATTTCAGGCTGCAGTGGTCGATATAGAATGTTGTTTTTCGCCCTTCGATAACATCTCTACGTTTTAAAGACGATGATAATAGCAAGGGCCTCTTTGTCGTGTATCGGGTAGTTAAGTTCTGCCCCGTGTAGTTTCTTGCTGAGGTAGGCGATTGGTTGCAGTCCATTTCCCTGGTCTTGCATCAAGACTGCTCCCACTGCCTGGTCACTGGCGTCAGCTTCAATGACGTAGTCGCGTTCGGGGTCTGGCAAGATGAGTAGACGTGCAGGCGTGAGTGCTTGTTTCAGCTACTCTACGGCTTCCTGATATTTTGGTTCCCACTTATAGGGCGTGTTCTTCTTCAGCAGATTCGTGAATGGTATTGTGATTTTTGTGTACTGTGGCACGAACCTATTGTAATAGTTAGTGAAGCCTAGGAACTGCTGCAACTCCTTCACGTTTTCGGGTCTCTTTCACGTGCGTAAAGCTTCGATCTTCTTGGGGTCGACGTGAGATCCTTAAGCGCTCACGATGTGTCCTAGGAATTGGACTTTCTCGAGGGCGAATTCGCTCTTGGAGAACTTGACGTAGAGTCGTTCTCGTTGGAGAATGTCGAAGACGCATCGCATGCGTTGGACGTGCTGCTGCATGTCGCGTGAGTAGATGAGGATGTCGTCCAGGTACACCACCACGCATTCCTCCAAGAGTGGGCGTAGAATATGGTTCATTTTGTCTTGGAACATTGCCGGTGCGTTGGTGAGTCCGAACGGCATTACCAGATACTCGTACGACCTCTACCGAGTTCAGACGGCAGTTTTGTGGATGGAATTGTCCGCCATTTGTATCTGCCAGTATTCGAACCGCAGATCTAGTTTGGAAAATACTGTGGCTCCCTGAAGCTGGTCAAGCAGGTCATCGATTCGTGGGATTGGATATTTGTTCTTGATGGTCTGCTTGTTGAGAGCTCGGTAATCGATGCACATGCGCCGACTTCTGTCTGGTTTCAGTGGGGAAGAATACTAGGGCACCGTATGGCGAAGTAGATGGTCGGATGAGTCCTTTTGCAAGGAGATACTCGATCTGTTTCTTTATGTCGGCTAGCTCCGTGGGGCTGAGCTGATATGGTGCTCGGAAGGTCAGCTTCGAACTTGGTTCTTCCACGATCTCGTGTTGGTGCGTTTGGTATGGCGGCAGCTCGTTCGGAAGTTCGTCGGGAAGAATGTCTTGGAACTCATCCAGTAGTTCCTTTATTTTTTGTGGAGGTTCCGAGGTTTTCTCTCCGCCGCATTCCACATCCGTCTCTATTGCCAGGAACCCAGTGTCGGTTCGCTTTACGCCCTTCTCGAATCTTGCAAGTGTCTCCACTGGGATATCTCCCGTATCGTCCTAGTTGGGTAGTTGGACTCTCCTTCCATTGTTGTAGATGCTTGCGGTATGATTTATTTAGTTGATCTCGGGGTTGAATCTTTTTAGGAAGTCTCGCCCAAAGATCAAGTCAAGCCGTCTTATCTTGGTGATGGGGAGTGCAGGTTTCCAGCGCAGTGGTCCGATTTGTAGATGTAACATTGCTTCGCCGTGTACTGATAACTTGCTACCGTCCACCATCGTTGCAGAGAATACTGATGGCTTGTACTCTTCCCGAAGTCGGTCGATTACTGCCTTGTCGCAGACGGTGTGCAATGCCCCGCTGTCCACGAGTGCTTGGAGGCGTTGTCCTTTGCAGATGACCTCGAGCACGAGGGGCGGGCGTTGCTCGGAGTACCCAAAGATAGTTTCATTCATGGGATCATAGGGTACATCCCAATATTCCGTACACACCTTTTTCTTGCTATCTGCTCATCGGTTAGCAGCTGGCCGAGGCTGCTTGGAGAAGTCTCTCCATTAGGACCCTGAGCTTTGACGAATGCGTGAGTTGTTGATGCCGAATTTGCTGACCTGGGTGCATCCGGAGGAGGAGTTCGGGGATTTTGCAGCTTTTTGTAGACCCCCAGCTTCCTCTTGAGCTGCTTCAGCTCCACTGACATATTCTCCGGGGAACAGGTAGTCATTGTGGGCTGGTGTCGGGAGTGGACGTTGACTCCATGCAAAGGTCAGCTTCTTTCTACACTCCTTAATTTTGTCCCCAAGTTTTCCGGTACCAATATGATCTCCACAAGTTTCTGCTTCTTCTTGAGTCCCTCTTGAAATTTCTCCAAGGCTCTAGCCCCTCTAGAATCATAAGTTTTCATTAAAGCATCTTTATAAGATAACTTTAACGAGTCCTGATAATTTCTTGGGTCTTCTCGGAGTTTCCCCGTCTCAGCGGAGTCCTTTTTTGCGGAGTCAGATTCTTTCTTGACGATTTTCTCTGGCGAAGACTGGTCGTGGGGTGGAGATTTTTCCCCATCATTTCCTCCTGCTCGAGGCGAATCAGCTTCGTTGAAGTCGATTTTCCCGGAATCCCGGGGCCGTTTTTGGATCTCTTCTTTTTCGCCAGCTAGATCCGCAATCACTGGCGAATTCCTGCTTTTGTCTTCTGATTAGCTGAAGAATTTCCGGCACTGTTGTATGCCCGATACTCTGCTCGTGCGGCCTTCATTTTGTTGCTATCGAAGATTCGATGGCACGGCACCCCTCAAAAATCAAACATGTGTTGGTGTTTTTTGGACGTGACCGCCCGTCCAACCTGTCGATTTCCATCGGGTCAGCGAACGTGGGGTGAGCCTTGCGGTCGCCCTGTCATATACTGCCGACGTGCACCCGTGGTGTTCCGGTGTTGACCATGACAAACCGCTCTGCTGCCGAAACGACGCCACTGTAGCTCGCGTAATTTGTCGCTGCTACCTGTCTTTTGACTTCGGTCTTCAGCCCGGCGAGATACGACTGTACTTTTCCCCTTTGGTCAGGTCAGGAATGTGGTTATAAAATTCCGCCATCTGTTGCGTGTACTGCGCTACACTCCTGAACCGGCGATGGCGATGAATTCTTTCCCGAGCAAGGAAACCCGGATTTATCGGCTCGAAGCGTTTCAGCAGGTCCTTGCAGAACTGCTGCCACGTGGCTTCGCCGTGGATGAAGGTACTGTTACCGCCGATCCACTAGAGTGCCGGTTTTCGCATCAGTGTCGCCGCGAGTCGTACGCGTTGACCGTCTCAGACTGGCGAGCTCCATCCGACGGCAAGGAAGTAGATCTCCATGCCGGCGATCCATCTACGGGTGTCGGAATTTCGATCGCTCGGATCGAACGGCTCAGGTGGGAGCAGTTTCGGAGCCACGAGATGTTGGTGCATATTCATTTGCACGTCATCCTGTCGTCTGTTCGCATCATTTCGTTTGCATGTGTTTTGTGTGCTACGTTGTTTGTATGGTTTGTTGGGTTTGCATGTCTTTGCATGTTCATCTTGTGCTTGTGCAGATGTGCTTGGATTGTGCATGACATCGAGCACATTCCAACGAGCCAAGAATTGTTGGAATCGGAGCACATATGAAGAAGTTACGAAGAAATGTTTGATGGATTTGTTACAACTCATTGGAAGTCCTTGTCAGCTGCTACACCAAAGTTGGAGAGCCCTATAACGAGGAGGGACCAGCATGTGTGGGACTTTTGTCCCCACCTTGCAGCTGCAGCATTTGGGGTTTGGAGGCCAACCTGGCACAGTGTGAATTTTGTCTTGCCAGGCTGGCTGAACCTGAGGATGGGGAGTCAAAACTTTGACTCTTGTCATGTTCTTGACCATGGGCCTCCAGGGTCCTTCCCTTTCATCCTTCCCTTCCATCCCCACCTTCCAACTGTGCTTCAATGCCTTTTCCATTATGCCTCTGATCTTGTAAGTTTCAATCATAGTGACTCTGAGGACTGTCAACTTCTCCTAGGGCAGATTATCCCCCAGTGCGCCAAACGCCATAAGTCACTCGTTAAGCTACGGAATCAAGTGATTCAACTTTCAGTGGAAAGCTGACGCTGCCAGCTACAACATATCCGATTTTCAGATCGTTTCACCGATTGGAGTTTTGGATATAGCTATTCGAAGGTCGCGAGTTTTCTGGGCGTCATAACGAAGTGCTGCAGAAATTTCCAAGGAGCCATTGAATCATCTGCTAAAAGCCTTCTACAACCACCAAGTGGTATCAGAGCCCATTATCACGCATTTGGGACCTAAAATACGATGGGAGATAAAGAGGACTCTGGTGGAGGTGATACTTCAGTCCAAGGAGGCAGCTCAACCCAAGATTCTGGCATTGCAGCGCAAAGGGGAGCGCGTACAAGCCAGGGGTCACTGCTTAAGGAGGTGCTGAAGAACTTCACCATTGAGAAGTTCTCTGGAGATGGCTATGATGATTGGGCATGGAAGATGCAGCTCTACTTTCGACAAATTGGCCTCTTGAAGCTCATGATTGGAACGGAGCCAAGGCCAAAGAAATGGCAGAGCAAGCGGACTGGGATGAACGTTCATCTGTTGGGTATTATCTACTGTCACAAAGCTTGGAGCTGAACCAGAGGCATCACATCATGCATCTGCTACCGGAAATTGATTGTGGGCCCAAGGCATGGGCAGTGCTCAAGGACCTGCACGCTCCGACATCGGTTGCCGCTTCTCTCATGCTGGATCGGGAGCTGTCCATGCTGCGGTTGAGCGAGAATGAACCTGTGCAGCCCGTACTGGACAAGATGAGGGAACTCTACGCGAAATTGGCGATTGCAGGCATCACGTACCCAGAGCAGACAAAGTGTCTCAAGATGCTCAGCTTGCTGCCGGAGTCTTGGCTGCAATTTATAAGCGGACTCAGCTTGCCACAAAACCAAAGTCAATGGACATTGGAGTGGATTCGCACCAAGATTCTGGAAGAAGATTTTCGTCGCTATACACTGCGCGGAGGTGATGACAGCACCAGCGGCTATGCCATGCAAGGGACATGGAGGGATCGAGGGCGTGGCAATCACGGTCGCTCTTACCACAGCCAAGGTGGTCGCGGGACTTGGAACCAGCGGGGGCGTGGTGGCGCTGGTGCAAGAGGAAGAGGTGGTCACTCCATCAATGACAACAGTGAACCACGCTTGAGGGGAGAGTGCTGGTATTGCAAGGAAGAAGGGCATCCATGGTTTCGCTGCCCTACCAAGCCCGACTGGTGGACCCCTTGGAACCAATCGCAGAAGGGGAATGGAGGAAAGCAACCACATGGAGGTGCCAACATGGTAGCTGATCCTGCTGAAGAAACCTCCAAGGATGACAGAGGAATCGGAAATGAGGAGAGGAATGCTGGACAGTTCTACCATGTGTGTGACAAAGATGACAGTGGCACAGCTGTTGCAAGGGCTGGAGAGGAATTGCACCCGCTTGACATGTGGGTCATGGACTCTGGTGCTGCATGGACAATGACACCACGCAAGGACTTGCTGGATGCTGTGCGAGCGCCTCCAATCTCTGAAGTGCGCTCAGCATCCGGACATGCAGTGAAGGTCGCTGGAGTTGGTCGAGCTGCATTCAGAGCACCTGATGGTGGACTGGTTGTGCTGAAGGACGTGTTACTCGTACCGGGGCTGAAGGCCAATCTGATATCGCTGCGCAAGCTAGGCCAGGCCGGAGTCAGCACCACCACCAATGGATCCAAAACATTCAAGGGGCTGCGAGGAGATCGTGTGTTATGGGATTTATACGAAAGCAGAGATGTCTTCAGATCCATGTGGCAGATCCCTGCACTGATATGGGAATCAACAAAGAAGGAGTTGGGAGAAGTAAAGGCGGGTTCTGGAGTCCAGGGGGAGTGTAATGCAGTTAGTGCTGCAGGAGTGACGGTTTCTGCAAGGTCGGGGGAGACTGATTGGGAAACCGCACACAGGCGTCTAGGGCATGTGGCTATGCCATTGCTGCAGCAACTGCATAAGGAAGAAGCAGTAAAGGGGCTCAAGCTTTCTGGGCAACCAAATGATACCAAGTGCGAGACGTGTCTGCTGAGCAAGTTTACACGGTTCCCCTTTCACGGCGTAGCTGGGAAAAGCAAGGCAGCACTGGAACTGGTGCACATGGACCTCGTAGGACCTTTTCCAGTCCGAGGAAGTAAGGGGGAAAGGTACTTCCTTACAATAGTTGATGACTGGAGTCGGCTGATGTGGGCATACCCGTTGAAGCAGAAGGATCATGCTGCCTCAACAATACGAGATGATTGGCTGCCGTTCGTCGAGCGACAATCTGGGCACCCATGCAAGAGCATCAGAACCGACCGAGGTGGAGAGTTTCTAGGAGGAGATCTGACAGCGTGGCTCAAGAAACAAGGCATTGAGCATCAGCTAACGACGTCCTATACCCCTCAGTCAAATGGCGTTGCTGAGAGGGCTAATAGGACCATCCTGGAAACTGCGTGAGCGCTGCTGATCGAATCAGGGCTGGGGAACTCCATGTGGCCTCATGCGGTGAGGCATGCTACAGTGGCAAGGAACCGCGTACTCACAAAGGTGGCTGATGATATGTGGGTGCCGCTGGAGAGGTGGCTTGGAAAGAAGCCTCCAGTGGACATGCTTCGAGTGTTCGGATGCATAGCAGTGGTGCATGTCCCTAAACCGTACAGGACAAAGCTTGGAGCATCTGCACTTTGGTGTGTGCACCTTAGGCTTGCGGCAGAGAGCAAGGGGTGGCTACTCTGGGAGCCCTCAAAGAATGTGCTGTTTGACAGTCGGGATGTCAAATTTGTGGAGAACATCATGTATGGCTAGTGGGAGAAGCAGCCGGAGGCAAAGGTCACCCAGCAGCTGGAAGAGATCACTATGCACTTCGATCTGTCCGAACCTGAGGACAGCGAAGTCACTGCGCCAACGGCAAGCGGTACTGATGAAGGAAGCAATGAGGATATTGCAGCTGATGCTGAAGTCAAGGATCCGGAGCAGCAGCTGCAAGAGGCTTCCAAAACACCAAGTCTGCCAAAGCAAAGGAAACAGATTGGTGGGGGGACAAAGGATTGGGTGAAGGTGAAAGAATGGGTAAATCCAACCATCTACCCTGCACGTACCAGAATGGCAACGAGAAAGCTGCTGAGCTCCACAAGTAGAGGAGCCACAACTGAGCAGCAGGAACAGGCTCAAGGCGAAGATGCAGTGCTGTTCTTGGGTGATGACCAAGAGTCAGATGAAAGGGTGCGCAGAGGAGGCGCCGGGTGCCCTGACGACCCCAGTGAGGGGGAGATTGTTGGTGGGGCACTGGGATCGTCCTAGTTGAGTGTGGGAGGGCTACAGGTTCGTCCTGGGGGGTAATGGGTGCGCTACCCACCACAAAAAACATGCCCTTTTAACCCAGTCGGTAGCGGGCTGGGCCAACACGAGAATTTGCTGCGACTGCTCCGTCATCTTCGTTGTCATGTTGTGCAGCGCGCCGGCGAGTCGAGTTACTCTCGCTCGAACTCGTTTCGTCAAGCTTCGCGATCGGCTCGCATCTCCTCCAGAAGGGCGGTGATGCTCGCAAAGAGCTGCTGGGTAACCTCGGCGTTGTCGAAGTTCGCCATCCTGTTCAAAACACGCGCGGAGGGGTTAATTAAAAAAACGCGGAGTTGGTGCTTACCAGAATCGGCGCCGAAATTGTCGCCCCCGGTGGTTTTTCGAGGCAGAATTTCACGCTGCTTCTGCTTAGCTGAGCGTGATTGAGTGAGAAAAGCTCTGATTACCAAGTGTCACAGGATCGAGTGTGTTGAGGAAAAGTTGCACTATCAATTGATACAAGGCGCTTTTATACTTCCAAAGTACATCAGGTAACCAGGTTTATCCTATCCCAAGGGAATAGACCCTTCGAGAAACAGAATCACCCTGCGTATAGCCACGCGAGGCTATTGGCTTTAAGGGATTACGGCAGGATTACGCTAGATATAGCGCGCCAGTACATTCCGAGCCTGGTCCATAATATAATTATAATAAGAGGATAAACCAAAGGATAATGGAAAAGGAGAAATAGGAAACCTAATGAGATGAGATAAAAAGAGGAATAAAATAGAAAGGAGATATGGAAAGGGTGTAACGTGATCGTACCCTCACACCATGTTTTCAATTGGCATGTGTGGTTTGAATGTGTGCAAGGATTTATGCGTGGTGTGTTCTGGAGTTTAGGAATGTGTTATTTTGTTTGAGCATATATTTGTGATGATAGATCTTGAGAAGGTCTTTTGGATGCAACAAGAATTGCTTCAGTCGTAGCAAGAACGTCAAAGCTACAGTGACAGAAACCATTGTCGGGATGTTTTGCTTTAATTAGGGTTTTTGGGATATTCGACCACTCTACATAAATTCTTAATGTTAAATGGTGGTACGATTTAGGAGGGGCACATTGTGGATGTATTCACATCGCAGTGCTAAAATCCATAACAGTACACTGGATCTAACTTAGTGCCAAAAGATATACTAAGAGTACATCCGAGCAATTATTTCTCAGGACAAAGAGCAAACTTTTGCGCAGCGTTTCTAGTACCTAGTCCAACAACACTTGGCCTTGATCACCACCTGCACCCTCCTAGGCATGTTATCTACGAGGTTAGTGCAAAACTTTACAGAGATCTTCTCGCACTCTTCCTGGACCCACCCTTTTGCATAAGGGGGTGAGCACTAGGAAAATCGCGAAGTATTTGAGCGTATGCAAGAGTAGTGTGCATGATCTCAGATTGAATGTTATCTCTTCGACTATTTTCGCTGAGGTGTGGCCAAAGATGTCATAAGTTGATTAGTCCAATCTTATCATGGATCGTCTTCGTCGTATGGTTGCAGGATAAAATTACGAGTAGAGTGGCAAAAACTAGCATGTCCGCTGCAAAACTTAGGGTAACATAGCACGGTCGATTGTGCACCCATTCACTAGTAGAATCACGTTAAAATCTACGGGTCTCGTCACGGTGCAGCAGTTGAAGAAGCCCCGACTGGTGGGGAAGAATATCTGGGTTCAGGTATGGTGTGGAAGAGGGTCACTCCAGTGCTACAAAATCATGCTCTCCAAGCCATTCCAAGCCTAGGCGGGACACATGGCTTAGAATGGCTTGGAGAGCATGGGTATGTTATGCTAGACTGACCCTTTTCCTCACCAGATCTCAACCCGGATATTCTTTCTTAACAGTCGTAACTTCTTCGACAGTTGCACCGTGACGAGACCTACGAATCCTAGCACGATTCTAATAGTGCAAGGATGCACAATCGACGGTGCTATGTGTCGCTAATTTTCTCGTCAGATACGCTAGTTTTTGCCACTCTGCTCGTAATTTTACACTACAACGGTACGACGAAGACGATACATGATAAGACCGGACCGATCGACTTATGACATCTTTGGCCACACCTCAGCGTGACTAGTCTTAGAAATAACATTCAATATGAAATCGTGCACAATACTATTGCATACGCTCAAACACTTCGCGATTTTCCTAGTGCTCACCCCCTTATGCAAAAGGGTGGGTCCAGGAAGAGTGCGAGAAGATCAATGTAAGGTTGTTTTTGCACTAACCTCGTAGGTAACATGCCTAGGAGGGTGCAGGTGGTGATCAAGGCCAAGCGTTGGTGGAATAGGTACTAGAAACGCTGCACAGAAGATTACTCTTTGTCCTGGGAAATAATTGTCCGGATGTACTCTTTGTATATCTTTTGGCACTAACTTAGATCTAGTGTACTATTATGGGTTTTAGTGCTGTGAACACATCCACTATGTGCCCCTCCCAAAGCGTACCACCATTACACATTAAGACTTTATGTTCAGTGGTCGGAAAGCCCAAAAATCCTAATTAAAGGAAAACATCCGGACAATTATTTCCGTCACTGTATGAAGATTCAAAGTTTATGAGCTTGCATTACAATTGCGCCAGTTACAAAGTGAAGTTGTGGGGTGACTCAATATGGAGTCGGGACCATTGGGGGTTGGGGAAATTCGTCACACTACTGTAGCAGCTGCAAATTGGTTGGTAACAATTAAGCTGGGTTGGCAAGGGTGGCCAACTTGGTTGAGTTGGTTGGGAAGGGAGAAATGTTACAGTTTGTTGGTTAGAGAAGGCTATAAGCAGATGATTCAATGGCTCCTTGGAAATTTCTGCAGCACTTCGTTATGACGCCCAGAAAACTCGCGACCTTCAAATAGCTATATCAAAAACTCCAATCGGTGAAACGATCTGAAAATCGGATATGTTGTAGCTGGCAGCGTCAGCTTTCCACTGAAAGTTGAATCACTCGATTCCGTAGCTTAACGAGTGAGCTATGGCGTTTGGCGCACTGGGGGGTAATCTGCCCTAGGAGAAGTTGACAGTCCTCAGAGTCACTATGATTGAAGCTTACAAGATCAGAGACATGATGGAAAAGACATTGAAGCGCAGTTGGAAGGTGGGGTAGGAAGGGAAGGATGAAAGGGAAGGACCCTGGAGGCCCATGGTCAAGAACATGACAAGAGTCAAAGTTTTGACTCCCCATACTCAGGTTCAGCCAGCCTGGCAAGACAAAATTCACACTGTGCCAGGTTGGCCTCCAAACCCCAAATGCTGCAGCTGCAAGGTGGGGACAAAAGTCCCACACATGCTGGTCCCTCCTCGTTATAGGGCTCTCCAACTTTGGTGTAGCAGCTGACAAGGACTTCCAATGAGTTGTAACAAATCCATCAAACATTTCTTCGTAACTTCTTCATATGTGCTCCGATTCCAACAATTCTTGGCTCGTTGGAATGTGCTCGATGTCATGCACAATCCAAGCACATCTGCACAAGCACAAGATGAACATGCAAAGACATGCAAACCCAACAAACCATACAAACAACGTAGCACACAAAACACATGCAAACGAAATGATGCGAACAGACGACAGGATGACGTGCAAATGAATATGCACCAACACAGTTGGGGTTCCTTGGTTGGAGACTCTCTTGGGACCTTCCCTCTCATCCCTCTCTTCTACTTCCAACCTCTTTCTTGCTCCTCCAATTCCTTGTGGGATGTATTGAACCTTGACTGAAGTTTGAGATTGAGTTAAGTTCTTCTCCTACAGCATACCCCCCTGTGCATCGAAATTCATAGCGTCGCGAATACTTCATCAATCAACAAGATTCAAATTGGGAACAGTAGCTGAGATAAATGGCTACAACATGCTTAAGTTTCGCAACATTCCAAAATCTAGGTTTGTTTCGATGACGTTTCTTGCGGGCACGACTTTTCAGTCCAGAATTTCGGATATATATTTCCAGTTATTCTAGCTCCTACGTTCACATAGACTCCGTCCTTAATACTAACAAATGGTACTATAGCCATTTTGAGGACATTGAGAGGAGTTTACAGAAGAGTGGAGACCCTTCTAGACCCACCATGGCCTATGGGTGAAGTGGTGTTCTAATGGTTGGATATGACTTCCGCCAAGGGGAAACTCTGCAGAAATTTTGAGGACGCCGACACTTGTGAAAATACGAGGGAGCTGAGTGTGGACAGCAAAGGGGAGCTGAAAGTCGGAAAATTTAAAGGAGAAGATGAATGAGAAAGGAGGAGATGCTGCTGGAAGAGGAGCTGTACCTAAGAAAACAAGTGAGCCGCCACCATCCAAAGTTGAAGCTTTCGATGGCTCCAACTATTGGGAGTGGAGTGGGCGGATGAGGAGTGCCTTCAAACGCTACAAGATACTGAGGATTGCTGTTGGGGAGGAGAAGATGCACAAGGAATGCGAAGCACGCGAATGGTGGGTTGAGAAAAGCGCGGTGCTTGTCGACCTCATCCTTCAATCAGTCAACAAGGAGATGTTCGAGCACATCAAGGATCTTGTGGAAGCAGATGATTCGGGTCCAAGGGCATGGAAACTACTACGCAATGTGATTCAACCCAACACTCTCCCGATGGTGATCGTGCTCGAGAAGGAACTTGCTGCAACCTCCGTATGACTGGGGGATGATGTGAAGCCGGTCCTTGACAAGATCAAGGACACAAATGCGAGGATGGTAGTCCTTATGAATGATCATCTCGGTTCTTGACAACACTTGGAACAACCTCATCCCCACCCTCAACTCTCAGCAAGACCAGTCGAAACCTGAGTGGCTAAGGCAGGACATTCTACAAGAAGATTTCCGCAGGTGGCATGTGGGAGGAGGTGATGCCACTAAGGCTGTTGAGGGCTATGGAGCTGCAGGGCGCAGCAGAGGAAGAGGGGGTTGGAGAGGCCGAGGCCATGGGAGGAGCTTTAGCAGAGGTAGAGGTCGAGGTGACTATATAGAGGGTCATGGGAGCTCAGGTGGCAGGGGGAGTACCAGAATGGAGGGCACCTGCTGGTAATGCAAAAAGATTGGGCATCCTTTGTTCAAGTGCTTCAGCAAGCCGGAGGGATGGGCACCTCCAGGCACGAAGCCGCCCAGTGATGAACGCGCACAAGGTGGCGCTGTGCAAGGCTCAAGTGCATAAGGTGAAGGTGCACATGGTAATGCCTCCCCTGTGATGTTTCTAATGCTTGAGGATGTGCATGGGCATGAGAGTGATCTGGGATATGTGGGAAAGGTTGTGATGCACCCTCTCACGCACTGGGTGATTGATTCAGGTTGCACAAGTCACATGACCCCACGGGCAGATTTGCTTGATGAGGTAAAACCCCCTGGGAAGATCAAATATGTGGCAGCAGCGTCAGTGGCTTTGCTCCCTGTGATTGGTGTTGGGAATGCCAAGGTTAAGGAAGCTAACGGGGAGCTTGTAGGGCGTGGGAATGTTTTGCTGGTTGAAGGTTTGTCTGCTAACCATCCTTCTATGCGGCGACTGTAGAAGAGCAAGGCCGAAGTGACCTTTGGACCAACCAGCTGCCGTGCTAAGCCTGGGAAGAAGGTGCTGCGGAATTTGGAAGAGGAGACCAGCTGCATTAAGGACCTGTGGCAGCTGCCCATCATCCCTTGGAATGGGAAGACTTCGACAGCAGCAACGGCTGCAGCGGCAAAGACAACAGAAGGAGGAGATGCAACTGCACCAATTGATGGGGACTTGGAAGCAGTTAAGAAAGTGCAGCAGCAGCAGACACATGGTGAGGTGCTTGCTGGTGTGGATGCGAGTGTGGCATGGGCTAAAGCTTCATCCAGGAGTGGTGAGGCTTATTGGGAGACATGGCATGAGAGACAATATCATGTGAACTTCGCTGTGCTACAGAAGTTGGTGAAGGATGGGAGATTGAAGGGCATGGAGGTGAAAGGGGGAGTGAAGGAGATTAGGAGCTGCCCTACATGCTTCGAGACCAAGTTCTCCAAGTTCCCTTTCAATAGCGCAACAGGACCAGCCAAAACTCCATTTGCACTTGTGCACATGGATGTGGTGGGGCCCAGACGAGCCCACTCCATCTCAGGCAATCGCTATTTCTTGACAATTGTGGATGACCACACTCAGGAATTATTGGTTTGCCCTTTGAAGAGTAAGGGGGAGGTGGCAGCGGCTGTCCTTAAGGAGTGGATGCCTAGAGCTCAGAGAGAGTGCGAACACAAGGTGAAGGTGATCCGCAGTGACAATGGTGGGGAGTTCATTGGAGCTGATTTTGAGGGGCAGTTGAAGAGGAAGGGGATCCAACATCAACTGACAGTGCCCTACAAACCGCAGCAAAATGGCGTAGCTAAGAGGTTCAAGAAGACCCTGCAGGAGAGTGCACGCACTCTCCTTGCGCATGCAGGGCTGCCTGATCCATTTTGGGTGTCTGCACTGAGGCAGGTCGCCCTTGTGAAGAACAGGGTGCTGGCTACAGTTGGGGATAAGGAGTGGATCCCCTATACCAAGTGGTATGGGAGTGCTCCTCCTGTGAACATGCTGTGGGCGTTTGGATGCATTGTGGTGTTTCATGTGCCTAAGGAGAAAAGGGGGAAGTTGGAGGCCTTTGGAAGATAGGGTGTGCACTTGGGGATTCTAAAAGATCACAAGGGGTGGCTGCTGTGGGACTTGAAAAGCCAGAAGCTGACTGTGTCAACGAATGTGAAGTTCCTTGAATCGTTGTACTACAAGGAATGGAAGCAGCAGCAGCAGAAGCTTCCATCTACACCTCTCATTGTGGAGGCAGATGAGGTGCAGCAGCCTTCAAGACAGGTGGGGATTGCAGTGTTTGAGGAGGAGATGTCTGGGGTGAATGAGTAAGGGGGAGCAGGTGAGGTGGAGCAGCAGCAGCAGTAGCATGAGTCTGCACCTCGAGTCCCACACCCGCCTGTGCGTCCTAGGAGGGATGTGCGCCCTCCAGTGAGGCTGACCTATGGGGGAAGAGGTATGGCGAATGTGGTGCAGGCTGGGAGTATGGTTGGGGCGATTGAGGAAGATGAGATTGCTCACTGCAATTGGGCACCAATCCCTGAGCCCAAGACTCGAGAAGAGGCCTTGAATGGACCAAATGGGGAGAAATGGAAGGTGAGTGAATATAAGAAGTTCAGGTCCTTGATTGAGAACGGGTCATGGGACCTGTGTGAATAGCCTCCTGGGAAGAAGGCGATCACTTTCAAGATGATCTACAGGCACAAGTATGGACCTGAAGAGGAGTTGACTCACTACAAGTTCAGGCTTGTGGCAAGGGGGTTTCAGCAGACAACGGGAAATGACTATGATGAGATGTTTGCTTCTGTGGGGAAAGGAACTACACTGAGGGTGCTGTTGGCGATAGCTGCACTCCTCTGGTAGAAGATTCGACAGATGGATATTGTGACAGCCTTTATGAAGGGGATTATTATAGAGGAGGTGTATATGGAGCAGCCAGAAGGACTGGATGATGGGAGCGGCAGGGTCTGCACGCTGAAGAAGGCCATCTATGGCCTTAAGCAGGCACCTCGTGCATGGTATGACAAGTTGGAGTTGGCGCTGCTGGCTGGGGGTTTCAAGAAGAATGAGTGTGACCCCAGCCAGTTCCTGCTGCAAGAGAAGGATGAAATCCTCATGCTCTTGGTGTATGTGGATGATATCCTTCTCTTTGCATCAATTGCTTTGCTGGACAGCGCAAAGCAGATGCTAGAGATGAATTTCAAGTGTTCCAAGATAGATGAGGTGAAGTTCTACTTTGGGATGCATGTGGAGAGAGATGTGGAGAAGGGTATGCTAAGGTTGCACCAGAGGAAATACTGTAAGGGGCTGGCTGAGAAGTATGGACTGCAAGATGGGGGAAAGCCAGCAACACCACTACCTTCGGGGATTACTGTGGAGCCATGTGCTGATGATGAGGTAGTGAGTGAGAGTGACAGGAACGATAGTTGGGTCATTGAACTATGCTGCACATCATACATGGCGTGACATTGCATTTGCTACATCACGGTTGGCTAGTGTGGTCTCACGTCCTAGAAATGAGCAGCTGGAAGCAGCTAAGAGGTTGGTCCGATATGTGAGTGCTACAGCATCCGTGGGATTGGAGTATAGTCAAGTTAGACAGAGGCTGCAGAGAGGTGCAACAGATGTGAAGAGTGGAGATATGCTATTGAGCTGCTATACTAATGCGAGCTTCAACTCAGTGAAAGTTGATGGCACCAGCATTGGGGGTTGTGTGTGCTTACTGGGAGGTGGTGCTGTAAGCTGGCGCAGCAAGAAGCAGAATGAGGTGGGATTGTCCTCATGTGAGACTGAGTATATGGCCTTGCACCATGGGGCCAAGGAAGTGGTGTGGCTGAGGCGTTTATTGGAGGAGTTGGGAGTTGGTCAAAAGGAGCCGATAGTTATCTTCTGTGATAATGAGTCTGCAGTTGAACTTGCCAAGAATGATTGTCTGACTAAACACATAAGGCCTAAGTGGCATTGGTTGAGGAGACTTCTTGATAAGGAGGTGCGGCTGGAGATATTGAAGACCCATCAGCAGGCAGCAGATATTTTCACTAAGCGTCTGGCCGATGCGGATCATTGGAAGGGCATGAAGCTTGCTAGGATGGGTGTGCATTGAGTATACATGCTTGAGATATGGTATGGTGGATGATGGCTGACAACTAGAGGGGGGGATTGTTGTGTGATGTCATCATATGCTATCGCATTCTATCTGCCTCCCATCCCGTGTTTTCAACTGGCATGTGTGGCTTGAATGTGTGCAAGCATTTATGCATGGTGTGTTCTGGAATTTGGGAATGTGATATTTTGTTTGAGCAGGTATTTGTGATGATAGATCTTGCGAAGATCTTTCCGACGCAACAAGAATCGCTTCAATCGTAGCAAGAACGTGAAAGCTATGAAGATTCAAAGTTCATGAGCTTGCGTTACAATTGCGGCAGTTACAGAGCGATGTTGTGGGGTGACTCTATGGGGAGTTGGGACCGTTGGGGGTTGGGAAAATTCGTCACTCTACTGTAGCAGTTGCAAATTGGTTGGGAACAACCAAATTGGGTTAGCAAGGATTGCCAACTTGCTTGAATTAGTTGGGAAGGGACGAAGGTCAAAGTTGGGGTTCCTATAAGGAGGTAATATTTGTGCTTATGGGGTTTCATTGGTTGGAGACTCTCTTGGGACCTTCTCTCTCATCCATCTCTTCCAATTCCAACCTCTTTCTTGCTCCTCCAATTCCTTGTGAGATGTATTGAACGTTGATTGAAGTTTGAGATTGAGTTGAGTTCTTCTCCAACAGCATACCCCCCTGTGCGTCGAAATTCATAGCGTCGTGAATACTCCATCAATCAACGTGCTTCAAATTGGGAACAGTAGCTAATATTAAAGCCCGACCGGCAGGTTGCAACTCTTTTATTCTCAACGTGATGCATCTTGAGGACCTGTAACCTACTCTACCCGCAGCAATGGTTGACAATATCCCAACGCCTCAACCCTGTGCTTTGACAAACTTGGCACGCTTGCGTCCCTGCCAAGTATCGAGGTCAGAAAACACAGAGTTTTCTCGAAACGTGCCCGTTTTGTGTTTGAATTTCAGACGGGTTTACTGCATGTTTTAAAGTGTGATTGATTGTGCAAGTGCAAAATTGACGGGGGGAGGAATTCCAGTTTGGTTTTTTCTTCAACTTGACCTAACTTAACAGAAGTGTGGGTTGTTTGCGCAAAAAATGTAGGCAAGAAAACGCCGTTGCAACATGGCAAAGAGGCTGAGGTGAACCCCCAGCCAGTTGACTGAGCTCCAACCTGACACCCCTGTCAGGTTTCGTAGCCCCTAGGGCTCCAGCGACATTGAGTAATTGGACGAAGGCAAAGTTTCGCAGAGACAATTTCGCCCACTTCTCATCTCGTCAGCCAATCACATTCTGTCGGCCCACCTACCTCAACAGTGCCAAAGTGCAACCTGCCGGTCAGGCTTAAAGAGCTACGACATATTCGAGTTTCGCGACATTCCAACTGCTAGGTTTTCGTCGACGACGTTTCTTGTGGGCACGACTATTCAGTCCATAATTTTGTATTTATATTTTGAGTCACTCTAGCTCCTAAGTTCACCTAAACTCCGTTCTTAATACTAACAGAGAGCTGCAAATTTGGAACTCGACTGTATCGCGTACAAGTCCGTTATTGAGGATCGTTGTTAATGCATCCGAAACAATATTGCAAAAAAAATCATATACGTATTCCCCTGTATATAACACGCTAGGGTATTGTTAAAAATTCATTAAATTAATGAATGGGTGTTAAAGTCCTTGGCTAAAAACACAAAGCTAGGGCTCATTTGAAACTTGTATTTTTTTTCCTGGCATTAAAAAATTCCTACTTCCAGCTCTGACAAAAAACGAAACACAGCCAAAACATGAAGCGAGAAGCAACGAGGACCGTCATTGGCGCGTGGCGCTGGTACTGTCTTATGTAAAATGTGCGCAGTTTTCTGTCATAACGGGAGCCTATGCGGAAATGCCTGACGCAGATAGAGCTACTCTAGCTCTATAGTTCTCTAAGGAGAGATAGCCTTCAGAATTGTGTGTTTCAATGAGTAGCTTGAGAAAGCTTGGGCACACAAATTCACTAGAATCAAGATTACACAAATTGGTGCACGAGGCAAACACTAGTACTACCTCATTGAACCTCATTGAACACGGAGAAGGTTCGCACGAGAACGTTTACATAACTACTCTAATATGCGCTTAGCCAAGTCAGCAATGGCAGGTGAAAATTACAGCACATGCTTAGTTGGTATTTTTTTCCCACCCAAACAGTTTCAGGTGTGAAACTGTCAGATGCTACGCACATTTCCGCAGTTATGAAATGCGCATCACGTGTTCAATTCCTCAATGTCTCAGGTAGATTTTGTCGTTTTCGGTCCAAATCGGTTCAGTGGTGAACTTACAAAATCGTGAATTTCTCGCGATTTTGGAATGCCACCTTCAGAAAAAACTAAGTTTGTTTTGCCAAAAGGATCGTTTGCTGAAGTGAAGTCCGAGATGACTCTCTGCCGCATTTCGTCTCTGCCAAGGGGGTCGACTGCAGAAGAGAGCCGAATTGCCTTTTGCCGAACTTTGGCATAAAATAATTTTGCACAGCAGGTCCTTGCGTCAGTCTGCCCTAGGTCCTATTGGAACACATTTTCTAGAGTCGACTCTGCCGAAAGGATCGCCTGCAGAAATGCCTTCTGCACGATACTTTGGCAGAGGACAACCATCCTGCGAATGGCCCCTGGTGCCAATTCGGCAGAGGGTCTTGTACACTCTTCACTCTTCCAAGACCGCATCTACAAAAGCACCTGTAGATGTAAAAGCCATATGCAAAAAATGCGCTCCTGTTCTGCCACTCCGACAGAATCGCTTTTCTGCCACCAACGAAACTGCTCCTCTGCCACTTTCCTCAGATCCTCACCTTATCGACAAATCTGCTCTTCGTCAACTGGCCTTTCTGCGGGGCTCGTATCCCCAGGTTTCGTTGATATGCTGCTTCAGCAGACTGCTACAGCCTTCGCAAGATCAGGGCTATTCTCAAGACTCCCCTCCACTGGTCATGCGAAATCACCAACCAGCAAAGAACTGATCTAGAGGAAATCCTAAGGAAAAATACACAAAATGAACACACAAGAACTTGCGAGAATCTGCACTTTGCATGCTTAAATCACCGCATCAGCCATGAAAGAGGTCATGACGCCTACTCTTCCTTAGAAGAGACTCCTTCTGCGCTCCCCTCAGACAACGCACTTGACCCACTATGCCGAAGCATCGATCGAACACAGGAAAATGCAAGGCCTTGGTCAAGTAATCTGCCGGCTGCTCGTTCGTCGGGATGTACTGCAAGTTCAACTTGCGACGCTCGACCATCTGCTGCAGCCACATGTACCGCCGCTCTATATGCTTAAGTCTCCCCTTGAGCCCCATCCCTTGTGACACAGAAATGGCAGATTGATTGTCGACATAGAACTTCATGGGCTCATCCTTGTCGAGGAGCCCGTACTCTGCCAGCAAAAAGCGCAGCTTGCCAACTTCTTTGCCAGCCTCCACAGCAGAGATGTACTCAGATTCCGTAGACGAGAGAGTGACACATTTGATCCTCTTGCTCGCCCATGAAATTGCAGCTCCGCCAAGTGTGAAATTGTAGCCACTTGTGCTGCTGCGACTTTGCCTGTCGCCTTCATCGACAGCATCTTCTTGCTGTAGGCGAAAGCGATGTCCGGACGTGTTGTGCAAGCGGCGAACTGCAGAGATCTCACTCTCTGGCGATACTCTTCCTCTGCTCATCCCTGCAACTCTGCATCGTCGAACGTCAGCTCCTTGAACGCATCGACAGAAATCGGCCTTTTCGGGCTTCGTCAAGGAGGCCCCTCTGGCAGAAAACGCCTCTGCAACATGTCGATATAGCCTCTCTGTTGGAGCCAGATCTTCCGAGCAGCTGTGTCCCGGATCAGCTCCAAGCCCAAGTACTTCTGCACAGGACTTATCTCTCGAAGCTTAAACGCCTTCTTGAGCAGAGCCTTCAACTCTGCCAAATACGCCTTGCTCCGACTTGCACCGAGCAGATCCTCGATGTAGACGAGCAAGAAGCACTTGTCACCGTGCTCATCTGCATGGAAGTAGAAAGCTTCTTCGACCTGACTCTTCGGCCACCCCCCGCTCTCCAGAACTCCCTCGAGCTTCTTTGTACCAGAGCTTTGGACTCAACTTGAGTCCGTAGAGACTCTTCTTGAGCAGACAGACTTTGCCACTGTCGTCATCATAGTATTTCGGCTGCTTCATGCAGAGAGGACGGTTGATGGGAGCATTAAGAAAGGCGTTTGTCATATCGAGCTGCATCAGCTCCCAATCAAATGCCACATCTATGAGCAGCTGCAGAAGCGCGGTTACATAGCTGCCGACTGGAGCATACATCAAGCGGAACCCACTGATTTCCCATCACATTGATGCCAGGCGGTGGAAGAACCAAGTCCCAAGTTCCTTGGTCCCACAGAGTCTGCATCTCCTTGTCCATCCCTGCCTTAACCACGGGGCCCTTCCAACTCTTCAGAGTGACTGGGACAGGCATCTTCGAAATGTCCCAACGAAGTTCCGGATCTACCACACGAACTTCTGCCGAGTCAAGCTCATTGAGTGCTACGTCTTCGTCTCTGCCAACGAGGATGTTCATCGCGAATGCTAATAATGCTGCAGGATAACAAACTGGCGGAACACCTTTGTTAGAGCGCGTCGAACGTTGGAGGGGGTGCACCACATGCGTTTCGTCAGCAGAGTGCTCCTCGGCAGAGGACGACGGCTCCTCTGCAGTCGGGTCGTCTGCGACACTCGTTTGCCGCTCTGCCGTGCGTCGTTCACTTTGAAAGACGTCGAGAGGCTCCTCACTCCCCTCCTCACCAGAGGACGACGCAGAGGGAGAGGGGGAGCTTGGCCGTGCAGAGGGTGCATCAGGCTCTTCGACTGTCGGAGAATCGGCAGAAGAATCCGCACTAGGGTCGGTAGAGGACGGAGTACCTTCGACACTGGAAGGCACGGTCAGCTGCAGAGTTGGTCCAGGAGTCGAAATCGGCGCAGATTGTGTAATTCGAACAGCCTCCTCATCCTCATCCTCCTCTGCCTTGTAATCCTCTTTCGCAACCAGATCCGGCCATGACACCACCTTGTCGAAGACAAAAGGGTCCACGACCTTGGTGGGAGTCTACCGCGTGGCTTTCCACCTGTTGAGCGACAGTGTCTCGTAGAAGACTGCTTCCACCGTGGTGACCAATCGATTGGTTGCCAGATCGAGCACCAGCCATCCCTTCCTCTGTTGCGACACCTTCAGGTGGAGAGCCTATCGAGCCTTAGGTGCTAGCTTCCCTCTACGCGTGTTCTGCGGAATAAGAAATTGCAGCATACACCCCTAGATTCGTGCCATCCGCAGATCAGGCTTCTTGCTGAAGAGCAGCTCGTATGGCGTTGTCCCGGATGGTAGAGAAGAATGCTCAAGACGGTTCCGCACCCACAATACCTGTAGAGCAGCAAGATGCCACCAGTGGTGTGGAGTCCCCATGTGCAGGAGCATGGTACGGATAGACTCTACCACAGTGCACATTTCGCGCTCTGCCATCCCGTTCTGCTGCGGCATGTAGGGGCAGGTCTGGTCGTGCTAAATTCCTCATTCTTCAAGAAACTCGACGAACTGTCTGCCCCAAAATTCACCACTGTGATCAGATCGAAGAGCCTTCAGCATTGCTTCACACTGTCGTTCTGTCCTCGGAAGCCACTTCCGAAAAACGAGCAATGCGTCCCTCTTCTGCGCGATCGGGTAGACCCAAACATAGCGTGTCTTGCGGTATTTGAGCAGAAGGAAGTAGCGGCTGCCATCCTTAGCGGGAACTCGAAAGGGCCCCCAGAGATTGATATGCACTACTCCCGGCACCTTCTTCTCGTCACTCTCCTCTGCCGAAAAGGTGTCTCGGAAGAGCTTTCCCCCGACGCAAGAGACACATGGCAGATCAGTGATCGGCGTCTTCTCAATGTCCAAGCCCGTGGGTGCTCCATGCGCCGCAGTCCGCCGAATTGTCTCGACCCCAGCATGGGCCAAATGAGCATGCCACACGTCCGTAGTGGAGCGCGCGTCAGTCAGCAATGTACGCAGAGAAATCGCCTCTCCCGCAGGCTTCTGCCATGGCCATGGCAGCAGATCAGTGCTGAGAACACGTCCCAAGGGACCTCCAAGTCCACCTCCGTCGGCAGAGAGCATGAGTGTCTCCTCGCCAACGTCCTGCAGCTTCACTCTGCAATCCTTTAGCTGTCCGACAGAGAACATATTTGCTTGAATTCCCAGGATGTAGAGTACATCAGGAACCAAAATCTGTTTTTCCGTCTCGCCGAGCAGAGCTATCATGCCTCGTCCTCTGACAGCTCGGATGGCGCCATTGAATCCACACACTTGCTGGATTTCGCCATCCGCTCGCATGTCGACGAAGGCCTTGTCATCTCCCATCAAGTGGTGTGAACAACCACTTTTTAGCAAAACAACGTCTGGGTTAGCTTCTACTGCAGCCGCAATTGCCTGGAAGTCTGTGCCAGCTTCTGCGTCCAACGAGATCGGCAGAGTTTCCGTCTTCTGTTGTTCTGCAATCGACTCGACCATTGAGCACGATGGTCCCGTTCGATACGAAGAACCAGTGTTGGCAGAAGAGCTGCTACTCTGCCCACCAAATGCTGAAGCACTGACCCTCTTCTGCATAGCATCTCCATTCTTCTTGTCCTTGCGATTTAGCAAAATGGCCGACTTCCCCGCATCCCCAACAAGGTTTACCCTTGTACTTCTTGTTGGCAGATTTCCTCTTTTCGTTGCGGCTGTCCTTGGACTCTGCGGCAGATTCCCTTGACGGAGATGTCCATCGCATCTGCTGATGTTGCTGCTGCCGAAGAGCTTGTCCCATAGCCACCCAGTTTGATTGTGGCATAGGAGACTCCTTACTCTGCTCAATTGCCAGAGTGCACTCTTCCTCCACAATGTAGCTCGTCAGAGTGTTCTCGTCCAGGGTCTTCCGAACGTCCATAAATTCAGCATTCGTCGAAGGTAGCTGTACTGCGCCGGCAGACCTTTGACGACATGCGGCACATAGGATGTTATCGAGTCCTGCACTCCAGTCATTCGCAGATTGGTGAGAATCTACTACGCACGAGTGCAGTAGGCAGTAGCAGTTTCATGCTCTGCCATCTCCAGACTTGCCAACTGCTGCTCGAGCTGCGCGATGTAAAGGTCATCCGTAGCCTTGTAGGTCTTCATGATGAACCGCCAGGCCTGAAAACTGTCCACTCGCAGACGACTTGCCTTCAACGCCATCTTCACTGAGGGTGAACAGCAGCGCAAAATCACCATGAATGTCAGCAGCCGGGCAAAGCGGAACTGCGCATACCGCGATGCATCTGCCACAGGAAGGGCTTTCGCGGACCCATCGACAAAACGCTTCAGCCGTGCAATCTCCAATTGGGGCTCGATTGACTCGACCCATGACGCCAAGTCGTGTCGTCCCTCAAGGAGCTTTGGCACCACGATCTCGTCAGGAGAGAACTTGAAGTAGCCAAATTCAGGAGTGATTCCTCCATCCATTGAGGCTATTGGGAGGAAGATACTAGAGCCGTCGGCAGCATGGTTTGCGCCGTCACGATTGGCAGAACGACCTTCTCCTGCAGCACTCTTCGTCTTCAAGCTTGAATCCTTTGCAAGGTCCTTTCCATCACCCACGCTTGATCCTTCTCCGTTCGGCGTTTCTCCTTCTCGTAGAACACCGCGCGACTCTCGCACTCCGCCTTCCGCCAAATCGTACATGTTCTTATTGTCTTGGGAGACTTCCTCTGCACGCGCCTGCAGATGATCCATCTCCCACTGAGCTCGTAACCACATCAGCAAGAAGTTTAGCTCCTTCTCAGGGAGGTCTTCATAGCGAGCTATCAGGGCAGCCTCCTGCACCTCGAGATCATCGACCACCTCAAGGACGTCTGAATCGCCGTCCGTCATATCGACAATCAAGACCTTCTGCAAGACCTAACGCAGCAGATTCGACCTCTAACGTTAGCGTGTTCGTTCCACGCTCACCGCATCATGCAAGAGTTTTCTGCTATAGCGGGAGCTTATGCGGAAATGCCTGACGCAGATAGAGCTACTCTAGCTCTATAGTTCTCTAAGGAGAGATAGCCTTCAGAACTGTGTGTTTCACTGGGTAGCTTGAGAAAGCTTGGGCACACAAATTCACTATAATCAACATTACAAATCATGGTACACAAGGCAAACACTAGTACTACCTCATTGAACCTCATTGAACGCGGAGAAGGTTCGCACGAGAACATTTACATAACTACTCTAAGCTGCGCTTAGCCAAGTCAGCAATGGCAGGTGAAAATTACAGCACATGCTTTGATGGTAATTTTTACCCACCCAAAAATAGTTATTCTAACAGTTTCAAGTGTGAAATAGTCAGATGTTACGCACATTTCCGCAGTTACGCAATGTGCGTCACGCATTCAATTTCTCAATGTCGCAGGTAGATTTTGCCGTTTTCGGTACAAATCGGTTCAGTGGTTAACTTACAACATCGCGAATTTCTCGGGATTTTGGAACGCCACCTTCAGGAAAATTAAGTCAGTTTTGCCGAAGGGGTCGTTCACAGAAGTTAAAGCCGGTGGCCCGAAATGTGCAAGATGAATAATCATGACCAGACAAAAAGTGCGGCCAGGCAGTGAGCAGGGGCGTTTTGCTGTGGTACAAGGTGGCGAGTGGGCTTTGCCATCGAACGAACTGCGCAACACTATACATGACAAGATAACTTGTGACGAAACAGCATAAACCAATCGGGGCGGCAAAAAAACCGAAGCAGCAAAACCACTGCCAATCAATTGGACAGAAGGGGAGGGGTGGGGCGGAAAAGATAAAGGGGGGGGGGGGGGGCTAGGCGCGGGTGGGGGGGCGGGACACAGCGAGAAACACCAGAAATAGCGGGAAGGCAGGACACGTCACTCGCAACTTGGCCGAGAGGGAGATGTGCAACTCTGGTTGTGCATGATGTGGTACAACTAAGATCCCAAAGGGTCATTTCGAACAGTAGTTCAAACTTTTATGCGGTGGTAGACGGTTTAACTGTTTTCACAACGATCAAGCGTGCTCTATAATTTTTTGGATTGCGGAGCAAAAAAAAAAAAAAACACTATGTAAATGTTACACTATGGTGTTTGAAAATAACGAAATGATGGAAAACAATAAAAAAATGTAAATGTTTTCCATCATTTCCCGTGGCATATTTTTGTCGAAGACAAGAATGGGCAATCGCTTCCCCAGCTAAGTGGGGGAAGCTGAAAGCCTAATCGTCAAATCACACAACATTTTTTTAGGCAATGCACTTTGTGATTGCAAGAAAACAGATTGCACTTATCATCTCCAGTTCAAGTGTCTGCACTCAAGGTGGAAAGTCAAAGAACCTTACTCGAGACGATCTATACAATATTTTTTTATTGCATACACAAAATGCAATACCCGTGTATCAAGCAAGCAAGAACAAAATGGAGAAGAGCAACAACGCAAAGCAAAGGGCAGAGACAGCAACAAGTAGAAAGCAATTGAAACATGTTACGTATATGACAGTCTACTGTAGATAAAAAGCATAGTCGGAAACCAGAGATCCTTTCTAATGGCATTCTTGAAGCACCAACATACATGGCAACAAAATGAGATAACATGAAAATAACACAAGGTTAGTTGACAAAAGAATGCATGGTAGAACTCGGGAAATGGAACTCAGGATTAAAGAAAGGAACGACACATGAGATAGAGGTAAAAAATGGGACGAGAGAGGTATAGAGAGGGGGGGGGGGGGAGGGGGGAGAGAGAGAGAGAGAGAGAGAGAGAGAGAGAGAGAGAGAGATAGAGAGAGAGAGAGAGAGAGAGAGAGAGAGAGAGAGAAAGAGAGAGAGAGAGAGAGAGAGAGAGAGAGAGAGAGAGAGAGAGAGAGAGAGAGAGAGAGAGAGATAGAGAGAGAGAGAGAGAGAGAGAGAGAGAGAGAGAGAGAGAGAGAGAGAGAGAGAGAAAGAGGGAGAGAGAGAGAGAGAGCTATCTATAAAGGTCCTCTGCTTCCTACACATCCTTCATTATTCTTTTTAGCTTTTGGCAAATCCTCTGGTTTTACCGACCCACTGGTGGAAGGGAGTTATTCCTTCCTTACCAGTGCGCACCACATCCACGCCCTTCTTACCTCCCTCCAACCCGCGCCAGACACCCCACTAGCGCTGGCCGCTGCCCAGCTCGCCCCACCATTCACGGGCCCTTCGCCCTACCACGCGTGGCTGTCCGAGGCAGAAGCGGCCCTTCCACCGCCCGCACGTTTGCTGCTCCAGAAGAGCGACTGGAGCCCACCGACAAGCCCCTACAGCACTGCCTGGCACTGGAGGTGCAGGCCCAGCGATACGCCGACCAGGTAGCGAAGACCCGAGAGATGGACCCCAACCCATACATTGGCCACACCCAGCGGATGCTCTCCCTCTCAGGCTATGGAGCAGGAGACTGGCTACAAGTGATCCCCCTGTTCCCATCACTGCGCCTCGCACCCGCACACTTCTCCATAGCCCTGGCCTTCTGCCTTGGCCTCCCCTTCTCCACGCCCCGACGTTGTGACTGCGTGTACCGCACTGAGATCACGGACCCGCGGCTCCCGAACCACCTCTTTCGCTGCGGCACCGGACACGGGCGGATCGACACACACAACGCACTGCAAGATGAGTGTATACGCATGGGTCAGGATGTGGGGTTCATCGTCTACAAGGAGACCACCATCTTCTGCCCCGTCGATGGCCACAAGGCGGACCTCGCCATCCGAGACCGTGGGACAGCCGCAGTGTAGACCTGTGACGTCACTGTCACTGACCCAATCGGAAGCCGGAACCCCACAGTCCGCAAGGGCCGGGAACATGCAGCACGCGAGCAAGCATATAATAAAATAGACCACTACAAAAACAGGGCGGCCTACGTCGGTCTCTTCCCCTTGTCAATCGAGACCTATGGCTGTCCGTGCTGGGAGGTGCCGGCCTTCCTCAAGCTCCTAGCAGAGGCGGCCGCTCGGAAGCTCTTCAATGCAGGGCCCACCACTTATCAAGCAGCTAAGCTACTGCACTAGTTCCGCCGGCGCTGGTCCTGCACCCTCCAGCAGGCCCAGGCCTCGTCCTACCTCAAGAAGGTGAACGAGGCCGCCCAGGCAGAGGATCCGCCAATTGGCTCGCCTGATGAGTCCCTCTCCCCGGCTGACTGCTTTGCGGTTTTGGAGCCGGCGCTAGAGTGGCAGTAGGTGGCCCACGTGGGTAGTTTCTTGTTTACTCCTTCCTTGCCTACAAGCGCCTAATGTGTACTCAGGTTCCAGAAATGCACGGACCATTCGAGAGAGAGAGAGAGAGAGAGAGAGAGAGAGAGAGAGAGAGAGAGAGAGAGAGAGAGAGAGAGAGAGAGAGAGAGAGAGAGAGAGAGAGAGGAGAGAAAGAGAGAGGGGGGGGGGGGGTGGGGGGCATGCTATTTAAGCCTCTCATGAGCCCATCCCTCGTTTGGCGGAGGGGGGAAAAGAAGTAGCACAAAAGGCATGTGGGATAAGGGAAAGAAGTAGCGGATTAAAAGAGAGGTAGGCATAATAAAATATTGAGGTAGGCGTAATAATGAAGAGAGTTAGGTGGAAAAATAGCAAGAGGTAGGCGGTATAAGAAAGAGGTAGACGGAATAAGAAAGGGGTAGGCGGAAAAAGCGAGAGTTATGCGGAATAAGTGAGAGGGATCCAAGGAATACGAGAAAGGTGGGCGGAATAAGAGAAAGAGGTTGGCGGGATGAGGGAGGGTTAGAGGGAGTCGGCGAAATAGGAGACATGTAGGGGGGATAAGGGAGCCAATGAACTAGGATCAAGAATGGTAGGCAATTAGAGAAAAGCATACTAAAAATCTTCTCACATCGAAAAGAGGCTGGATGTTGCCACGGAGGAATTCGAGTTCTGGAACAAAGTAGGCTGAAGGCAGCGTCTTGGAGGGAAAATAACGACAGAGCAGTCGAGCAACGAACGAGAAAAAAAGATAGTGAAACCCTGGACAGAATAAGTTGTTAGAAATAGACTGCAAATACCACTTTTGTATTTGTACTTTTATATCCTAGTTTAGGTTTTGAATGTTCTAGTGGGTTGGGGTGTACTCACAAGTCCCAACCTCACCCAATTGTGATCCCCACAATCTCCAATTACCCAATTGGAGATTCCGGAGATCCCAATGGGGATTCCCTCCAATTCCCCCTTCATCCATTCTCTCTCACCTTGCCATGTACTTATAGAGCTTTGGGCTCCTTACCTAATCAATCATTTTAACTCTATTTCTTACATAAGTTACGTGGTAAAGTTTGACAATATATAAATTAAAAACTTTTCGGGAATTTTAGGTCACGTAGAATAACGGTTTGCTGGTGGCTGAGCATGCGGAAGATCAAGGTTCAATACCTTGCGTGAACAAAGTTTATCCTGTATGGGTATACTACTGCACGTTGTTCTGTGCTATGATAAACAAAGTGTCAATGAAATATAACATGCGAATACAAGGTCGCTACTGCAATGAAGACACAAGGTTATGTAGGGGTTGGCACGCTAGGGCGATAACCTCGGAACGTGGATAGGTTCGTCAATGTGCGACAGTGCCAGACGTAACGCGGGAAAGGATTGGGCCGACAGATGAGGCCGAACATGACGAGTCGAGGAGTTCGGGTGTACGCGCTAACGTACGACTTAGTAAGGAATGGAAATTCCTTACACTACCCCCCCCCCCCCCCCCCCCGTCCTAAACGAGGCCTCGGGCATCAGAAACATTCCGGCACTGATAATTTGCTGTTAGAATCGGGTGTGATTCTATATCTGCAAGGGGCACCCAGCTGTCATCCTCAGACGTCCGATCGTGCCATCTGATGAGAAAATCTACCATCCGACGGTTTTGCTGCGTTGTGACACGATGGCCAAGAATCTTCATAGGCTCGGTCGTCGGTCCTTGCAGAGGCGTCAGCTGTGGGACGATGCGTTGACGTGCCAAATCTGATGAACTGGGGATGTAGGGTCGTAGGAGGCTGACGTGGAAAGCCGGGTGGTGACGCCAATCAGCCCGGGGTGGCGAGCTGTGATAGGTGTTACCATATTGGTCACTTGAAAAGGGCCACAGAACTGGGGTCGGAGTTTGCTCGGGATCGGCAGGCGCAAGTTGCGAGTGTTGAGTAGGACGAAATCCCCCACTTTGTAGATGACGTTACCTCGGTGATGATCTGCTTGTCGGCTGGCGACCAAGTTGGCTTTCCGAATTGCCTCAGCTGCTTTTTTTCGGGCTGGGATGATATCTTCCGCAAATTGCTGGGACCGGGGCACGGGTGTCTCGATGTTTGGTGTAGAGGGTAACACGGAGTCCTCTCCGTAATTTATGAAAAATGGGGATTGATGGGTTGTTGCGGAAGGCGCATTATTATACGCGAATTCCAGCAGTGGAAAGGATTTCTCCCCTGTCTGTGGGTCAGTACAGGTAGTGCGAATGAGTTGCTCCATAGTTTGGTTGACTCGTTCAGTCTGCCCGTCGGTCTGTGGGTGGTAGGCGGAGGAAAACTGTAGTTTGGTGCCAAATTGGTCCCACAGGTGGCGCAAGAAATTCGATGTGAATTTCGCGTTTCGGTCTGAAATAATAGCGGTGGGCAGTCCGTGCAGTCTAATGACGTTGGCGATGAACAGTTGGGCAGTTTGCTCAGCTGTAATTTTCTGCTGGCAGGCGATGAAGTGCGCCATTTTTGTGAGTCGGTCAATGACCATGGGGATGGCATCGTTTCTGCTCGGACTGGCCGGCATTCCTGTCACGTAGTCCATCGTGACGTGTTGCCACGGTCTCTCGGGCGGATCCAACGGCTGTAGGAGTCCGGCTGCTTGCTGATGGGATGATTTCATGATTTGGCAGGCGGTGCAGGAGGACAAGTACTTGCGCAAGTCGTCGACCATGTTCGGCTAGTAATAATTGCGCTGCAACGTCTTCGTGGTTTTGTCGACTCCGAAATGCCCGGAGGTAGGATTGTCGTGGGATTCCTGGATTAAGAGGGTACGAAGTGAATCATAGCCGGGAACCCAGATGCGGGAAGTGTCGCGCTTATTGAAGTAGTGTCCAGTAGCGGTAGTATGCTGTTGGTGAATGGCAGAGCGGAAGAATGGGTCGATTTTTTAGCCGTTGGTAAATTGTCCAGTAAGGAGTGGGCTGGTTTGGGCGGCTCGTATGGCGGCTGTGTGAGCAGTGGGTCGGGTCAGGGCATCAGCAATGTTGTTGGCGCCCTATTTGTAGGTGATGGTGTAGTGGAGATTTGACTCGAGGAAATCGAGCCATCGGATCTGTCGTGCGTTGAGATTCGGCTAGGCTTGTCGGTACTGTAGGGAGTGTGGTCGGTTCGCACAGTGATGTCAGCGCCTGTCAGGTAGCACTGCTAGGTCTTGAACGCATGGACGATCACCAACGTTTCCTTGTCGTGTACCGTATGATTTTTCTCTACACCCTGCAGCTTCCGTAATTCATAGGCGACCAGCTGTAACCCTTTGCCAAAATCTTGTAGAAGAGTTGCGCCGATGGAGATGTCGCTCGCGTCGATGATAACTTTGTATGGATGGTCAGGATCGGAGATGCGAAGGACGGGCGGCGACGTGAGGGTGATCTTCAGTTGGTCAAATGCAGCTTGCAGCTTCTCTCCCCACCAAAAACAATCGTGATCTTTGAGTCGGTGAGTTAGCGGGGTAGATAACCCAGCCATATTGGGGATAAACCGGCGGACATAGTTGACGAAGCCCAAAAAACTCTGCAGCTCCTTGACGTTGCTTGGCAGCTTCCATTCCTGTATGGTCTTGATTTTCTTGGGGTCGATTTTCACTCCTTTGGTAGAAATGATGTGGCCCAGAAATTCCAATTCCTGCTTAAGAAAGTCGCGCTTAGACCCTTTGGTGATGAGTCGATTCTTGTGCAGCAGTGTGAAGTGCTGCTCCCTGCTGCGACTGTAGATTAATATACCATCGAGATAGATGATGATGCATTTGTCCAAGAGTTCCCTATAAAATCCATTCATGGTCATTTGGAAGGTTGAGGGCACGTTCGTGAGGCCAAAATGCATCACCAAGTACTCGTAGCTGCCGTATCGGGTTCAGAATGCCGTTCTGTGACAATCGTCGTCGGCGACGAGAAATTGATGGTAACTGCCTCACAAATCAATCTTCGAGAAAAACCTGGTCCCGCGAAGTTGGTCAACAAGTTCGTCGGCTGGCGGGATCGGGTAACGAGACTTGATGGTGATCCGGTTTAGCGCGCGGTAGTCAATGCACATTCTAAATCCTCCATCGTTTTTCGGCGTCAACAATATCGGGGCGGCGCATGGTGATGTGCTAGGCCGGATAAAACCTTTGAGAGGGTTATCTAGCTGCTGCTGTAATTCTTCCAGTTCCGGTCGGCTGAGCCAAAATTGGCGCTGCGCCGTCGGTTGGGCGCCTGGTTCCAGCTCGATGCGGTGGTCCTCAGGTCGGCTCGGCAGGAGTCCAGCTGGCAGATCGTCTGGAAAAATCTTCGGGTATTTCCTATTCAGGTTCGCTAAGTTTGGGGGGACGGCCTTGCACAGCTTCTCGATATCTTCGTTCTCAACCATGGATGTCACCTCTCGAAGACCAACGGCGTATGCTGCAGCTCCAGCCTTCATCGCGCGCTTGAAGGTAATGCATGGACTTGGGTGCTTCGCATGCGAGGCCTCGTCCACTTGGGCAGCTCGCGGGAAATTCCATCGAGCTTGATGTTGCAGCCACCCGTCGTCTAGTCAATCTTTGGGTTGTACCGTTGCAACCAATCACATCCCAGCAGCACATCGCAACCGTCAAGAGTTGTCGCCAGTAGCCCGATGCGAAATTTTACGTGCTCTCCACAGGTAAAACTGACGTTCTCCACCCGCTCTCGTATTGCCAGCGGCGTGCCATCCACTAGTTGGGCGTCGATTTCAGGTAAACACTTGAGTAAGAGTATACCCAGCTTTTTAGCCCTGTCCAGTTGTATGAGACTGTGACTTGCGCCTCCATCAACGAAAATCTTCAATAACACAAGGTGATCAGCAATTTCGTCCCCCTTATTTGTCTGGGTCTGGTCGATTGCAACAATTGGGATCACGACCCGGTGGGGACTGTGTGGTTCGGGCAAAGAAGCCTGCCAGTCAGTAAGGGTCCCGATACTTACTGACGCGACCCATTTCCTGGTCGCTCCTCCGGCTTCTTCCCCATAGAATTCTGGAGGGCTATGAATTCTAGGCAGTTGCGTTGGATGTGACCCGGCCGGCCACAGTGGTACAATAGCCGTGTATTTCGCGGAGCAACTGTGTAAATATCCACTGCATCCACCCCTTTTATCGTGGCGCGCTGGTACTGTTCTCGAGGGCGACCTCCATCGTAGAAGTTCGTCCTCGGCTTCGTGATCGAATCAGCAGCTTCGGCGAGCTGGATGTGGTCTTGTAACCGCTTCGCATGGCGTTGCAGTTTAATCCGGTACTGTCGACCTTCTCCAGCTCGTGCATCTAGCCACATCTGTCCACCAACGTGAGGAACGACGCGGTGTACTCGGACATAGATCCCAGCTACTTTCACATGCGTAGAGTTTTGCGTGCCTAGTCTGAGCCAGGTGCATGCTCAAACCGCTTGGGAAGCTCTGCGCACCACGTTGCCCACGTGCAAATATGGGTTGCTCCGAACAACAGGTCTGCCTCGTCTTCGCCGCCGAATTCTTCGGACCACTCATGCTGTCCTTCTGTGCGAGTTGCCGCTGAGTCGACGATGACCTTCCACCACAGTAGGGCGGCCCCTTGCAACAGTGTTAACGTGTGGCTGATCCGCTTCTGATCGTCTATAATGCCCACTGCGTTAAAATAGTTATTCATGACGAATATCCACTACCGCACTGTCTCGCCTTTATTAGATGGGTCGAAAGGAGCGGGTTGCTGATATCTTACGCCGCCACTTGTCGAGCGCGGGGCTGTTGCCGCTAGTCATGCCAGCTCAACTGGCGACAGTTCCTGCTTACACGCCTTGCTTCGTGCATCGTCCCCCGGCTCCTCTGGACGCTTCTCCTGCGCCTGGCAAAGTTGCTGGTTCTCGTCGCGGAGGTCGTTGACGACGCTTGTCAAATTCTTCAACTGCTCCATTAATGCTTGCAGGTCCACAGTTTCTCGGGCAGGGTTCGGAGCAGTCGAGGTGGACTGTCCCTCAACTGTCGATTCTACCGGGGCCATGGCTGTCTGGACGGGGCAGTAGCTAGCGCACACGCTGTAGTTGTTGAGGTAAAAATATTTACGATCCTAGACTACTGCTGTGCAGCCGTGCTAATTCCCTCTAACCACCCTTAACTAAGTAGACGGGAAAACGGAAGGTTCTTGGAAAGGTCGGACTCTGATACAAGCTGTTATGATATAGAAAGTATCAAAGAAATATAACGTGAAAATACAAGGTCGCTATTGCAATGAAGGCACGAGGTTATATAGGGGTTGGCATGCTAGGGCGATAACCTCAGAACGTGGGTAGGTTCGGCAATGTAGCGACAGTGCCAGACGCAACGCCGATAAGGATTGGGCCGACAAATGAGGCCGAACGTGACGAGTCGATGAGTTCGGGTGTATGCGCTAACGTACGACTCAGTAAGGAATGGAAATTCCTTACATTCTGGGTAACTAAACAAATGCATTGCGCAACAAAGCAGTGCATATTAGAAACTCAACAAGTAAATGCGTGATTTACAAAAGGAAAATACATTTCTATATGAAAATACGTTTTTATATACTTCCAAAACTGCAGAGAAACAAAACTAATACTGCTCTCTACAAAAAATATAAGCAAGGATATAATTGAATAGAAATACAGAATCTAACAATAACCACATTTTGTTGAGGGATAAAATAGCTCTGCAACCTTAAGACGATTTAGTCGACTCTTGTTTTTGTTGCGAGTTCAGGTCTCGAACCTCGATTGGTCCGAGATGTACCACGCCCAAAAAAGAAACTCCCATGTTCTGTGCATGGTGCTTTTGCAGCCTATGGCGTAGTGACGGTGGGCTGAGTTTGCACTTCGAAATACTCAAAATGTATGGGCGGAAGTTTCAAGTTTCTTTCCGCTCATACGCATGGTGTGATGGGGGCAGGGGCGGAATCGGCTAGGGGCGGCGCACGATTATGGGTTGTTTCCCGTCGTTTTGGTGCACGACTTAGGTTTTTGCTCTCACTTTGGGGAACAGGGTTACCAATTGGGGGGTTTCAAGATTATTAATCTTGAAACGCAATTTCTGCAATTTGAGTCCACGGCTTTAAGTCCGAGATGACTCTCTGCCGCATTTTGTCTCTGCCGAGGGGGTCGACGGCAGAAGAGATAGCCGAATTGCCTTTCTGCCGAACTTCGACAGAAAGCAATTGTGCACAAACGGGACCTTGGGCGAGTTTGCCCGAGGTCCTACTGGAACACATTTTCTAGAGTCGACTCTGCCGAAAGGATCGCCTGCAGAAATGTCTTCTGCGCGATACTTTGGCAGAGGACAACCCTTCTACGAATGGCCCCTGGTGCCAATTTGGCACAGGGTCTTGTACACTCTCCACTCTGCCGAGATTGCTTCTACAGAAGCACCCGTCGATGTAGAAGCCATATGCAAAAAATGCGCTCCTGTTTTGCCACTCCGATAGAACCGCTTTTCTGCCACCAACAAAACTGCTCCTCTGCCACTTCCCGCAGAGCCTCACCTTATCGACAAATCTGCTCTTCATCCACAGGCCTTTCTGCAGGGCTCGTGTCCAAAGGTTCTGTTGA
Organism: Closterium sp. NIES-67; assembly: GCA_027943415.1. Classification (NCBI taxonomy): domain Eukaryota; kingdom Viridiplantae; phylum Streptophyta; class Zygnematophyceae; order Desmidiales; family Closteriaceae; genus Closterium; species Closterium sp. NIES-67. The sequence goes on along the minus strand of BQMB01002199.1, from coordinate 319,655 downwards.
TATGCCGCTTCAGCAAACTGCTACAGCCTTCGCAGGATGAGGGCTATTCTCAACAAAATGCAAAATGAATTTGGGTTGTAACAGGCAATTTGAGGCCAGAACTTCACCGAGCAACTGCTAATGAGGAATCTACTACTGAGATTGCCCATTATGACAGGGTCAGTTCGGTGACTCTGAAAATGGTGGGAGATTGATCCAGCAGCAGTGCCAGGTGTCCTTGACCAATCTCTTATGAGTGTTGTGAACAGAGTCGGGCAATTCGTGCGTCGTGTCATCCGACGATGTCGAACGCAGGAAGAAACCCGAGAAACTATGTTTCGGGAGTGATGACGATTGAAAGTGCCAGCCTTGACTGAGAACAGTGAAATCTATTTAGTCAAGCAAGCAGGCGATTTTCGCAAACGGTAACGGACGAAAACGAAAATTCCGTTAAAGTGGGAGTGGTTTCGTTTGGAGGAAAACGAGTGTCGCGACGCGTTCCTTTCGAGTTTGCGAATTCCAGCCTAGTAATGGAAAGTTTCGTGAAGGGCAACAGTTGTTCGTAAGAAGGGAAACTATTTTGTTAAAGTATTTTGGGGTCACTGGAACGTTTCGGCGTCCGATACAACGCCTGACATTTCGTCAGCTTCGGAAGACACTCCGACGGTCTCAGAAGACACTCGATTTGCCCCACGGCACAATGACCCCTACGGATGACACGACATAGGAAGTTGCCCTTAGTTTCGTGCCTCGGAAAGCAGTCGAGGTATTCTCGACCATTGCTGACGTGATCGAGGTGGTTCGACTGCAAGATGGACGGTCGAGATCCTCTTGACACTTGCTATCTTTCGATTTCGTTTTGCCACTTGTATTGATACTTCTGCTCGTCTTTGCGCTGTGAATGGCAGCTGACACGATTTACCTGCTCACCACTACTCGTCTGACCTCAGGTGGGTGTAATAAGAAATTCTCAGGGTAGCACTGTAAGAAATAGAGTTGAAATGATTGATTAGGTAAGGAGCCCAAGGCTCTATAAGTACATGGCAAGGTGAGAGTGAATGGATGAAGGGGGAATTGGAGGGAATCCCCATTGGGATCTCCGGAATCTCCAATTGGGTAATTGGAGATTGGGGGGATCACAATTGGGTGAGGTTGGGATTTGTGAGTACACCCCAACCCACTAGAACATTCACAACCTAAACTAGGATATAAAAGTACAAATACAAAAGTGGTATTTCCAGTCTATTTCTAACACACCCCCATAGACTGCAAACCCGATCAAGGAGCACATAGCCCCATGGAACGGAGAAGGCGATGATGGTCAGCCTTGCCGAGAGCCTTGGTAAAGAGGTCGGCGAGGTTGCAATCTGAGGCGATGTACCGTACCGTCAGCTGGTCACTCTGAACAAGATCTCGGATGGAGAAATGACGAAGTTCGATATGCTTGGTGCGAGAGTGGAACACAGGATCCTTGGTGAGGTGAATGGCACTCTGGTTGTCACACCACAGGGTGGGCGACTGCTGGGGGTAGCCTAACTCAGCGAGGAGAAAGGAGAGCCTGCGTGCCTCTTGAGCAGCCATTGTGCCCGCGTAGAGCTCGGCCTCGCAGGACGACAGGGAGACTGCAGAGGACCGAGTGGAGCGCCAGCTGATGACTCCGCTACCAAGGGTGAAGCAGTACCCTTGGGAGGAGCGTCTGTCAGTCTGGTCATCGGCCCATGAGGAGTCTGTGTATCCCTCGAGCTTGACTGGAGAGGTACCACCAAGAGTGAGGATGTGAGACTTGGTGGCTTGTAGATAGCGGAGGACCCTCTTGGCTGCAGACCAATGCGAGGCAGTGTAGCGTCCGGGGGGGATGTACCGAGAGAGGACACTAACCGGGTAAGCCAAGTCTGGTCGAGTGCACATCATGGCATACATGAGTGAACCGACTAGCTCATGGTACGGGTCCTTGCAGGCGTCAGGAGAAGGAACTGGAGGGGCCGTGAGCTGATGCTGTAGTGGGAGTGGAGTGAAGTCTGCCCAAACAAGCGTTGGGGGAGGTGAAGGAGGCTCGCCCGTGGTCGCAGAGTGGAATGGGCGTGTCTCATCGAAGACGACATCACGGCTGCGAATCAGCTGTCTGGTGATTGGGTTGAGGAATAAGTAGTCTGGGGTGTCGGAGTTGTGCCCCAGGTACATGCAGGTCTGGGTTTTGGGACCAAGCTTGCCACCTTGCTTCCTGCGCGTGTGGGGGCTTAGCAACACATACGCGGTACACCCCCAGACGCGTAGAGAGCGGGCGGAAGGCGTGACCCCAAGCCAGAGAGCGGTAGGTGTGGTGTCGGGTTGGTGGGGATGCGGATAAAGATTGTAGAGGAGTGCCGCATCGAAGAGGGCAAAGGAGCAGATTTCGCACGCAGAAATAGACTGCAAATACCACTTTTGTATTTGTACTTTTATATCCTAGTTTAGGTTGTGAATGTTCTAGTGGGTTGGGGTGTACTCACAAATCCCAACCTCACCCAATTGTGATCCCCACAATCTCCAATTACCCGATTGGAGATTCCGGAGATCCCAATGGGGATTCCCTCGGATTCCCCCTTCATCCATTCTCTCTCACCTTGCCATGTACTTATAGAGCCTTGGGCTCCTTACCTAATCAATCATTTCAACTCTATTTCTTACACACCCCCGACAGATGGAGGACGGGCAGTACCAGAGACCAGAGCGGCAGCGTAGTCAAGGCGATGGCTAGCAGCAAAGTCAGCGACAAGCGCAGCGACAGACTCAGGAGGAGCAGTAGGGTCAGTGACAAGCGACGCAAGCAGGCACGAGAGGACTGGACAAGCAGTGCGAGCAGCGTCAGAGCGAGGAGGGGGGGACGACGGCAGCGACGACGGGGGAGGCAACGGGAGGACAGTAACAGAAGGAGCACGAAGGACCATAGGGTTGACACTAGGACGGGGAGAGACAGGACGAGCACCAGAGGGGTGTTGGACCCTGTGGGGAAGAACTGGGGACAGGTGACGAGGGGGAACAGGGGACAAGTCAGGGGAAGGAGGGGAGCGTAGAGTAAAACGAGCCGGAGAGGAGTCCGGAGGAGGAATCAATGTTCCATAAACAGGGTTGCGCACCGGAGGGGGAATGGGCGGGCGGACAGGGGATCCTGGAGCAAGACCAAGGAGACAAAGGGCAGACTGCGGCTGCTCTTGCTGCGGCGGCTGTGCCTGCCTCTACTGCGGGTGCAACTGCTCCCTGTCTTCTCCAAGACCTCTAGCGGCACCGCGGCTACAACTGGCACGCCGCGATACAGCACCCCCAGAGTCAGCACCCCCAGAACTCGCACCCCTAGAACTCGCACTCCCAGAACCAGCACTCCCAACACCAAATCCACCAACACCAGCACCCCCAACACCAACACCGCCAACACCAGCATCCCTAGAGCCCATTGCTCCTTGCTTCTACTGCTGCTGCTACGGCCGCTGAGTCTGCTGCGGCGACGGCTGCTGCTGCTGAGGCAAGGGAGGAGGCGGCTGAGGTTCCTGGGGTACTGAGGCTGGGGGAGGCGCCACAGGGACAGTAGGCGCACCCGCAGCAGCTGGGCCCCCAGAGTCAGCCGATTCTCCCACAGGTGCAACAGAGGAGAACTGAGTGGCGTGGGAGACACCAGACTAGGCCGGGCGGGGAGGAAGGGGTGCAGCAGGCAGGGCAGGGACAAGGAAGAGAGGAGGAGGAGGCACAGGAGCGCTGCGGTGCGGGAAGCGCCAGTAGTAGGGGAGCGTCTCGTCGAAGGTAACGTTACGATAGTGGTAAAAGCAGTGGTGTGACGGGTGGTAGAACAGCCAGTCAGAAGCGTCAAGCGGAAATCTCAAGAAGACACAAGGAAGGGTGCGGGCTGAGAGCTTGTCCGCGCGAGTGTCGCGGACGTGAGCAAGGCTGCCTCTGACGTGGAACGCACACACGACACCAGCAGACCTGGTCCAGAGAAGGGTTGGCGAAACATGTGGCCGCTGGGAGCGCGGCCACAGGTTAAGCTGGTGAGCAGTATAGCGCACGACGAACGGCCACAGAAAATGGGGTGCACCAGCATGGACCATGGAGGTGCGAGCTACCTCCATGATTAGGCAGATGCATCGCTCTGCGACCCCATTCTGCTGTGGGGAGTCCAGCAGTGTGTACGTCTGGCGGATGCCCTCCGCACAACAGAACTGTCCTAGAGTCCTTGAGGCAAACTTGCCATCATGGTCACACTGTAAGCGACCTACAGGCAAGCGCTGGTGGGTGCGAATAAGAAGAAGCCACGGGAGAATAGCGGTAGGCATGTCTGCATTCCGCTCCAACGGGAACACTGTGGTGAAGCGAGAGAAGTCGTCAACAATGACTAGAAAGTAGCACTCCTGACTAAGACAATGGACCGGGGCAGGGGCCCTTGACGTCCAGGTGCAGCGTCTGTAGCATCGCTGTGGTAGGAGGAAACAAGGAGGAGTGAGAGGCGGCGCGCTGCTGGCCCTCGACACAGGACGTGCACAGTTGCACTACCGACGTAGGCAGGGAGGGACGCGACGAAGGGAGACCAGTAACTAGACCGTGCTGGGACATGTGCCTAAGACGCAGGAGTGCAGGGTGACCTAAGTGGTGGTGCTACAGAAGGGTCGGGTGGGCTATGGAGCGAGAGGAGCAGGACGTGACAACCGCTGCAGACGCAGTATGCAGTGTATTGAGACCTGACCCTGGGTAAGACTCAAACGTGGCTAAGTGCCGACCGATGGCTGTGTCTGTGCAAGCAGCGTGTCTCTCGTGGCCAGGGAACGTAGTAGTGACGCCTCGGTCCTGAAGGTGACCGACACCCACTAGGTTCCTGGCAAACGAGGGGATGTGCAGACCGTTAAGGGAGCCTGAGGGGACAGCTAGACAAGGGATAATGGTGGTGCTACGTGCGACAGCTGTGGTGGAGTAGTCTGCTAGTGCGACGCAGACAGGCGCAGGAAGCAAGGTGAGAGCATTACTGCTCTAAAGAAGCAACGAGACACGCCCGAGTCAAGGATAAAGGAGAGGGCCGCCTCAAGAGGGGCAGGGGAGGAGCCTAGTGGACACATAGTAGAGGCTCCTAGACTAGACACAGTGGTGGTACCTAGACTTCTAGGCCCCAAGGCCCCCGGTCCTCCAGAGAAACCACACTGGCCCCAGGGCAGTGACCGCCCCACGGCCGCACCTCCAGAGCCCCCAGCTTGCCTAGCACCCCCAACACCCCATTGCGGCTGCTGCCGCTGCTGCTGCTGTTTCTGCGGCTGCGGCACTGGCTGGAGAGCCCGGAAGCAGACGTCGAGGTCGTGGAGCTAGAAGCCAATGAGGTAACTAATGTGATCCTTTAGGAGCGTGCACTCTAGGTGCGGGCTCACCAGCTATAGACGGTGAGGGAGAAATCGAAGAGCGGAGGGAAGTGCCCGGTGGTTTGGCCGAGGGACTGACCCGAACGAGGCCATCATGCGGAGAGGAGAGGCGTCGAGGAACTCTAGAAACGAGGAGGAGACTATTGGGAGGCACTAGGTGTTAGAGGAGTACAAGGTAGTAGCAGTGGCGACTGTGGCCAGAGCAGTGGCAGCGAGCACGAGGCTGGTAGCAGCAGCGGCTAGTGACACTAAGACGGTAGTAGTGGCTAGCTGGCAGCTGGCGGTAGGCTAGGAGCTGCTAGGAGGAGTGGGGAGCAAATGAGGAGGAAGAACGCGCGAGAGGATCTACTAGGAGCAGTACACCAAGGAGCTAGCTAGGATTTTTTTTTTTTTTTTTTTTTTTTTTTTTTTGGGCTTTAAGGAGATCCCAGGAGGAAACCAGGGAGCTAGCTAGGAGGCACTAGGACTGGTGGCATAGGAAGAAGGAAAGTCCACAGGGCACGAGGGACTCACGTGGTAGGCGGCCGACTGGCGACTGGCGGCTGGCGGCCGACTGCCGCTGGCGGCTGGTGGTCAGTGGCTGGCCACGAGTGGTGGCAGCTGGCGGCTGATGGCTGAGGGTTGGCAGTCGGCTGCTGGCGGCTGGTGACTAGTGCTTACGGCTGGTGGCCAGCTGCTGGAGGCCGAAGCTGACGGTGGGCAACAGCAGTGGTGACAGGAGTAGAGCAGCGGCGGCTGTAGCGACAGCGGCGGCAGCCGCTGCAGTGGCGGCAGCAGTGGCTGCGGTAGTGGCGGCTGCAACGATAGTGGGCGGCAGTAGTGGCAGTGGGTGGCAGCAGCCGGCGCTGGCTGCTGGCTGCTGGCAGTGGGCTGTTGGCGGCTGACAGCTGGCACTGGCTGCTGGTTGCTGGCGCTGGTGGCACTGGTGAGCCAACAACCTGGCTGCTAGCGCTGGCTGGCACTCGCAAGCTAGCTGGTGCTGGCTGCTGGTGCTGGTGAGCTGGAGATGGCTGCTGGCTGCTGGGGCTGGTGGCACTGGTGAGCCATTGAGCTGGCTGCTGGCGCTGCTGGCAAGCAGGCGAGCAGGCGTGCTGGTGAGTAGACGAGAGGGCAAGCATGCGGGCAGGTGAGCTGGCGAGCAGGCGCGCTGGCGAGCAGGCGAGCTGGCGAGCAGACACGCAGGCAAGCTGGCGGGCTGGCGGGCTGGCGAGCAGGCGAGCAGGGGGGCTGGCGGGCAGGCGAGCAAGCGAGCAGGCGGGCAGGCGAGCAGGCGGGCTGGCAGGCTGGCGAGCAGGCAGGCTAGCGAGCAGGCGAGCAGGGGGGGTGGCGAGTAGGCGAGCGTGCGAGCTGACGAGCAGGTGGGTTGGCGGGCTAGTGAGCAGGCGAGCTGGCAAGCAGGCGGGCTGGCGGGCAGGCGAGCAAGTGAGCGAGCGGGCGGGCGAGCGAGCGAGCAAGCGAACAGGCGGGCTAGCAAGTTGTGGGACGGCTACAAACTAAGGCGCTGGCTGGCGCGGGCCAGCAGCGGCTGGCGTGAGCTACGCGATGAAGAGGAGAGGGCGGGGAGGGGACGAGCTATAGTGACGGAACAAAGTGTCCGCATGTTGGCCATTTTTGTAAGTAAAATGTATAAAACATGAATATTAGGAGTGTAGAGTTATCCCGGCCATTTAAGGTTGGTAGACAAATGGCCTAGCACATTTTTTATGCAGCCACTTGCCCATTTAAGACTAGTATAATAGAAGTTGTGAAGGCAGAATTATACAGGGTACATTCGGACAGTTTGTTCCCAAATCAAACAAGGCATTGCAGTGTCCTGAACTAGTAACGAGTCCATCTCCCCTTTGCCCTAACAACAGCCTTAATCCTCCTAGGCATGCTATCTATCAGTCCCCTACAAACATCAGCGGAGATACCCTCCCAAGTCTCCTGCACGCGCTCCCAAGTCTGCAGCATGCATGTGGGGGGGCGTTCATACTTTGCAAGCTCACGTTTGAGGTGAGCCCAAAGGTGTTCAACGTGATTAAGGTCAGGGGAGGAGAAAGGCCACTGAAGGACTGCGTATGGTTGCTCAGAGAGATACTCCTGCACAAGTTTACTCTTGTGCTTTGGATCATTATCATGCTGGAAAATCACGTCAGATGCAGTCAGAGAGTAATAATTGATCGTTTGAGAGAGCTCGTCCTGCAGGATCGAGCGGTACAGCTGCCCATCCATGCGCCCTTCAATTTTATACATGAACCCGGGCCCATCATAGGACATACAGCCCCATACCATTATGGATCCGCCCCCATGCTTCACATACTGTTTTACCTGATGCCCTTGAAGGGCCATGCCATCACGGATCCATGCATAGGTGCGGCCATCACTGCAGAAGCGGTTCATTTTGGTCTCGTCAGACCAGATTACCCGCTTCCAGTCTTCGATCGTCCAATCCTGGTGAACCCGTGCGAATTCCAATCTGTCCCGAATGTTCCGCGCTGAGAGTCGCGGTTTCTTCAGTTGCTGTACAGCAACAAGGCCGGACTGCTTCGGCGTGTTTCGAACCGCTCGCGGGCACACCTTGATGCCCAGCACCAACTGGAGTTGCTTAGCCGCCTCTACACTCGTTTTCGCGGCGCCAGAAGTCACGGCACGCACAAGCCCCCATCGCATCCGCACGGAGAGCAGGTTTGGCCGACCGTTTTGAGGGGCGGTCGGTCTAACAGCTAGGCAACCGTCGCGATGACATGCCAACTCCGCATATTTCTGAACTGTACTCTTGCCTAAGTCTAACGTGCGAGCGATTTTACGAATGCTTAGACCCTGGCGCAATAGGGTCGTAATTCTCTCTCTAATGCGTGACTTGATAGGGCGCATCCTACTCTGATACTTGCTTACGATCTAGTCCTGCTGTGGGCTAGATGTCGATGCCTATCCAATACCGAGGGTAAAATGCAAGGTCAAAATGGTTCTAGAGTCTCGGCAGGAGTAAGTGTCCGCATGGACCATCGTGGCTTTTTTTGTGTACTTCTTAGTACTGATTCGATATTACCAACTACCAATGTTAGAAATAGACTGCAAATACCACTTTTGTATTTGTACTTTTATATCCTAGTTTAGGTTGTGAATGTTCTAGTGGGTTGGGGTGTACTCACAAATCCCAACCTCACCCAATTGTGATCCCCACAATCTCCAATTACCCAATTGGAGATTCCGGAGATCCCAATGGGGATTCCCTCCAATTCCCCCTTCATCCATTCTCTCTCACCTTGCCATGTACTTATAGAGCCTTGGGCTCCTTACCTAATCAATCATTTCAACTCTATTTCTTACATGGTATCAGAGCGACCTATCCGCACACGCGGATCAAGGCCCTATTCTGAACGTGCCCGCTGTTAGAAATAGACTGCAAATACCACTTTTGTATTTGTACTTTTATATCCTAGTTTAGGATATGAATGTTCTACAGGGTTGGGGTGTACTCACAAATCCCAACCTCACCCAATTGTGATCCCCCCAATCTCCAATTACCCAATTGGAGATTCCGGAGATCCCAATGGGGATTCCCTCCAATTCCCCCTTCATCCATTCACTCTCACCTTGCCATGTACTTATAGAGCCTTGGGCTCCTTACCTAATCAATCATTTCAACTCTATTTCTTACATGGTATCAGAGCGACCTATCCGCACACGCGGATCAAGGTCCTAATCTGAACGTGCCCGCGCTACGCGCACTTCATCGTCGCGACATTCGTTTCGAGTCGTCGGAATTTCGACGTGCTCCACTCTGCAGTCGCGCCTCTCATCATCGACTGCCTTCGCGCTCGACCTCGTTGAATTTCTCATCTCTGAAGCTTTCACGCTTCTCATCGTCGATTTCCTCCTCGGTTCTCCTTGGTCGAATCTCAATTTCGACCATCTCTTAAAACTCGTTCTCGAGTTTCCCCTCAGACCCCGCCAGAATAGGCGAACTCCCCTCGCGAAATCGCCTCCACGAACGTCTCGCGTCAAATCAAGAGCAGGTACACAGGTTGAAGCGGAGCGGAGCTGGTTGCGGAGCTGGTTGCGGAGCTGGTTGCGGAGCTGGTTGCGGAGCTGTGTAGCTGCGGGACAGGGCCTGGGGGTGTGTGGGGGGGTGTGTGGGTCCGGGGTTAGACATAGGCTCAGATTCAGTTTCAAGTCGGCGTTTTAACGAATTTTCGCCGACGCCATTTCCTACTTAGCGGCATTTTGATAAAGCCGTCAGAGTGATTTTCAGCAATTCTCGTCGACCAATTTTCCAGAACTGCCGCGCTGCACACCGACAATGGCTTACTCAACCACTTCACTCGCCAACCCGATCCCGCTCCTTCGTCTCGAGCCGGACGGTACATGCTCCAACTACAAGGCTTGGTGCTATGGTGTCGACAAGCACCTCCTTAGTCGCAAGGTGAAGGGGCTAAAGCTCACCGACGTCCTTCTCAACATCGGTGACGGCAAAGAGCCTCCTAAACCCGAGAGGTCCGCCGATCCAGCTAATGCCGCCGCCGAAGCAGTTTATGCTGCTGCACTGCTCAAGTAGATGATTCAATGGCTCCTTGGAAATTTCTGCAGCACTTCGTTATGACGCCCAGAAAACTCGCGACCTTCGAATAGCTATATCAAAAACTCCAATCGGTGAAACGATCTGAAAATCGGATATGTTGTAGCTGGCAGTGTCAGCTTTCCACTGAAAGTTGAATCACTCGATTCCGTAGCTAAACGAGTGAGCTATGGCGTTTGGCGCACTGGGGGGTAATCTGCCCTAGGAGAAGTTGACAGTCCTCAGAGTCACTATGATTGAAGCTTACAAGTTCAGAGACATGATGGAAAAGGCATTGAAGCATAGTTGGAAGGTGGGGTAGGAAGTGAAGGATGAAAGGGAAGGACCCTGGAGGCCCATGGTCAAGAACATGACAAGAGTCAAAGTTTTGACTCCCCATCCTCAGGTTCAGCCAGCCTGGCAAGACAAATTTCACACTGTGCCAGGTTGGCCTCCAAACCCCAAATGCTGCAGCTGCAAGGTGGGGACAAAAGTCCCACACATGCTGGTCCCTCCTCGTTATAGGGCTCTCCAGCTTTGGTGTAGCAGCTGACAAGGACTTCCAATGAGTTGTAACAAATCCATCAAACATTTCTTCGTAACTTCTTCATATGTGCTCCGATTCCAACAATTCTTGGCTCGTTGGAATGTGCTCGATGTCATGCACAATCCAAGCACATCTGCACAAGCACAAGATGAACATGCAAAGACATGCAAACCCAACAAACCATACAAACAACGTAGCACACAAAACACATGCAACGAAATGATGCGAACAGACGACAGGATGACGTGCAAACGAATATGCACCAACACACTCCCCCTCAGACTGTCGGCTTGTTTCGCCGTCTCTAGTTCAAGGACATTCCCGCCATCCTCGCACAGCGCCAGTGTGGCTCTTCAGCTAGCCGCTTGGTAAGGAAGTCGGCTGGCTGTTGCTGAGTTTTCACGTAGATCGGATCCAGTGTCCCAAGCTTCACCTCCTTCCGCAGCCAATGCCACATGATCCTCATGTGCTTGTTCAACCCATGAAGAACTGCATTGCGTGCCATGGCAATGGCTCCCTTGCTATCACTGAACAGAGGTGTCGCACAAGTCTGTTCATGGCCGATCTCCTTCAAGAGCCTCCTTAGCCAGATGATTTCTTTTGCCGCATGAAACATCGCCATGTACTCAGATTCCACTGAAGATAGTGCCGTCTCAGACTGCTTCTTGGACCTCCAACTTACAGGCCCACCTCCCACCATGCAGATGTATCCACCAACTGATGATGAATCCTCATGCTCAGAAGCCCACGTGGCATCAGCAAAACAGGAAAGGAACACCTTTCCTTCTCCGAGCTGCTCCCCCTTCTCTTTGAGGACTTCAATTCTTTTTTGACTGAGTTGAGCAGAGGCTGAATACTGTACTCCCACTGTAGGGTATGACTTGAGGTAGCGCACCACTCTCTTCGCTGCACCACACTGCTCTTCTGTTGGATTTTGCACTACTCGAGCCAGCTGTCCCACAGCAAAGCTGATGTCAGGCCGAGTATGCACAGCAGCGTAGAGTAGGTTCCCGACCATGGATTGGAATTGCCTCTGGTCTTCACTCTCAACTCCTTCTCCTTCAGCTGCCTTTATGAGTTTGAACTCGGAAGGCAAAGGTGTGACCACTTCCCGTTCTTCCTGCAGAGAGTACTTCTCAGCCAAGGTGTTGATGTACTGTCCCTGATGCAGTTTGAGCCAGCCACGTTCAGTATCCCGCTCAATATGCATTCCCAGGTAGTACCTTGCCTCTCTAAGTGACTTGCACTTGAACTGCTCTGTGAGCTTCCGCTGCACCCCATCGATCTCCTTGTCACTGCTGCTGAAGAGCAGGATGTCATCCACGTACACCAGCAGAAGCACAAGCGACTCCCCCTCGCTCATCAGGAATAGGCTCTCGTCGCATGCACTCGCACGGAATCCAATCCCTTCCAGTGCACTGGCCAGCCTGTTGTACCAGCATCTCGGGGCCTGCTTCAAGCCATAGATGGCCTTGTTAAGTTTGCAGACACGACCGGTTCCATCCTCATAGCCAGGTGGTTGAACCATGTATACCTCCTCTTCCACAATGCCATACAGAAAAGCGGTTACGATGTCCATCTGCTTCACCTTCCATTTGCGCACAGCAGCTACCGCCAGCAGCACACGTAGCGTTGGAGACTTAGCAGTTGGGGCAAACACTTCTTTGTAATCTTCCTTCGCTTTCTGCTGAAACCCCTTTGCCACCAGCCTGCTCTTGTAAACTGATGGCTCTCCTTTCTCATCCGTCTTGATTTTTGCCAGCCACTTGCACTGTATTGCCTTCTTCCCATTTGGCAAGTACACCAGGTCCCATGTGTGATTCTCCATCTTGCTGTTGTACTCTGCATCTCTTGAAACGAGCCACTGCCCCCGTTGAGGCCCGGCTAGCGCATGATCCATGCTCGGAGGTTGTATTGGTGCGTAAAAGCAGTATGCAGGCTCCTTGTCATCTGACTCTTGGTCATCACCCAAGAACAGCACTGCATCTTCGCCTTGAGCCTGTTCCTGCTGCTCAGTTGTGGCTCCTCCACTTGTGGAGCTCAACAGCTTTCTCATTGCCATTCTGGTACGTGCAGGGTAGATGGTTGGATTTACCCATTCTTTCACCTTCACCCAATCCTTTGTCCCCCCACCAATCTGTTTCCTTCGCTTTGACAGACTTGGTGTTTTGGAAGCCTCTTGCTGCTGCTGCTCCGGATCCTTGACTTCAGCATCAGCTGCAATATCCTCATTGCTTCCTTCATCAGTACCGCTTGCCGTTGGCGCAGTGACTTCGCTGTCCTCAGGTTCGGACAGATCGAAGTGCATAGTGATCTCTTCCAGCTGCTGGGTGACCCTTGCCTCCGGCTGCTTCTCCCACTTGCCATACATGAGGTTCTCCACAAATTTGACATCCCGACTATCAAACAGCACATTCTTTGAGGGCTCCCAGAGTAGCCACCCCTTGCTCTCTGCCGCAAGCCCAAGGTGCACACACCAAAGTGCAGATGCTGCTGCACTGCACACCGAACTGTGCTTCAATGCCTTTTCTATCATGCCTCTGATCTTGTAAGCTTCCATCATAGTGACTCTGAGGACTGTCAACTTCTCCTAGGGCAGATTACCCCCCAGTGCGCCAAACGCCATAGCTCACTCGTTTAGCTACGGAATCGAGTGCTTCAACTTTCAGTGGAAAGCTGACACTGCCAGCTACAACATATCCGATTTTCAGATCGTTTCACCGATTGGAGTTTTTGATATAGCTATTCGAAGGTCGCGAGTTTTCTGGGCGTCATAACGAAGTGCTGCAGAAATTTCCAAGGAGCCATTGAATCATCTGCTTATAGCCTTCTCTAACCAACAAGTACAAGAATTGGGAGAAGGCCGATGGTGCGGTCATTAGTGTCTTCATGGGCACCACTCCTCCCGAACTCGTCAAAACCTACCACAACTACCCGTCTGCCAACGCCATTTGGCTCTACCTCGAGGATCGCTTCCTGAACAAGACTGCAGTGGGAGTTGCTATACTCATCCCCAGCAAGTTCCAAGTGCGGCTCGAGGACTCGCCAGGCATGGCGGACTATGTCACCAAGGTGCAGTCCATTCATGGTGAACTCAAACAGTTGGGGATAGTCTTCCCCGAGCAAGCCCCTGCAGCCGCTCTCCTAGTCGGCCTCACTCCGGCATACGAAGTCACACGCAAGATGCTCTTCGGCCTTGCTCCTGCAGACCTCACATTTGCCAATGCAATCCGCGGACAATAGAGTGTCCCGGCTCACAAAGCACCTCAGCCACAATAGAGTTCACCCTCGGACAGTGGGGCCACTCACACGGTTCTCAAGGAAGAACACTCCTTCAAGCCATACGAGACACCAATCCGTCTACTTGGAGCAGACTCCAGTTTCACAACACACGCCAAGGGCTCCTCCACAGTTCCGTGCCCAGCTTTTCCTTCGGGCAGTGTCACCGGCATGTGTGTTCCCACACTACGCCACAATCTCGTGGCCCAACACGAGCTCCAACAGGCAGGCGTCACCACGATCTTCCCAGCACACTCGGATCACTGTGACCTCTTCGACCCTAAGTCCAACAAGCTCCTAGCATGCTTCACACTCAACAGTAGCAAGCTCTATACGCTGCGTTCATCTGCACCTCTCGCCGCCCTCTCCCAAGCACAAGCTGCCAGCACCACTCCGTGTTCGTGTCGCAGCTTCGCCAACCCAACCATCCTCTACCACCATCGCTTGGGTCACCCCAACTTCCGTACACTTGCCGACATCGCTTCCAAGAAACAACTTCTTGGCCTCCCGTCGGTGCTTCCTCCACCAACAGACTCACCTGCACCCACCTGTCTGGAGTGCACCAAGAGCAAGCTCAGGCAGCAGCCGCATCCTTCCTCCCCATCCGTCGCAGCTGCTCCGCTGGACCTAGTGCACATGGATGTCTGGGGCCCAGCTCCAGTCGCATCCCGAGGCGCTCATCGGTACTTTCTTACACTAGTCGATGACCACTCGCGGTATGTTTCTGTGCACCTCCTGCATACCAAGGCTGAGGCACCTGATGTCATCATGGCGTGGGTGCGCCAGGCTCAAGTCACGTTCGGCACTCCTCTGAAGTGCCTCCATTCTGATGGCGGGGGAGAATTTCTCAATGGCAAACTCGATAACTTCTGTGCGGCCCAAGGGATTCGACAAACTTTCACGCTCCCCGAAAGCCCGCAGCAGAATGGCATTGCAGAGAGCCGCAACCACACCTTGGTTCAGATCGCTCGCTGCCTCCTTAGTCGCGCCAACGCACCACGGTCATTCTGGGGATATGCCCTCTTCCATGCGGCACTCCTCTACTTATTCGCATCCCCACCGGCCCGACACCACACCTACCGCTCTCTGGCTTGGGGTCACGCCTTCCGCCCGCTCTCTACGCGTCTGCGGGTGTACCCTGTATGTGCTGCTAAGCCCCCATACGCGCAGGAAGCAAGGTGGCAAGCTTGGTCCCAAAACCCAGACCTGCAGGTACCTGGGGCACAACTCCGACTCCCCAGACTACTTATTCCTCAACCCAATCACCAGACAGCTGATTCGCAGCCGTGATGTCGTCTTCGATGAGACACGCCCATTCCACTCTGCGACCACGGGCGAGCCTCCTCCACCTCCCCCGATGCTTGTTTGGGCAGACTTTGATGCCCCACCTCCGGCCGCTGCCCCTTCTCCGGGGCCTTCTCCGTCCGGCGTGTCTCACCCGGCCTCCCCACTATCCTCCGCAGCGGCACCTCCTCCTGCTCCGCCTTCCCCGCGCGTCGAGCCCGGCTCACCAGTCTCCTATCGGAGGCGTCCAGTCCCTCTGGTCCCACCGCAGCCGCCTTCGTCTCCGGTCTCTAGTCGCACTCATTCCAAGGGACCGGCTCCGCCTCTCGCCTGGGGACCAGCCGCCTTCTCCATCCGGTGTTTGGTCACCTCGCCTCCTCGTGCCGGGGGTGATGTCCCCTCCATCCGTATTCCCCCCCGTGCACTTCTGGAGGACAGGCATGAGGAGCTGTTTGACCTTCACGCGGTCTGCCAATTTCTCTCTCACATCTTCCCGGACATTACTGACTGCCCTTCCCTCAACTTCACCGAGAACCCGACCATTCCGACTCCTCGCACAAAAGAGGAAGCTCTCTCGGGGCCTTATAAGAAGGAGTGGAAGGCAGCAATGGATGTGGAGAACGAGGCGTTCATTCGCAACAACAGCTTTGACGATGTTGTTCCCCCTTCCGGTGTCAACATCGACGGCGGAAAATGGATCTTCCGAGTCAAACAACTCCCAGGCGAAGCTCCACTGTTCAAGGCACGATACGTGGCGAAGGGTTTCACCCAGAAGGAGTATCTCGACTTCTTCGAAACATTCTCGCCCACGGCCAAGCTCCCGACTGTGCGCGCTCTTCTTGATATAGCCGCTCGCGGCAACTTTGAGATCAAGTCCATGGACGCCTCCTCCGCCTTTCTCCAAGGCCAGCTCAAGGAGGATGTTCACATGGAACGCCCACCAGGGTTTCCTGGCACTTACCCTGCCAACACAGTGTGGAAGCTGAAGCGCCCAGTGTATGGCCTCAAGCAAGCTCCTCGTGAGTGGCACAACAAGGTGAAGGAAGTCCTCCTCGCACTTGACTTCCATCCTCTGCCTCAGATTCCAGTCTCTTCGTTCGTCACTCCTCCGAGCCCTTCTACATCCTCGTCTACGTCGACGACTTCATTCTAGCCGCCAGAGATCCAGCCGACATGGCTGCTGTCCAGTCTGCTCTCAGCTCCGCCCTTCTTATGAAGGATCTTGGTGACCTCAAGAACTACCTGGGGATGGAGATCACTCGTGACCGCCAGGCTTGCACGATCACCCTCTCCCAGGAGTCCTACATCGACAACCTTCTCAAGCGGTTCGACATGGACTTCAGTAACTCTGTCTTCACTCCACTCCCACTACAGCATCAGCTCACGGCCCCTCCAGTTCCTTCTCCTGACGCCTGCAAGGACCCGTACCCTGAGCTAGTCGGTTCACTCATGTATGCCATAATGTGCACTCGACCAGACTTGGCTTACCCCGTTAGTGTCCTCTCTCGGTACGTCTCCCCCGGACGCTACACTGCCTCGCATTGATCTGCAGCCAAGAGGGTCCTCCGCTATCTACAAGCCACCAAGTCTCACATCCTCACTCTTGGTGGTACCTCTCCAGTCAAGCTCGAGGGATACACAGACTCGTCAGGGGCCGATGACCAGACTGACAGACGCTCCTCCCAAGGGTACTGCTTCACCCTTGGTAGCGGAGTCATCAGCTGGCGCTCCACTCGGTCCTCTGCAGTCTCCCTGTCGTCCTGCGAGGCTGAGCTCTAAGCGGGCACAATGGCTGCTCAAGAGGCACGCTGGCTCTCCTTTCTCCTCGCTGAGTTAGGCTAGCCCCAGCAGTCGCCCACCCTGTGGTGTGACAACCAGAGTGCCATTCATCTCACCAAGGATCCTGTGTTCCACTCTCGCACCAAGCACATCGAAATTTGTCATTTCTTCATCCGAGATCTTGTTCAGAGTGACCAGCTGACGGTACGGTACATCGCCTCAGATTGCAACCTCGCCGACCTCTTTACCAAGGCTCTCGACAAGGCTGACCACCATCGCCTTCTCCGTTCCATGGGGCTATGTGCTCCTTGACCGGGTTTGCAGTCTATGGGGGTGTGTTAGAAATAGACTGGAAATACCACTTTTGTATTTGTACTTTTATATCCTAGTTTAGGTTGTGAATGTTCTAGTGGGTTGGGGTGTACTCACAAAATCCCAACCTCACCCAATTGTGATCCCCACAATCTCCAATTACCCAATTGGAGATTCCGGAGATCCCAATGGGGATTCCCTCCAATTCCCCCTTCATCCATTCTCTCTCACCTTGCCATGTACTTATAGAGCCTTGGGCTCCTTACCTAATCAATCATTTCAACTCTATTTCTTACACCTACGACACATGCATTGAAGGCGATTCTACCAGAAGCCGAAGCATTACAAGCATCAGCGTAACTTCAACGATACGGGAGAAAGCCAAGCAATTCGAGGTGTCAACAAATGCAATAACACGCTCTACCGACCGTACATCGGAGGCACGGATGAGCATACCATGAATTGCTACCCGTGGATACATTGAGGGGAGAAGCAAATTTCTCTTCATACCCTCAAATGAAACAATCACCGGTAGTAGTGGAGTACTCCTAGTAGTTACGCCTGTTACACCCATTAGGAAAATTCTACCTGGATGAGGGGGTTGATGGATTCTCCTTCAAACATTACGAGTTAAGAGAATTCTCTGCAGCAGCTGCCGTCGTCGCCATCGTCGCAACCGACGCCGCCGCCGCAGCAGAAGACTCCACACAACAGTCGTATCCAAACCCTGATGGGTGATTCTCTGCTTAATGGAGATAATACTGGATTATATTCTAGTGGATCGTAAAGTCCTGGTCAGGCACAAAATTGATTTCCAGCTAGTGGAAATGAGATACCACTATGCGAGGAAACAACATGGCAATGCCATATACCCTCAAGAGCAGAAGATATTTGCTCTTATGAGGATGGGAGGACAACGGTACTCTACCGGTATACAAGGCCTCATGGCCTATGGCTTTCCTTAAAGTTGTAAATTTTGCGTCACAACCAATCCATCACCAGCACCAACTCCACGGAAGCAGATAGGCGTGGAATGGAGCGCCGACGCTACTCCGGATAGTGGACTCCGCGTATCTCCAACAACACCCCTGTTTGCCGAAATGGAGTAGACTTCAACACTGATGCTGGGTAGCTGAGACATCTTCGACATCAACGCTACTTCAAGGACAGCAACAGAATGAGACAATACATGATGGCACCAGAAGACCTATCCCAATATGTGTGCCCAGACAGCGATGCCTACCGACGACCTCCATGCTAAAATGGAAATGCATAAGGTCCTACTGGATTGGCTATCAGCTATGCCCATTTGGAATTGGGAGAGGATTATTTGGGAATACCCCTAATATTCCCATATGTCCTAACCCATCACTGTGGGATATCTACGGAGAAGAGATTCCTTGCATGAGCAACCATCGAGGGAAACTACTTGGCACCGATTCTGGAAGTTTCCAGCTCCGTGTTTATGGTACCAACCCCTCGCATGGTTCTGAACACAAGGGATACGCTGAGCAGCACTTCTCATGCCGCTGTTGTACTCAAGGCAGTGTGACTAGCAGACCGCGTGGTGGACAGGGTTACTACTAGTGATTCAGGTCTCCATTCCGCAGCACTACGATGCTGAGAGGGTACAACTCGCGACAACACCAAGGCATGGACCAGCATTCGACAGAAGCTACATGTAACGGATACAAAAATGCTATATAAGCAGTACTATGACACAACTGCCATACCACCAACACTTCGTCATCTTCATATGTGGAAGAAATGCGAGTAACGCCAGGATGTGCTATCCGAGACTCAACGCATGCTACAAAGTGCCAGTCAGAGCACCCACCGAAAGGACAGTGCATCTACACTTCCGCTACAACATCTCGACCACGATCAGCGCCATCTTCATACCATCTACAGACCTACGGACATACAGCGTGGCACAATCGGATTATTGAACAAACTTCTGCACAACGTTGCTGATATGGGAGTGCGTCTACATCAATGCCACCTCGATTCCAACATGACGACTACCATTCTTCATTTGCTACAGACGCAACCACTCACACCACAGCAACCGACAAATCCATTTCATCACCGTTGTTCATCAGCTCTAAGATCAGACACGCCTCTAGGATATCCAACAGCAGAAGACGCACTTGGCCACTCATCACTATTGTTATCCAGATCGTAATCTTGACATCTGCCATCCTCCATTCAAGCTTCAACCTTGCTTCTGTGGGTATATCCTCGTTGTCGCAAAGGTCACTTAGGTCAACTTCCGCTTCCGCCAACATAACGCCTTCCATACCAGCTTCTTAAACCCTATCACGACGAAACACGCTATACACCGAATGCCAACCACCGTCGCCGCCGTGTTCGTCCACGCCATGGGACAACTACGTGCTTGGACACCGTCGTCGTCAGAATGGCACTCTGGAGCTTCTTCTTTGATGGAAAGGTTATGATACTTCTGAAGCTGCATCTCTGAATTCGACATGGGTAACAACGTCGTCCTCTTCGCGACTACCTTGTAAAGCAGGGTGTTACTTCTACCACCCAGCTTTGAGGGGGGGAAGTGTGAGATTACGACACCGTTACACCAATTTCCCCTTTCCATATTTCATATCTATTTCATCCCTCTTTGTATTCTGATTCATTTGGTCTTTATCTCATCTCATTTGGTTTCCTATTCCTCATTTTCCTTTATCCTTTGGTTTATAATTATATCACCGACCAGGCTCGAGATGTACTGGCGCGCTATATCTAGCGTACTCTTGCCGTAATCCCTTAAAGCCAATAGCCTCGCGTGGCTATACGCCGGGTGATTCTATTTCTAGAAGGGTCTATTCCCATTGGATAGGATAAACCTGGTTACCTGATGTACTATGGAAGTATAAAAGCACCTTGTACTGATTGATAGTGCAACATTGAGCAAACCTCATTCGATCCTGTGACACCGAACAGCAAGACATGGACCTGTACGAAGAAAGACATGCAAAGAAACCGAGTTAGCAACTTGCGTTCTACACACACGGGCACAACCACAACCATCAACACCAACAAAAACGACACTCACCTTCGTATTGTCACTGATGCCGCATGATTGGTCGCTCGCGCTTCAACTGCCCAAGGCAGCAGCAGCAGTAGCAGGAACAGCAGCAGCCGCAGTTCTCATAGTACCAACCTCGAGCACCACGTCCGTCAGCGAGTCCGGTCGCCTCAACTCAGCAGCGCCCTTAAGCTTCGACGAACTGTTATGCACAAGATGCAAGAAACATCGTCAGTTGCATGGCACGAACGGATTTCTGTGTACCCGACTCTCAGCCTCACAGTTCCGTCGATGAACAACAACCCGCTCCGACACAAACACGGCTCCAACCGAACCTGACTTACGTTACAATCGCTCGATACGAACCATCCGGCCGTAACACATGGTTTCTTGATAGCTGCTATACCGAGCACATGTGTTCTTCAACACGCTTCATCCAGCAAGAGAAGTCGTAAAGTCGTGAAGTAGTCATCATTGTCGCCAACAACCAGAACCCGCACACAAGGAAGGAGGGTGTCGTTTAGTTACAGTCAAGCGAGACAAACGTGATACTACAAATGTTATGAGTACTCGTCGTCGACAACCTTGGCTACAACCTACTAAGCGTCAGCCAACTAATGTCAAAAGGCATTCACCTGGAGTGCGACAGCTTCGATCGAGAGTTCCGACTCTACTACGGGAAGGGCGGACTCTTCATCGGCAGAGCCATTCAGAAGCACGGAGTCTTCGTCTTGGACTTCGTTCCAGACCGCGGGACCGCCGACAGCGACGGCGTCGTCTCCTTCGCGCCCTGGACGCACCCACCGGAACTTGACCCTGGGTTCAACCGCGATGGCTTCTTGTACTCCAACACCATACCTGAAGCAGAGAGCACACAATCCTTAGCAGTTATGTAAGAAGCAGAGGAACAGCAAGGGGAAGCAGAGGAAGCAGAAGCAGAAATACAACACGAAAAAGAACTGCTAGCACCGACAAGACAACTTCTTGGATGTCCCGTCGCTGGAACCTTGTCGGCGCCAACCGTTGAAGAAACTCCGCCTGAAACGGAACCCGTTGAGGAGTCACCACCGACCAACGCCGAGCAGCTGAAGGCGCATCCTCGCAAGCAGCATCGAAGCGCCATGACCGTCTCTGCCTTGTATCGCCGATCTGTGGGACACAAGGGAAGCGAGGAGATTTGGCATCAACGGTTAGGGCATCATGGAAAATTAAGATTATTCGACACTATTCGTGTGAATGTCCTGGCCGACCTCAACTACGCGATTACATTCGTCGATGCTGCGACATGATACACCTGGCATCTCAACCTACCGTCACGTGACCTCGCCTTCTCTGCCTTCGTCGCATGGATTGCTGCAGCAGAACGGGAGGGAGACACGAAGCTAAAAAGCTTTCAGTCAGATGGAGCGATGGAGTATCAGTCACAATGATTCAAGGACTATCTTGCTGAAAGAGGAATCAAGAGGCTCGTCACCCTCCCCTACGCTCACCAACAGAACGGTGTAGCAGAGAGGATGAACCGAACCCTCCAGATTACCATGCGGCAGCTGCTGACAGGGATGCGCCTACCCAAATCGCAGTGGCCGGAGGCGATGAATCACACCGTCATGCTGCAGAATCTTCTGTCATCAAGCTCTCTGCCAAACAACGCATCACTACATCTGCTGTGACAGGGAAGCAGGGCAGCACAAAATTATTACAAGTGTCCGGGTGCATGGTGCAGTACCGTCCGCACACTGCAAGAGCTGGACAATTTTGCAACGGGCAAGGTGGGGTCTACACCTCGGTGTGGAAAAACACTACAAGGCCTGGAAAATCTTTGACGTCGAGGATAACGAAACAGTATTGGCACGCAACGTGATATTGTACGAGAACCTCACGCTCAACCATTACCTTGAGAACATCGCAGCTAATCGGGACCCTTCCGGTGGCTTCGCCTCGACCGGAGAAGAAGCTGACTTGGAGGAGCAGAACGTCCCCGATTCGTCAGCAGCTGCAGGATCACTCCCCTACTTCTCCGTCGACATGCCGATGGACGACGACAACCCTCGCAAAAGCACGAATGCCGAAGCCTACTTCCACTTCGCCGATACTGGTTACGTAACACCTCACAACGTCGACACAAACATTTCAGAACGGGTAGGACCAGGTTTCGTACCTGATCCTGAAACGGGAGACGAGGTTGATTATCCCGAGGATCCAACACTCCCCCGCTACACCGAGACTGGTTTCCAAATCCTCGGACTCGTAGCAGCTATGCACCCTCTGCAGCCGCCTCCAATTGAAGAACCGAAGACAGTCAAGCGCGTGCTGCAAGGGCCACACCGGGAAAAATGGATGAAAGCAATGGATCGAGAGTTAGCAACACTGTACGAGCGAAACACATAGAAACTGATCCCCATTTCTCAGACCAAGGGAACGACGGTCCTATCCGGGAAATGGGTCTTCCGCGTAAAGACAAAGGGAGATGGGAGCATCGAGCGATTCAAAGCAAGATGGGTGGTTCGCGTATTCGACCAGCAGTACGGCAGCGACTACACCGAGACATTCGCCCCCGTCAGCCGCCACACTTCACTTCGAATTCTCCTCGCCGTTGCCGCCGCTCGCCGACTTCCTCTACGACAAATCGACGTTGCCGCCGCATTTCTCTACGCTCCGGTCGACGATGACATATTCGTCGAGCAGCCGCATGCCTACGTCGACAACCCAACGATGGTCTGCCAACTGCTCAAATCCCTCTACGGGATTTAGCAGGCCCCACGTCTGAGGCAGCAGTACCTGCACCGCATTTTCACTGACATGGGCTTTGCCGAACTACCGCACGACCAGGGCATGTACCCACTGGCCCGCAGCGGCGACTATGTCCTGCTAATTGTCTACGTGGATGATCTACTCTACGTCGGCTCCACTATTTCCATCACCGTTTGGTTCGAGGGCGAGCTGGAACTCCAACTCACGCTCACGGTGTGACCGACCGTGGCGCAGTATACCTCGGCCTCAACGTCACCGACGGCCCCGACACCATCCATCTATCGGCGTCAAACTAAACCGACACCATCGCCCGGCGTTTCGATCTGTCCCCGCTACCTCTCGCAACTCCGTACACCTACACGCCTCCAGCACCCTCGTTGACCGCCTCGCCACTCACACCTGCCGGTATCCAGGAGAACCAGCAGAAGCTCGGCTATCTGCTCTTTGCCGCCATCACCTGCCGTCCTGACCTCTCCTACGCTGCTAGCCAGCTCGTTACCTACCTTAAGCGACCTGATGGGGGGAATCTGGCCAAACTCGACTGCGCGCTCCACTACTTCGTCTCGACCCCGACAATCGGACTAACCTACCACAAGAACGCCGCTACTAAAATCAAAATCACCAACTACGGCGACGCCAATCACGCCGGCGACAAGGGCAACCGTCGCTCATGCACGGGCTACATCTATCGCCTGGAACCTATCGGAACAATTTCATAGCACTCCGGAAAGCAGGAATAAATTGCCCTCTCATCTGCTGAAGCTGAATATATCGCCCTCTGCGTAGCTACTAAGGAAGGACTATACCTGCGCGAGCTGCTTGAAGAAGTTAAGTTCGTCAAGTTACTGAGCTTCTCTCGCTTCTTTGACAACCAAGCGAAGTTCGTCAAGTTACCGAGCTTCTCTCGCTTCTACGACAACCAATCAGCTATCAGAATCGCCAACAAAAATGGATTCGCAAACAGGAGGAAGCACGTCTCGCTTCGTTACTTCTTCGTAAAAGACGAGATCGAGCAGGGTCGCCTCCAATTGGTCTATTGCCTCACCACTGAAATGGCAGCCGACTACTTGACCAAGAAGCTGATGAAGGCCAAATCCCAGTACTGCATGCTGCTGACTAGACTGCAACACATCAGTGACCTCAACCACATCGACACTCCAGAAATGAAGGAGGGTGTTGGAAATGATAAAAGGACTTAAAACATTTCCAGAGTCTCACGTGAGTGTACGAAATACGCAAAGAATACAACAGTAAGGATTACCGAGTCAACACTGCTACAGAACCCCCGACGTTTCACATAGATTGACAACACCTCACAGAGGTTACGGTGCTAGAAATACATTGCAAATCCTACTTTTCTATTTGTACTTTTAAATCCTAGTTTAGGTTAGGAATGTTCTAGTGGGTTGGGGTGTACTCACAAAATCCCAACCTCACCCAATTGTGATCCCCCTAATCTCCAATTACCCTATTGGAGATTCCGGAGATCCCAATGGGGATTCCCTCCGATTCCCCCTTCATCCATTCTCCCCTACCTTGCCATGTACTTATAGAGCCTTGGGCTCCTTACCTTATTAATTATTTCAGCTTATTTCTTACATGGTATCAGAGCAACCTATCCGCACACGTGGATCAAGGTCCTAATCTTAACGTGCCCGCGCTACGCGCACCTCATCGTCGCGACATTCATCTCGAGTCGTCGGAACTTTCGACGTGCTCCACTCTGCAGTCGCGCCTCTCATCGTCGACCGCCTTCGCGCTCGACCTCTTTGAATTTCTCATCTCTGAAGCTTTCACGCTTCTCATCATCGATTTCCTCCTCGGTTCTCCTTGGTCGAATCTCAATTTCGACCATCTCTTAAAACTCGTTTTCGAGTTTCCTCTCGGACCCCGCCAGCATAGGCAAACTCCCCTCGCGGAATCGCCTCCACGAACGTCTCGCGTAAAGCAAGAGCAGGTACACAGGTGGAAGCGGAGCGGAGCTGGTTGCGGAGCTGGTTGCGGAGTTGAATGCGAAGCTGGTTGCGGAGCTGTGTAGCTGCGGGACAGGGCCTGGGGGTGTGTGGGGGGGTGTGTGGGTCCGGGGTTAGACTTAGGCTCAGATTTAGTTTCAAGTCGGTGTCGAAACAAATTCCCGCCAACGCCATTTCCTTCTCAGCGGCATTTCGGCGAAGCGTCTGAGTGATTTTGAGCAATTCTCGTCGACCGATTTCCAGAAGTGCCGCGCTGCGCACCGAAGTTCTTATCGGTGACTTAAGAGCGACGCCTTGCGAATATCAAACGGGAATGGCTTACTCAACCACTTCACTCGCCATCCCGATCCCGCTCCTTCGTCTCGAGCCGGACGCTACATGCTCCAACTACAAGGCTTGGCGCTATAATGTCGACAAGCACCTCCTCAGTCGCGAGGTGAAGGGGCTCGAGCTCACCGACGTTCTTCTCAACATTGGTGACGGAAAAGAGCCTCCTAAACCCGAGAGGTCCGCCGATCCAGCTAATGCCGCCGCCGAAGCAGTTTATGCTGCTGCACTGCTCAAGTACAAGAATTGGGAGAAGGCCGATGGTGCGGTCATTAGTGTCTTCATGGGCACCACTCCTCCCGAACTCGTCAAAACCTACCACAACTACCCGTCTGCCAACGCCATTTGGCTCTACCTCGAAGACTGCTTCCTGAACAAGACTGCAGTGGGAGTTGCGATACTTATCCCCAGCATGTTCCAAGTGCGGCTCAAGGACTCGCCAGGCATGGTGGACTATGTCACCAAGGTGCAGTCCATTCCTGGTGAACTCAAACAGTTGGGGATAGTCTTCCCCGAGCAAGCCCCTGCAGCCGCTCTCCTAGTCGGCCTCACTCCGGCATACGAAGTCACACGCAAGATGCTCTTGGGCCTTGCTCCTGCGGACCTCACATTTGCCAAGGTCTCATCTGCGCTCCTTTCTGCCGAAAAGGACAACAGCGCTCAAGCCTAGGCCAATGCAATCCGCGCTCCCGTGCCTCAAGCCTATGCCGCTTTGGCGACATTCCAGCGCAACCGCTTTCCCCCGTGTCCCTACGTCATCAAGCGCGGCCCTCGTGCCGGCCAGGTGTGTGGCGGCACCAACCACGCCCTTGCCTCCTGCTTCAAGAAGAAGCATGACGAGTGGTATGCTGTCAATGGGACCGCCTCCAAGCCGCCAAGCTGGATGGTCAATCGTGCTCCTCGCAAGGTCAATCAAGTCGAAGCGCAGGAATCCGTGCAGCCTGCTGTAGCTCCCCCTGCTGATGTGCGCCTCAACATGTTGTTCCCTGGCACTGCCATGATTAATAAGACAATTTCGCAGTGTCCCGGCTCACAAAGCACCTCAGCCACAATAGAGTTCACCCTCGACAGTGGGGCCACTCACATGGTTCTCAAGGAAGAACACTCCTTCAAGCCATACGAGACACCAATCCGTCTACTAGGAGCAGACTCCAGTTTTACAAAACACGCCAAGGGATCCTCCACAGTTCCGTGCCCAGCTTTTCCTTCGGGCAGTGTCACCGGCATGTGTGTTCCCACACTACGCCACAATCTCGTGGCCCAACACGAGCTCCAACGGGCAGGCGTCACCACGATCTTCCCAGCACACTCGGATCACTGTGACCTCCTTGACCCTAAGTCCAACAAGCTCCTAGCACGCTTCACACTCAACAGCAGCAAGCTCTACACGATGCATTCACCTGCACCTCTCGCCGCCCTCTCCCAAGCGCAAGCTGCCAACACCACTCCGTATTCCTGTCGCAGCTTCGCCAACCCAACCATCCTCTACCATCATCGCTTGGGTCAGTCCAACTCCCGTACACTTGCCGACATCACTTCCAAGAAACTTCTTCTTGGCCTCTTGTCGGCGCTTCCTCTACCAACAGACTCACCTGCACCCACCTGCCTGGACTGCACCAAAAGCAAGCTCAGGCAGCAGCCGCATCCTTCCTCCCCATCCGTCGCAGCTGCTCCGCTGGACCTAGTGCACATGGATGTCTGGGGCCCAGCTCCAGTCGCATCCCGTAGCGGTCATCAATACTTCCTTACACTAGTCGATGACCACTCGCGGTATGTTTCCGTGGTCCTCCTGCGCACCAAGGCGGAGGCACCTGACATCATCATGGCATGGGTGCGCCAGGCTCAAGTCACGTTCGGCACTCCTCTGAAGTGCCTCCATTCTGATGGCGGGGGTGAATTTCGCAATGGCAAACTCGATAACTTCTGTGCGGCCCAAGGGATTCGGCAAACCTTCACGTTCCCCGAAAGCCCGCAGCAGAATGGCATTGCAGAGAGCTGCAACCACACCTTGGTTCAAATTGCTCGCTGCCTCCTCAGTCACGCCAACGCACCACGGTCACTCTGGGATATGCCCTCTTCCATGCGGCACTCCTCTACAATCTTTGTCCGCATCCCCACCGGCTTGACACCACAAATACCACTCTCTGACTTGGGGTCACGCCCTCCGCCCGCTCTCTACGGGTCTGGGGGTGTACCGCATATGTGTTGCTCAGCCCCCACACGCGCAGGAAGCAAGGTGGCAAGCTTGGTCCCAAAACCCAGACCTGCATGTACCTGGGGCACAACTCCGATTCCCCAGACTACTTATTCCTCAACCCCATCACCAGACAGCTGATTCGCAGCCGTGATGTCGTCTTCGATGAGACACGCCCCTTCCACTGTGTGACCACGGGCGAGCCTCGTCCACCTCCCCCGACGCTTGTATGGGCAGACTTCGATGCGCCACCTCCGGCCGCTGCCCCTTCTCCGGGGCCTTCTCCGTCCGGCGTGTCTCACCCGGCCTCCCCGGTATCCTCCGCAGCGGCACCTCCTCCTGCTCCGCCTTCCCCACGCGTCAAGCCCGGCTCACCATTCTCCTACTGGAAGCGCCCAGTCCCTCTGGTCCCACGGCAGCTGCCTTCATCTCTGGTCTCTAGTCGCACTCGTTCCAAGGGATCGGATCCGCCTCTTGCCTGGGGACCAGCCGCCTTCTCCATCCAGTGTTCGGTCACCCCGCCTCCTCCTGTCGAGGGTGATGTCCCCTCCATCCGTATTCCCCTACGTGCACTTCTGGAGGACAGGCATGAGGAGCTGTTTGACCTTCACGCGATCTGCTAATTACAGTGTGGAAGCTGAAGCGCCCAGTGTATGGCCTCAAGCAGGCTCCTCGTGAGTGGCACAACAAGGTGAAGGAAGTCCTCCTCGCACTTGACTTTCATCCCTCCGCCTCAGATTCCAGTCTTTTTGTTCGTCACTCCTCCGAGCCCTTCTACATCCTCGTCTACATCGACGACTTCATTCTAGCTGCCAAAGATCCAGCCGAGATGGCAGCTGTCCAGTCTGCTCTCAGCTCCGCGCTTTTCATGAAGGATCTTGGTGACCTCAAGAACAACCTGGGGATGGAGATCACTCGTGACCGCCAGGCTTGCATGATCACCCTCTCCTAGGATTCCTACATCGACAACCTTCTCAAGCGGTTCGACATGGACTACAGTAACTCTGTCTCGACTCCTCTCCCACTACAGCATCAGCCCACGGCCCCTCCGGTTCCTTCTCCTGACACCTGCAAGGACCCGTACCCTGAGCTAGTCGGTTCACTCATGTATGCCATGATGTGCACTCGACCAGACTTGGCTTACCCGGTTAGTGTCCTCTCTCGGTACGTCTCCCTCAGATGCTACACTGCCTCGCATTGGTCTGCAGCCAAGAGGGTCCTTCGCTATCTACAAGCCACCAAGTCTCACATCCTCACTCTCGGTGGTACCTCTCCAGTCAAGCTCGAGGGATACATAGACTCCTCATGGGCCGATGACCAGACTGACAGACGCTCCTCCCAAGGGTACTGCTTCACTCTTGGTAGCGGAGTCATCAGCTGGCGTTCCACTTGGTCCTCTGCAGTCTTCTTGTCATCCTGCAAGGCCGAGCTCTACGCAGGCACAATGGCTGCTCAAGAGACACGCAGGCTCTCCTTTCTCCTCGCTGAGTTCGGCTACCCCCAGCAGTCGCCCACCCTATGGTGTGACAACCAGAGCGTCATTCACCTCACCAAGGATCCTGTGTTCCAATCTTGCACCAAGCACATTGAACTTCGTCATTTCTTCATCCGAGATCTTGTTCAGAGTGACAAGCTGACTGTACGGTGCATCGCCTCAGATTGCAACCTCGCCGACCTCTTTACCAAGGCTCTTGGCAAGGCTGACCACCATCGCCTTCTTCGTTCCATGGGGCTATGTGCTCCTTGACCGGGTTTTGCAGTCTATGGGGGTGTGTTAGAAATAGATTGCAAATCCTACTTTTGTATTTGTACTTTTATATTCTAGTTTAGGTTACGAATGTTCTAGTGGGTTGGGGTGTACTTACAAATCCCAACCTCACCCAATTGTGATCCCCCAAATCTCCAATTACCCAATTGGAGATTCCAGAGATCCAAATGGGGATTCTCTCCGATTCCCCCTTCATCCATTCTCTCTTACCTTGCCATGTACTTATAGAGCCTTGGGCTCCTTACCTAATCAACAATTTTCAGCTGTATTTCTTACATACGAAAGTACAACGGTCGCCGGCCGTTGACCGTGCAATTCAACAGACAGAATCGCAAGAGTCAAGAGCCAGCGTGACAGGAAGGACAAATAACCATCCTTATCGAATTGAAAAGGGAATGTACCCCTCGAATTGCAGAAATAGTTAGACTCTTCATATCCTTCTGTATTATTATATAAACCCTTGCTATAATGAATCACTTGTTCTCACATACCTGTACGAGGGTTCAACTTAAGACTTCTGCTCTGCTATCAAGCACTATGTTACAGGGACTTGGCATTCTAAAAAGATCCTAGACCTATTATCAGCCCAACAAATGGTATGATATTTCATCCACGATCCTCTGAATCGAACGCAATGTGCTATGCCCTTAGCCCGATAGTTATTTTACAGAGGGGCGCTGACAAATCAGCTGAAGTTCGAGGGGCTAGGATGATGAATCAGCGTGCCCCAAAACCAATCCGCTGTGCTACAAGTATTAACAAGAGAAATGATTGACTAGAATGATGAAAACATGTTCATTTTGTCTAAGGTGCTGTACCCTCTAAGAGTACGCACCTATCTAGCGTATAAGACATATGTAAAATATATTTGACACACCCCCTAGGCTAGATGAGGGAAAGTGTCTGGCAAGAGACACACAGCTCTGAATGGCACTACTAGTCCAACCTCTAAGGCAAGGTTCCGAAGACCAGTCAGCAAGAGTACAAACTACACAAGAGTACAAACTACACAAGAGCAACTCAGGGCGGTACTACTAGTCCAGCCACTGGAACAAGAGCCTCAAGGTCAATCAAGATAATATAGAAGTGGTACACAATCAAGGTCCTAGAAAGTGTGAAGCTACACGAACTAGACCAAGCTGTACAGAGTGCCGCTGATGATCTTTAGGCGCAAGCGCCTTTGTAAAGATATCAGCTGTGTCGAGCGGCTACGTAGATAAGGATGTAGAATGGAGTCTGGCCAGCACGAACGGAGAGCGAGGGGTCTGGCAGTGAGCTTGTCCGTGCCAGAGGCGCAAACGTGAGCGAGGCAGCCCCAGACATGGAACATAGACGCGTCACCAGGGAAATTGGTCCAAAAAAAGGGCCGGCAAATCCTGCGGCCGCTGGAAGTGCGGCCACAGGTTAAGCTGGTGAGCGGCGTAGGGAACAGCTAATGGCCACAAAAAATGGGGTGCACCGGCATGGATTATGGAGGTACGAGCCACCTCCATGACCAAACCGATATGAACGTCAGGCACATCGGCCTTCCTCTCCAAGGGAAACACCATGGTGTAGCACGTGTAGTTGTCGACAAACAAGAGAAAGTAGCGCTCTCGTCGCGGCCCAGGGACGGGGGCTGAGCCCCAGACGTCCAAGTGCAGGGTCTGAAGTGGGGCAGTGGTAAGGAGAAACGAGGAGGAGTGAGGAGCACGGCGCAGCCAGCCCTCGCAAGGCGTACACGGCGGAGTAGGCGAGAGAGGGAGGGCAGGGAGCGACGCAGGGAGACTAAAGACAAGACCGTGATGGGACATGTGACGCAGACGTGGGAGTGTGGGGTGACCTAGGCGGTGGTGCCACAGCAGCGATGGGTGAGTGAGCGACCAACACGAGCAAGCCGCTGTGACCTGGGTCACTGCAGGCACCTTAGGGGACGCCCTCCCCGAGGGGGGCGCAGTGTCAAGCGTAAACAGGTCGGACACAGGGTCCGAGGAGAACGTGGTGAGAGGGGCACCATTGGCGGCCTCGGTACAAACCGCGTACCGCTTGTGTCCGAAGAACGTAGTGGTAACTCCTAGGTCCTGAAGGGAGCCGACACCAACTAGGTTCCTAGATAACGAGGGGATCTGCAGGCCTGTAAGAGAGCCCGAGGGGACTGCCGGACAGCCGGCGAGAGACGCAGTAGCGTCAGGCGGCGGCGGGGCGAGCGTAGAGCCTAAGCTAAGGCAGAGGGTCCTAGGTCTCACGCAGCAGGGGAGCCTAGACTACACAAAGAGGACACACCTACGCTAGGCAACACCGGGTAATAGGGTCCAATCACACTTGAGTCGTCAGCATACATGACAAACATAGCAGCTCTAATCTGATCCATGTCAAGCTCAAAGTCAGGCACACGACGGCGCACCAGGGCGCCATCAAAACCGTCGCAGCACTTCACAGCCGTATCACCGTTCGCAGGAGTTACCGAAAACACCTCAGTCAACGCAGCAGTCGATGACCCAGAAGCAGATGCCGAAACCACCACCGAATACCTCGTCGTCACAGCATCGTCCTCCAGTCTTTGCATCTGCAACATCAGGGAAAGGGGTCTTTGGATGTGTTACGACAGTTGATGTCTCAGAAACAGATTTCGAGACACGACTTGAAGAAACTACAAGTGCTGAAGGCATTCCCTTACCGCAAGTTTACGCTAACCTTGCTCGAATCATTTCAGGTCCAAATACTTGGTATCTCGACAGCTGTTGCGGTTGGCACATGTGCTCCGCTGGAACAAGCTTCATCACCAACCAGCGTCCACTTCGTCGTCCGATACCTGTCATAGTCGCAAACGGACAAACAATTATGGCACGATCAGTTGGGAGTGTAATGCTCGAATCGGTCGACACGGGATATTCACTACACGTTACCAATGTTCTTATCATGGCCGGCCTTGGATTCAATCTTCTTTCCACGGCTCAGCTCCTGGCACACAAGATCTGCACACAGGGCAATTATGAAACGATGGATCAGGAGTTATGGTACAGTTCAACGAATACTTACCTTGGTCGTGCCGCTACTCAGCGTGGCGTGCCAGTCCTTCAATTTACGGCACAAGGCACTTCTGGTGATTCTGAACGCGTTCTTGCACTTGGTCCCTGGGATCACCCAGAAGAAACAGATTATCAGCACGTGGATATTGATTTTCGGGCAACTACTGTACCAACGGCTTCTCGAACTGCAGCTGCCGTCCTTACCGCACTGGATACTTGGGATTTTAATACAGCCGATGAAGGCGCCAATGCTTGGCGAACGTTTTATACAACTCGTGCGGCCTTCCAAGAAAATCCAGCTCCACTTTGGGGAGAAATTAGTGGACTTGCAGCTGTTGAACCTGACGTTGTTGAAGAAGCCGAAAAGGAAGAAGTCGCCGAGCAGCCGAGCCTCACAGTAGCTGTCGCAGGAACACCTGCCACCACATCAACAGAAGCAGCATCAGAAGTTGCAATTGCAACTGCAGCAGAACCATTGAACGTCCAGTTACCACTTACCCGTTTCGTTGAAGGGGAGCTTGACATGTCTCCCGCGCTTTCTCCCTTTATAATTTCTTCGTTTTATACTAACGCCGATTTTTACCTGCGATCATCAGGACACAAAGCCACCGAAGACATCTGGCATCAGCGGTTAGGACATCCATCACAAGGGCTTCTTAATCATTCAATTCAAGCAGCATTTCTTGATAAAAAAATAGTCTTCTCTTACCTGACGGCACGGAGATGAAGCCGCAGTCTTGCCCGACGGTTTGCACCACGTGTCCTGTCGCAATCTTACTCACGATCCGTTTCCGAGTCATTTTCCTGGCTCCACACGTTATAAACTGATGCAGAAAGTCTACAGCGACGTACTCAACTTATCTGAAGCAGGACCTTAAGACGAGAAGTATGTGATAACTTTCATCGAAGCGTCTACACGCTATGTCTGGACAGCAAACTTACCCGCGCGGCATCTCGCTCACTCCGTCTTCGTCGCGTGGCTCGTTGTCGCTGAACAAGAGTCCGGCGTGAAACTGCAAGAATTCCAGAGTGATGCCGCAGGAGAATACACGAGCAACACCTTCACAAACTACCTCCAAACACTCGGCATCAAATGGAAGTAGTCATTGCCGCATGCACACCAACAGATGGGGGTAGCGGAAAGGATGAACAGAACTCTGCAGGAGAAGTTGCGTGCTCTGCTGACGCAGGCAGCCCTTCCACCTCGTTTTTGGCCGTATGCGATGGACCACACCATGCTGTTACAAAACCTGCTGTCTTCTACGTCACTGCCCGAATTTTCGTCCCCGCACCTGCAGTGGACAAGAACAGTGGGAAGCACCAAACTTTTACGAGTTTTTGGGTGTGTCGTCCAGTTTCGTCCTCCAACTGCAGCACTCGGCAAATTTTCAGAACGAGCAAAATGGGGGGTATACCTCGGCATCGAAAAACAGTATCACGCATGGAAGATTTTGGATCTTCGCTCCAACCAAATCGTCCCTTCACGTGATTGTCTCTTCTATGAAAGACTCACCTTGCCCGTTTTTCGTGCCCACCAGGCAGCGGCTGCCAACCCCGCCAGGCTGTTCAAAGGCTCGCGTGCATTTGCAACCGATGAAGCCGAAGCTGATGTATAGGACGAAGCAGTTTCTGAAGCATCCGAAGCTGCCGCAACTGACATTCCCGAACCTGTAACGTCGACCGGCATACCGGAATTTATTCCTCTTGCCGATGCTGACCCGGATGATGTTCGCGAAGTTCAACTCAGTTACGAACGCGATCGCCAACAGCAGCCGATGCCCGTCGTTTCTGACGAAGCAGTTCAAGTTACACCTAACGAAAATGGGGGGAAGAAGGACCAGAAGAAAAATTCGCAGGTGCAAATGAGGAACGTCAGCGTTTTACAGAAACAGGATTACTGATACTTGGATTTGCAGTCGCAGTACAGTACAACGACAGTAAGATACCTGAACCGAAAACCGTTTGACAAGCTCTTACGATTACCGAGAAAAATGGCGCGGAGCCATGGACAAAGAGCTAGCAGCTCTCAAGGGTCGCGGTACATGGGAGGTAATACCGACATCAAAGGTACAATGGAGGAATGTACTTACCGGAAAATGGGTCTTCCACGTCAAGACTAATGCAGATGGGTCGTTTGAAAATTTCAAGGCGCGATGGGTCGTCCACTGATTCGATCAGACTTACCGTCTCCGAAACAGTCTCACAGTTTCTCGGTCTAAACATTACGTGTTCACCGACGTCGATTCACCTCACTGCTTCGAAGTACGCGGCGACGCTCGCTGCCCGCTTCAACCTCACCCCTACTGCAGTCTCTACACCGTACCGTTCTCTACCGAATGACTACAAATCGAATACTGCACCGTTAAATTCAACTGGTTTACAGACCTATCAACAGCAGTTAGGCTGTCTACTCTTCGCCGCTGTTACTTGTCGTCCAGATCTGGCCTACGCGGCTAGTCAGCTCGCTCAGCACCAACTGACATCGGCTCGACTCCTGACATCGGCTTAGTCTACAACGTCATCGGCTGTAAAACTCTATACCTACACGGTTTCGTCGACGCCGATCACGCTGCTGACACTACTAATCGACGCTCACGTACTGGGTTCATCTACCGGCTTGTAACCTATCGGGCCTATTTCTTGGAATTCAACAAAGCAGGAGCTGATTGCTCTCTCCTCTGCTGAAGCTGAGTTTATTGCTGTCTGCACAGCAACACGCGAAGGACTTTACCTGCAGGAACTATTGGAAGAAGCAAAGTTGACGACGACTACCCAGTTTACCCTGCAGTGCGACAACCAAAGTGCAATTCGCATCGCGCACTAGCCTGGTTTCGTCAACAGGACGAAACATATCTCACTACGCTACTTTTTCGTCAAGGATGGAGTCGAGAAGGGGAGAATGCGATTGGTCTACTGTTCGACCCACGAAATGGCTGCCGATTTTCTCAAGAAGAAGCTGACACGACAGAAGTTCCAGTACTGTAACAAACTTTGCGGGATCTGCAAGAAGTGACACTATCGAACTTTCAGAAATGAAGGGGAGTGTTGTCATATAATTCATAACGTAGCATTTCTGTGAGTCACTTATGTGTAGATACCGTATTCCCCCGTATACAACACCCCGCAAAATTAAACTCCCATGGGTAGTTTGAGCGGACATGGGTGCTTTATTAAAGTGGATATTGATAACACCCGCCTTCGGCGATTGCAAACATTTGAACACCCCCCTGCTTTATAAAATGTAATTTTTAGTCAATAAACAGAGCTACGAACATCAGATGTTAGATATCCTACGAATTCCATAGAGTATTGCCTACGGAACCAAGTCCTACTGCAGATTGTCATATTGCATGATGAGGTCCTACAGATGCTAGTCGTCGGCTTCAGCATCCGCAGCATCACCGTCACAGTCTTCAGCATCAGCATCCTCCTCCTCAGGATCCCCCGCATGCCAGATCTCCACATCTTCTTCATTCGCGACCTCAGCCCACCAGCGGTCGTCATCGTCCTCCCCAGCAATCCCCTCTGCCGGCCACTCCGGAACATGCTCATCCAGCGGGCCCTCCCCCTCGCATGCATGCTCTTCAAGTAGGACGTCAGCAGCGTTATCGTCCTCATCGAAGTCGGGGGTGTCCATGGGGGGCTCAACAAAGCAGTCGTCGTACAGGGGGTTGACGTACTCATCCTCCCCCTCCTCCGCGTGCACATCGTCCATGATCTCCACCTCTGCCTTGCTGCGGAGGTGGCTCAGGACGAGCCGGTCTTCGGAGCCACTGAGGTCGTTGGCAATACCGCAGGTCCTGAAGCTCTTGCGGATGAGCTCCTCGGGGACTGCATCCCATGAGCGAGCAATCCACTTGAGGATTAGCTCCGGTGGGGGCTTCCTCAGATTTCCTGGAAGACATAGGACACGCATGCTTTCCTTAGTCTTCTCGTGACACTTGCGTTACGCCCAGTAGGAAAAAAACCAGCGACAGTGCTGAAGGAAGTGGACCGTACCTTGCTTGGTCTTGAGATTGATGCCGAATCTCTCAAACCACCCGCCGTAATCACTTCGAACGCCTGCCTTGAAGCACTTGTTTACCGAGACGTCGAGGGGCTGCACCAGCGGCGTGCACCCTCCCGGGATAATGGCGCGGGTAAACTTGAAAAGGCGCATCGTCTGTCCCACCGCCTCTGTCAGGTGGCCCTTGTAGGAATCCAGGACGACGAGCGCGTCCTTCCTCCTCCCATTTGCTTCGCACAATGGTTTCATGAACGGGTTCAGGACCTGGGTGACCCAATCCTGAACGTGCTTCTCGTCCATCCAGCCCTTGTTCTGGGCGCGGACTATTACTCCTGCATCAGTAAACGATTAAATGTGTGTTAGAACTTAGATTACCGAGGCCACCAGAATCGATATCACCTTTGACAAAGGGAATATCTTACCAGCTGGGACTTGAATCTTAGGAACAGTCTTCCTTTTGAAGATGACGTATGGCAGGAGCTTCTTCCCCGATCCCGTCACTGCCAGCATCACAGTGAGTCTTTCCTTCTCATAGCCTGCGGTCCTCACGTGAACCGTGCACGCCCCCTTGTGGTCCAAGGTCCTCTCCTGTGGCATCTCGATGAAGAGCGGCGTATGGTCCGCGTTCACAATCAGGTCGTCGCTGTAGTTGTTCAGGATGCGCATCTGCTTGACAAATTCCCAAAACTTTTCAATCTTCACCCTCATGTCTGCATTCATAAACTCAAGGATACGAGAATGAATTAGATTGTAGACCCAGGCAATGTCTAAACAGGTAAGGAAGCTTGAACGAATAACATCCACCGGCCAAACTTACCGTCAGCAAGTTTCTGACCCATTTTGGTTTTAACGCGGCGTGTTAGACCCCATCGGGCACGAAACCGGAAGGTCCACCGACTCGACCCGCGCCAGTCCACGCCAGGATGGTGCACCCGCATGTAGGCGCGACTCCACTTCTGCAGCTGCGAGACCGAGACTGCGAGCCCCTTGGACCGATGCCTCAAGAACTGTCGGGAGAGAGCCGACTCCATCACGGGGTACTTGGCCGGACGACCGCCACCGACGAGCCTCTTCCGACAACCAGCCGCAACTCTCAGCCGATCCCGGGCCTTCTTCCATTCCCGAATGCTAATGGGCTGAATACCTGCAAGCTTCGCGAGGGCACGAATAGACAGGTCAGGCTGTGCGTCAAACATCGTGAGCCAATACAGTTTCTCAGTAGCGGAATAGGAGCGACGTGCTCGTTTGGTCATTCTGGTGCGGGGGGACGATGGATTCGCATCGTGGTTGATGGTGGGTCCTCTCGGCCTGACAACGGGTGACGGGAATGAGGGGAAAGTTACACGGGGCAGCGTACGGCGCTCCTGGCTAGCACCACCAGCCGCCTCGTCGGCAGTTGTGGCATCGTTGCTAGCTGTACGGAGCGGGCTCCTAGGCGGAGATGAACTAGACGATCGCAGGACATGACGAGTGAAAAATGTCTGCCGGCCATGAGGGCCGCGTTGGGCAAGAAGGCGACTAAGACCAGAGCCCGTAGTCATGGCGTCGGTAGGCTAGGAGGATAAGGGCAGAGAGCCCAAGATGCCTTCGACAGTCCATACTGGAGGAGTTTTGAGAGCATCCTGATCTCGGATGCAGAAATGAGGGGACGAAGCGGGCTATACCCCCCGTGAAACGACGAGGGTGGAGAGGAGAGGGACGTGAGCTCCTCCCTTGTCATGCCGCACACGACACCCCCGTCAGGACCATCTAGCGCTCACGCGCTGGACGCATCTTGACGACTCCGTCAAGATGCCCCACGGTACCCTGCCAGATTCATCGACTCTGGCATGCTGCCATCGAGACGAGGTGCGCTGGCACACATCAGACAGGTAGCTGAGGAATCGGCGCAGATAGAAGACCCTCATTGGCTGCTGAACTCACCCTTGGGTGACACATGATCC
This sequence comes from Closterium sp. NIES-67, assembly GCA_027943415.1. Lineage (NCBI taxonomy): Eukaryota > Viridiplantae > Streptophyta > Zygnematophyceae > Desmidiales > Closteriaceae > Closterium > Closterium sp. NIES-67. Next base: position 281,550 of record BQMB01002199.1, on the reverse strand, counting down.
CACTTGGCATGCCCCCGAGCCTTATCATCTCGTACGCGGTCAGAAGTCAGTTCAACAGGTTTCCAAGGTCTGGTTTAAGAACCCCTGCTTTTCTCCACATTGAACTATAAAATGCATGTTCCACAACACCCAGGCGTTATACAAAATTAGCCTCTAATTACACCCTCCTCAAAATTTAGATGCGTTTTGGTTACCACCCTAGGGTGCTTTATACGGGGGAATACGGTAGTATCGAATCCTACTGTAGTATATAAGTCCGTAGGATGACGTCAGCAAATAGCGCTCGTCATGGGGACAGTCGTTTCAGTCACGCGAACAGTCGTACCTCTTCATTGTCATTTAGGGCGCAGAGCGCGATAGTGACGAACAAGTACATTAGCAAATAGGTACTTTTCCTAGAATTATAAATCCTTGTTACCGTATTCCCCCGGATATACGCACCGCCAGCTAAAACGCACCATGGTGCGTATATCCGGAGGGGTGCCATATCGGATGTGCCAATGATACGCACCCCCCCATTTTCCAGATTCTAATCCCTATACGCACCCCCCTTTTCCCCGTGGGAATCTCGCACTGACTATGTTGACTGTACATTTGGCATCAAGTTTACGTGACGAATCACTTCATCACACAAAATCGACCCCTGGCCTTCCGACTCATCGAAGGTGTGGTCGGCAAAGCTCTGCTGCCGTGTCAGATGAGAGAACGGATGGCCAGGATCGCCCACGCTAGCCTGCACGCTGGCAAACTGCAGCGAACGTGCTGCTTGGCTGACGCGTCAATCGTCTGGGAAGCGATTTTGGCGGGACTTCTCTGGTTGTTCCCGTTTGGGAGCATTCCATTCGATTGCAATTTGTTCTAGCTACATGTTCATGTTCGTTTCAAAATTTTCCTTAAGAACGTTTTTAACGCACCGTGCCATATAAAAAAAATCCAATTAAACGCACCCCCAAAATTATGACTATAATCCCTATAAGCACCTAGGGGCGTATATCCGGGGGAATACGGTATGCCTTTCCATAAGCTCAAGTTGTTATGACTTTTAAAAGAGCTATACTCAGATTCAGTTTTACAAGACTTCCGCTGTCTTACTAGTCTACCATTCCAGTAAAGATCCTGGACTAACACTTGAGGTTTTCCAAGTGTTCGTATCTGCAGATTCTATACTTGGACTCCTGCAACACCTAACAAATTCTTACAGTACTGAAACAATGGATGTAGGCACACTTGCGCAGTGCACCTATCTCCCAGATGCGCTTCTATCCCAGTGGATTGCAGTACAAGCAAACATTGGACTAGAGTGTGGACACTATGCACCATTGGCACACTCGTGGGACACCAACGTTGCCGAATGGCCGCACTGGCCTCCAGATTGCCTCCTGCAACAGAATTTTACTGCCTCGCATGCCTGTATGGCCTCTATGCCCGCTCGCAGGTCCCAGTCCATGCTCTTGATCATGCGCAACAGAGGAGCTGGGTGCTTGGATGTTGCTGTGTCCATTCTCTCCCCTACCTGCTTGCCCCTGCTGCACAGCTGCCCCACCTGCGTCATTTCTCCATGCATGTCCCCCTGCCCCGCCAACGTCCCCTTCCATCCAGTCGCTGGAACTCTGCCTGCCCGGCCCGTTCTCAGCCACGCCCCTCCCTGCAAACCCCACCTCCAGGTCGCTACGACCATCCATGCCTCCTTGCACCTCGCCAGCCCCTCCTTGCCTAACCTCATGCCTTCTTCCATGCGCTTGACTCCTTGCGGCACAATCTCCCCCTTCTCTTCCTCCCCCATGCCCCGCCTCTCCCCCTTCGTTCACCCCCCACGTCCTAGGCTGGAATGCATTCACATACGGTGTGCGTTGCAGGAACCTACCCGGGTCAAACCCCACCCCTGCTCCAATCCCTGCTGCCTCCACGCCCCCTTCCACCAGCAGCTGCCCATTCAGCCCCACCACCCCAAACCCTCGGAAGCCGCACACCGGAAGCTTCCCGGCATCGCGCCAGGAGTTGGAGTGTGGCAGGTACTCAAAAACCTGGTGGCACATGGGCGCTACGTGGTTGGTGAGCAGGAGGCAGCCGTCGGCTGTCGTGAGACGCGTGGACACCAGCCCTCCCAAGCTGCGTGGCAGCATGCACGGGACCACACGCCACGCAGGGTAGGGCGTGCCAGCAGACAAGTGCGTTTCTCTCTCATTCTCAACACTCGCTCTGGCCTCGCGTGTGTCCCCTGCCCCATAGCTCGCCCTCCTTCCTCCCCACCCTTCCTTGCTGGCCCTCCTGCCCCCCTCTGCCCCCCCCAGGGCAGTGGCCACAGCAGCAGCCAGCGCGGGCGCGTCCAGCACTTCAGCTGACAGGCTGCGCGTGGCGTACAGGGACGAAGTCGAAACCACCCAGAAGCTTCCGTCGGCGAGCACGAGACCCTGGGAGCAGCGCGTTGGGTGGTGCAGGGGGGGCAGCGGCAGCCAGCGGTTGGTGGTGGGGTCGTACAGCTCTGCTGCCTGCAGCGCCTCGTCAACCCCCACCCACTCCGCCCTGCTGCCACTGCTGCTGCTGCCGCCCACAGTAGGGCCTGGGTGTGCAGCAGATGCGCCATCGGCAGCACCAGCAGCGGCGGTGGTGGTGACGGGGCCAGTGCCGCCGGCCACGATGATGCGGCCAGAGGAGGGCAGCACAGCAGCAGCACAGTTGAAGCGAGGCCATGCCATATCTGCTAGCCGCCGAGCCTTGCCGGTTACAACGTTGTAACGCCACACTGCTCTTGCTGGGAGAAATAGGAGCGGGAGAGGGGTTGGGGGCAGGGAGGTGAGGAACAGGAAGTGGGTGTCCGAATGGAAGGCTATGGGCTGATTCCATGGTTCGTGCCGTGCGCAGGGGCTAAGGCTAATGTTCCTCCACAAAGACTGACGCCGGCCGCCCCATCCCACCTCACCTCACTCGGCCAGCCCTCAACTCGACAGTCCCTCCTACAAACTCATGCCCCCACACTCCCACCCCCAACACCACCTCGCCCTGAGTCCCACCCCCTGGCCCCACTCACATGGGCCGCAGGCGCCTCCTCCCGGCGCACAGCAGGCGCCGCTGCAGGAGCCACCGAGGAGGATGAGGCAGGGGCCCAGCGCGAGCAGCGAGGACGAGTGGCCGATGCCGCGCATGGGCGGCAGGCACCCGTGGCTGTACCACTGCTGCTTCACCGGGTCGTACGCCCACAGCAGCGCCAGGGACGGCGAGGACGCGGACGTGGGGGTTGCGGTGGCGGGAGAGAGGGAGGCGGAGCGGGCACGCTGGCTGTTGCTCACAGCTGAGCGGTTCAGCTGCTGCTGCAGCAGCACGTGGCCTCTGCCCCAGCCCCTGACGTTGGTTGTGGCGGGTGGGACCTCGCCTTCCGCCGCCTGGGAACTCCCATGCCAGTCCCCTTCCATACTACTGCCTGCACGCCGCACCCCCTCTTCATCCCCGCGTCTTGCCTCCCCCGCCTCCTCGTCCTCCGGCTGCTCTCTGCCCGCAAAAGCGCCTTCTCCTATCCCCCCTGCCCCCCAATCTCGGCTACCGCCGTCCCCCAAATCCACGCTGATACCCCCCACCCCCCTCGCCCTGCTTCCGCCCCCTCTACGCCCGCCCCCGCCCCATACCCCCGCGCCACTGCCAGGCGCTTGCCGGCTACAGCTGCGGGTGCCGCCACCGTCGCCGCTGCAGCCGCCTTTGAACATCCACTCGACGGCGAAGAGCCACGACTCGCCGCGGCCGTCCGCGCGACGCAGGCGAAGGAAGTCGGGGCAGGCAACGAGGCGGCGCCACGTGCGACAGACGGCGCGAAGGCGCGGCCAATCGGCGCGCGGCAGGCGAATGAGGCAGTGCAGGAGCAGGTCGGCGGGCAGCGCGGCCAGCGGACACGCGGCGGCGGGAGGGGCGGAGAGGTGACGTGGGGGCGGAAAGGACGCGGCTTGAGCTTCAGAAGCGGAGAGGCTTGTAACGGATAAGTGTGGTGCGGATTGAGAAGGGGCGTTGTTCCTGGCGCTGCTGCCGGCAGTCGTCGGATCCTCGACGGACGCCAGGGCAGCAGTAGCGGCGTCGCCGCCACTGACGGCGCACACACGATGGCTCCACAGGGTTAGGTCTGCCGTGGGCGCGCCATCTGGCGCGCCGGACTTGACTGCGTGCGACGCAAGCGACGGCTCCCCGGGCCGACCGCTGCTGCAACTACGACGCCGATGCTGATGGGCCGCTCGACGCGCAGCTTCCTGGAAGGAGAGACGGCGACGACTCCCGGTGCGGCTGCGTGATCCGTTGCTCCCGCTGCCGCCGCTGCCGCTATCGCTGTTACCGTCGCTGCTGCTGCTTCCACTCGCGCCTTCGGCAGTCGCCGCCCTCTGCTTCTCGTTGGCCGACTGCTGCTGCCCCATGACCACGCCACACGCGGGACGCAGTGAGAGGAGACTAGACGTGACGTGACGAGAGATTGCCAATTGTCAAGTCTCCGATTATTGGCGATGTATCACAGGTTCGGAGACAAGGTCTCGGGACAGAAAGCTGCCCGACCTTTTTTGCTCACGCCTCTGGCGGGGCGAGGACCCTTTTGGGTTTTTAGGCTAGAGGTAACCCTTACTGGCGTTTTACTCTCTTGGGTCACGTTTATCCCTTTACCGTAAGAAATTTTCGTTGTTCCAACCTTCCAGGGCCAAATTTTGTTCTTCGAGGTTAGTTCGCACCACAGCAAACCACGCGTCACAATCTCCTTGCTCCGTCACTGAAGGGCAACTGAACCCTATGTTTCCTGCGATATTGTCGGATCACTACTGAAAATTACGACAAAATCCAGGCAGGTTAGCTGGCAAGAGAAAAACTAAAACCCATAGGGACGTGGGGTGTCGTTCTGGATGGCATCAACCCTAAATTCGCGGCCCTCTTGCGAGTTTAGGGTTGATGCCATCCAGAATGTATGCGGGCCCCCTAAGAGTTTTATTGTTTCTGCCATCTGCCCAAGATTAAAGAGATTGTTACACGTGGTTCGCTCTGGAGCGAACTAACCTCGAAGAACAAAATACTGCCCCCGGGGGGTTTGAACAGCGAAAACCCTTCTGTAATAGGAGCTAACCTTGACCCCGAATAATAAAACGCTAGTAAAGTTTACCTCTAACTTAAAAACCCGACCCTTTTTTATCATTTCCCAAATCCGACGTCCACATTCTGTCCCCTGTGCTCGGTTGTCGGTGACGTAGACGTGGAGCGATAAGGTTCGGATCTGGCACGCGCGTCGTTTCGTCTCGGGAATACCATGGCAGCAACCAGTCACTTCGGCTCGGTTCGGGCCTTGCCGCGTTCAAGTTCGGGAGTTGCCATGCCTAACTGAAAGCTGGGGCGTGTTCTCCTTGTTCGTTTCTGGCTGACACAAACAAAATTGTACGTCATATTCTACTAACGCAAGCTCCAAGATTGTAGGAAATTGCGAGTGACGAATATTGCTTTGTGACCCAAGCAAATTTGTATACATGTCATATTCCCTGAGCACCCGGGGGGCAACGCGAGAGATTTCCCTTCTAACGAATACTGGTCGTACGATGGGGGGCAACGTGGACTATGGGGCCAGGAAATGGGGCGTTGTTTTTTATGTATTGTGCATGGGCGGCTTGACTAGCGTATGCAGCGACTGAGTAAACATCGCCATGTCGCAAGCCTCTCCACATGTGTATCAACTCGACGTTTCAAGAGAATGTCAGATTCCTTGGCGCGTTCCTTCGTGCGTTCGTATTGGCTGTGGGTTCACGGGTTTTCCAGGGGCTATGCCGATGGATTCTGTTGGCGTTGCTAGCGTAATTCTACTGGACCGTCAGCGAGGTGGTCGTATCTAGCGCATCATGTGGATTTTTGCCATGACATTGGTTGGCGAGCCTGACACATTTGGTTTTTTAGAGGCTCGCCAACCACTAGGTGTGGTCGCTCTGAAAACACCAGAGCAAACTAATTGGACGGCCTTGGATCAGTCGAATTGACTGTCTAATTTACTGTTCAATGAGACGGGTACACTTTGTCTACAAAGAGTGGCCCTTAAGGATAAATTGCCTATGGAATACTCCTGGGCGTAAAAGGGGGTCGTCTACAAGGCAAATGACCTGTATATCGTTTCCGAGGTTGTGGGAGCTTTGGCGTATGCGTACTGTAGAGGGCGGGGAGCCTGTTTTTGTGCCGACCATGTCCACGTAACACTACTGAAACTGAACAGCGTATAGGCCGTGTCTGGTTCGGACAGAAGGTCGAGTGCTTGGAACAGTACTCGCATGGTAGGCGATCCTTCGAATGCGATATATCGTCCCGATAGCTTGTGCGCTGCAAATATTGAAACTTGCGAATAGTAAATACGCCCTCCCTGGGGCTTACCATTTCCGTGTGGCAAACTTTGCCAACGTTGCCAGTTTGTACCGTAACAACCTTGGCGTACGTGTCAGACGTAGTCAGGGGGTATCCGTCATCGCACGTGGAGCACCTGGATTCGCTAGTCTACTATATCTGGGTCAGGTCGTTGGTTGGCGCTTGAAACCTCTGCGATCGCAAGGCGTCGTCGCCCTGTCCGCGAGCGTCATTAGTTTGAGGAACACAAATTACTGGCCATTTTTTGGGTTGCGGAGCAACCTATTGCGATCGATCGGACAATATTATTTCTCAAGTTTTATGAAGTTTTATTATTATTATTTTATATTAATTGAAGCAAAATGATGGGGAATATTGGCAATATATTGTAGATGGCTCATCTAAACTACATAGCTTCATTAGTTTCGCTTGACAAAAAATTGAAGCATGTGTCATATCCCACTACAACATAATACTTTAAACGACACAATGATGGAAAAGGGTTCATGTTTTCCATTATTTTCCGATATGTGGAAGGGAGTAATTGAAATGTGTAATATAGTGTAATATAATAATTACAATATGGTATTGGAAAATAAAACAAAATGATGGAAAACAAGAGAAAAAATGTAAATAATTTCCATCATTTCGCGTGGCGTATTTTTGTCGGCGACAAAAATAGGCAATCGCTTCCCAAGCTAAGTGGGGGTAATTGAAAGCATAATTGACAAATCACACAACATTTTTTTAGGCAATGCGTTTTGCGATTGCAAGAAAATATATTGCGCGTATCATCTCTTGTTCAAATGACTGCACTCAAGGTGGAAAGTCAGAGAACCTTACTCTAGACGATAAGTACAATCTTTCTTGTTGCATACACAAAATGAACACCCGTGTATTAAGCAAGCAGTAGCAGAATAGAAAAGGGCTGCAACGCAAAGCAAATGGCAGCGACACAACACTTGGACTTCAAAATGCATCACGAGAAAGAAAGGCAACAAGTAGAAAGCAATTGAAACAAGTTATGTGATGTGACAGTCCACTGTAGAAAAATAGCACAGTTGGAAACCAGAGGTACATTCTTTTGGCATTCCTGAATCACCAATACAAGTGGCAAAACAAACAAAAAAAACATGAAAAGAACACAAGTTTAGTTAAGAAGATAATGCATGGTGGAACTCGGGAAATGGAAATGAGGATTGAAGAAATGAACGACAAATGAGATAGAGGTAAAAAATGGGACGAGAGAGGTAGAGAGAGAGAGAGAGAGAGAGAGAGAGAGAGAGAGAGAGAGAGAGAGAGAGAGAGAGAGAGAGAGAGAGAGAGAGAGGGAGAGAGAGAGAGAGAGAGAGCGAGAGAGAAAGAGAGAGAGAGAGAGAGAGAGAGAGAGAGAGATAGAGAGAGAGAGAGATAGAGAGAGAGAGAGAGAGAGAGAGAGAGAGAGAGAGAGAGAGAGAGAGAGAGAGAGAGAGAGAGAGAGAGAGAGAGAGTGCAAGGGGGAGAGCAAGAGCGAAAGAGAGAGAGAGAGAGAGAGAGAGAGAGAGAGAGAGAGAGAGAGAGAGAGAGAGAGAGAGAGAGAGAGATAGAGAGAGAGAGAGAGGGAGAGAGTGAAACAGAGATCAAGAAAGAAGGAGCATAAGAAGGATGGCTCAAAGTTTTGAACCTGCAGCCAGCCATAAAAAGATAGCAGATGCATAATAAGGGTGGTTCAAAGTTTCGAACCTTCAGCCAGATCACAAGAGTTAGCAGAATAAGAGACATGTGAAACCTGGATAAGAGGACGTGGAAATGAAGAGAACGACAATGAACAAAGAAAACATGCAGAATCAGGAAGTGCGACGTAAGGAACGATTGCCCGTGATGGTGGGAGAAAGGAAGAATTGAAATCGAAGGAAGGGGAAGGGAATGAAGACATGATGGGGAAATTCGGGAAAACAGGAAATCGGAAAGAAGACATGGTATGGACAAGAGCAGAGGAGAAGGGCATGGCGGAAGGGTAGAATTCGTACCTTGAAATAAAGTTGAAAGGTGATTACTCGTGGTTCCTTAATAAGCTAGAGCACCTAGAGAGATAAGAGATATTGGAAAAGTGAGAGGATGTTTACTTGTTAGAGGAAAACAGCAAGGAACATAAGAAGAGAGGGACCTAGGGAAAGAAAGGAGGGAAAAGCTAGCATGACTATCAAACTAGGAGGTTGACGACACGCTGAGAGAGAAACTAGGCCTTAACCCAACTATGGGATGGCCTTGGCTAGAACACTTGAATAAAACTGCTGGCGGTGACGAGCAAGCTGTGAGATTTAGGTATGGAGGAAGAAAAAAAAATTGAGTGTGAAAGGGAGAAAGAAAAGTTGGAGAATGTGGGTGGAACGCCCAGGCTCTCGCAGCTGTGAAGGAAGTTCCATCTATTTTCTCGTGTCCATCAGAAACTGCCCAACTAGATTGCAATTGGTGAATTAGTTTTCGAACATATTAGGGCGTGTTCTATCTATTTGATTCATTGTACGTGTTGCATTCAATACTACGGAACTACGAGTTCGAAAAATCATTGTTTCTCGTATTGCCAGCTCCATAACCAACTAAACGGTAAAAATCAATGAAATCGGAAAGTTAAAATACGCCCTCGTAATTCGCGTCGTTGAAAAAGCCAGGCGCGCTTTGACGAAAAAAAATCTGAACGGGTGGCAGAACAAATTCGACGTCACTGGACGGCTACAGTATTTTATGCCAGAAACTGAGCGCGCGACGAGCCTTGCCATTAGGCAAAAAAAAACAAAACCTGCCAGGTGGCAACTTTCACCACCGGGCAGGGAAATCATATCGCACAGTATCGAGAGTGACGACATTAAAACGAAAATGAAAACGAGATGAATTAAGAACTGTAGCGTAATAATAAACAATATATAAAAGTAACATAAGAATATAAAACATGGAAATAGAAGAACCAGCTCTAGGTGGCGGTTTCCACGCTTGGCATTCGTGACATGTTCATAATCTGACTAGTATAAAAACACAGAATATGTTTCATTTACGTACACTTCTAAATGTTGTGTACTTCGAGGTTGGGTTATTTATGAGTAGTATACTGGCACAAGTCCTTTTTTTTTTTTTTTTTTTTTTTACAATAGAGCTCTGCAACCCTAAGACGATTTCGTCGCCTCTTGTTTTATTTTCGTAGGCGTCGCTATACCGCCGCTGATTGGCCAATTACATGTTCTCTTGTGTACTTGGGGTTTGCACCCAAGGAATAATTTGCGCCATGGAGTATCCTTGTTTGGTATGGCCGATAACCTACCTTGGCAATAGCGGGGTGAACTGTTTTGCCAAAATTTTGAGCATGTATCCGAATGGGAGAACGCGTATGTGAAGCTGCACGGATGGCGTCCGCTAGGATCTGTCCTCGAATACCCGTCATCCTTCCTCGCCATCCGCGATGCGATCGATGACCTACACGAGGCGGAGAAAATGAGTCGTTACATCGTCAGGCTGAAACCGGAGGTGCAACGAGAAATTCGCATGCGCAGCCTGGCGACGTTCATAGAGGTGCAGCAGGTTGCACAGGCGTGGGATGAGAACAGTGTGTTTCCAAGGGCGGGTTTCCGGGAGGGAAACCGTTTTTAAGGGCAAAAAGATCTACCCATTCATCAACGATATAGCAGCAACGTCACTTAAAATTTTGTGGGGTCGATGTTATCGTTGTAACCAGTCGGGCCAGGTCGTGCAGGACTGTCCAAAGCCGCAAAAATTGGGAGCTAAGGATGGAAGGAAGCCACCTACTGATGCGGCTTCATCGCCCGAAGATCATTACCCCCGCCGAGTAGTAGTGCCAATCTATGCAATCGACTTTGCATAGTGCCAATCTATGTAGTTGAAGGGGAGTGGACCTATGGACTGCCCTATGTAGGTGGAAGGGCACGTTGGCAACACTCGGCTCAAGATTTTTGTTGATCGAGTAGCATCACACAGCCTAGCCTGAAATTGACGTAGGGCTGGGTGATGGCATGCCACTTGCAATCCGAGAGCGTGTGAAGCACGTGAGTATCGATCGTGACAGCCAAGTCAGCTTCGCCCTACAGATGCTCGCGATGACGATGTACGGCTGTGATGTACTCCAGGGGCGTGATTGGCTTCGCACTTATAGTTCTAGCATTGGCTAGAGGAATAGCGACATTCTCTTGAAGTGGGGCGACGAGTGGCAATGACTGCCGAAGTGGAAATCACCCGACCCCCAATCAATACTCGTAAATCAACTAACAATAAAATATGCAACGGTGAAGGGAATAGACATTTACGTCGTCCAATGGATTGCAACGACGGTCCTGGCGGAGCAGACTGACCTCGAGAAGCTGCGTGCGCTACTGGATTATCTGCTATAAAAGAAATTCATCCGCACATCCACGTCACCCTACAACGCCCATAATGTATTCAACCCTAAAAAGGACGAGGCCTTCTGATGTGTACCGATTATCGCACGCTCAACAATGTCACCATCAAATCATGTTACCCAATTCTGCGAGCCAACGAACTCATCGACCAACTTTGTGGGTGCAAGATTGATCTGCAAGGAGGTTACCACAAAACTCTTGTCGTGGAAGTTGATATTCCGAAGAGTGCATTTTGTACCCGCTACGGTAGTTACGAGTATACAGTGACGGAAACAATTGTCCGAATGTTTTGCATTAATTTAGGTTTTGCAGATTTCCGACCATTATACATAAACTTTTAATGTTTTATGGTGGTATGCTTTGGGAAGGGCATATAGTGGATGTGTTCACAAAGCTAAAATCCATAATAGTGCACTGGATCTAACTTCGTGCCAAAAGATATACAAAGAATACATCCAGACAATTGTTTCCCAGGACGACGAGCAAACTTCCGAACAACGTTTGTAGTACCTAGGCCATCGACCCCTGGCCTTGATCGCCACATGCACCCTCCTAGGCATGTTATCTACGAGGTTATTGCAAACCTTTGCAGGGATCTTCTCGCACTCTTCTTGGACCCACCCTTTTGTATAAGGGGGTGAGCACTAGAAAAACAGCGAAGGATTTGAGCGTATGAAAGAGTATTCTGCACGATTTCTAATTGAATGTGATCTCTTAGAGTTGCCACGCTGAGGTGTGTCTTTTCATGAAAAGACGGGACCATTAGCCGATTGGTCCTGTATCTTCATGGGCCGTCTTCGTCGTACCGTTGTAGGGAAAAAATCCATTCAGAGTGGCGAAAACCAGTGCATCCGCCGCAAATTTTTGGGTAACATAGCACGGTCGACTGTGCACCCTTTCACTATTACAATTGTTGTGTGATGTTATCATATGCCATCACATTCAGTATGCCTCCCATCCCATGCTTTCAATTTCATGTGTGGTTTGAACGTGTGCAAGAATTTGTCTGTGGCGTGTTCTGGAGTTTGGGAATGTGTTTTTGTGTTATTTTGTTCGAGCAGGTATTTATGATGATAGATCATAAGAAGATCGTTCCGACGCGACAAGAATCGCTTCAATCGGAGCAAGAACGCGAAAGCTATGAAGATTCAAAGTTCATGAGCTTGCGTTACAATTGTGGCGGTTACAAAGTGAAGTTGTGGAGTGACTCTATATGGAGCAAGGACCATTAGGGGTTGGGAAAATTCGTCACTCTACTGTAGCAGCTGCAAATTGGTTGGGAACAACCAAGCTAGGATGGCAAGGGTGGCCAACTTGGTTGGATTGGTTGGGAAGGGACAAAGATTAAAGTTGAGGTTCCTATAGGGAGGGAACTTTGTGCTTATGGGGTTTCCTTGGTTAGGGAATCTCTTGGGACCTTCCCTCCCATCCCTCTCTTCCTATCCCAACCTTTCTCTTGCTCCTCTAATTTTCTTGTGAGATTCTTGAACCTTGATTGAACTTTTGAGATTGAGTTAAGCTCTTCTCCTACAGCATACCCCTCAATGCGTCGAAAGACATAGCGTCGCGAAACCTCTATCAATCAATGCGATTCAAATTGGGAGTGGTAGCTGACATTACGAGCTACAACATATCCGAGTTTCGCGACATTCCAATTGCTAGTTGTTTGTCGACAACGTTTCTTGTGGAGACGACTTTTCTGTTCAGAATTTCGGATATATATTTTGAGTGATTCTAGCTCCTAAGTTCACCTAGACTCCGTCCTTAATTTTAAGAAGTGGTATCAGAGAAATATTGAGGACATTGAAAGGAGTCTACAGAAGTGTGAAGACTCTTATAGACCCACCATGGCCTGTGGGTGTGCCTAAGTGGTATTCGTGGATGTGATTTCCGCTAAGGGGAAACTCTGCCGAAATTTCGTGGACGCCGACACTTGTGAAAATATCAAGGGAGCTGAGTGTGGACAGCAAAGGGGAGCTGAAATTCGTCATTTCTCAAGGAGAAGATGAATGAGAGAGGAGGAGATTGTAAGAAATAGAGTTGAAATGATTGATTAGGTAAGGAGCCCAAGGCTCTATAAGTACATGGCAAAGTGAGAGACAATGGATGAAGGGGGAATTGGAGGGAATCCCCATTGGGATCTCCGGAATCTCCAATTGGGTAATTGGAGATTGTGGGGATCACAATTGGGTGAGGTTGGGATTTGTGAGTACACCCCAACCCACTAGAACATTCACAACCTAAACTAGGATATAAAAGTACAAATACAAAAGTGGTATTTGCAGTCTATTTCTAACAGAGATGCTAATGGAAGAGGAGCTATACCTGAGAAGACAAGTGAGTCGCCACCATCGAAAGTTAAAGCTTTGGATGGCTCCAACTATGAGGAATGGAGTGGGCGGATGAGGAGTGCATTCAAACGCTACAAGCTACTGAAGATTGCTGTTGGGGAGGAGAACATGCCGGAGGAAAGCGAAGCACCCGAACGGTGGATTGAGAAAAGCGCGGTGCTTTTCGACCTCATCTTTCAATCGGTCAACAAGGAGATGTTCGAGCATATCAAGGATCTTGTGGAAGCGGATGATTCGGGTCCAAGGGCGTGGAAACTACTACGCGATGTGATTCTGCCCAACACTCTCCCGATGGTGATCGTGCTCGAAAAGGAACTTGCTGCCATCTCCATGCGACCAGGGGAGGATGTGAAGCCGGTCCTTGACAAGATCAAGGACACCTATGCAAGGATGCCAGCAGCAGGCAGCAGCGTTTCTCAGTTGCAGCAGTGCACCAAGATCATCTCGGTGTTGGACAACTCTTGGGACAACCTCATCTCCACCCTCAACTCTCAGCAAGATCAATGGACACCTGAGTGGCTAAGGCAGCAGATTCTGCAAGAGGACTTCCGCAGACGCCATGTGGGAGGCGGTGCTGCCACTAAGACTGCTAGGGGTATGGAGCTGCAGGGCGAGGCAGAGGAAGAGGGGGTTGGAGAGGCCGAGGCCGTGGGAGGAGCTTTGGCAGAGGTAGAGGCCGAGGTGACTATAATGAGGGGCATGGGAGCTCTAGTGGCAGGGGGAGTACCAGAATGGAGGGCACCTGCTGGTACTGCAAGAAGGTCGGGCATCCTTGGTTCAAGTGCTTCAGTAGGCCGGGGGGGTGGGCACCTCTAGGCATGAAGCGGCCCAGTGGTGAGCGCGCACAAGGTGGCGCTGTGCAAGGCTCAGGTGCACAAGGTGAAGGTGCACATGGTAATGCCTATCCTGAGCTGTTTCTCATGGTTGAGGATGTGCATGGGCATGAGGGTGATGTGGGATCTGAGGGAAAGGTTGTGACGCACCCTCTTACGCATTGGGTGATTGATTCTGGTTGCACCAGTCACATGACCCCACGGGCAGATTTGCTTGATGAGGTAAAACCCCCTGGAAAGATTAAGTATGTGGCAGCAGCGTCAGGTGATTTGCTCCCTGTGATTGGTGTTGGAAATGCCAAGGTTAAGGGAGCTAATGGGGAGCTTGTAGGGCTTAGGAATGTTCTACTGGTTGAAGGTATGTCTGCTAACCTTCTCTCTATGCGGCGACTGCAGAAGAGCAAGGCCGAAGTGACCTTTAGACCAACCAGCTGCCGTGCTAAGCTTGGGAAGAAGGTGCTGTGGAGTCTGGAAGAGGAGACCAGCTGCATCAAGGATCTGTGGCAGCTGTCCATCATCCCTTGGAATGGGAAGACTCCAACAGCAGCAATGGCAGCAGCGGCAAAGGCAACAGCGGGAGGAGATGCAACTGCACCAACTGATGGGGTCCTGGTAGCAGTTAAGAAAGTGCAGCAGCAGCAGACACATGGTGAGGTGCTTGCTGGTGTGGATGTGAGTGCAGCATGGGCTAAGGCTTCATCAAGGAGTGGTGAGGCCGATTGGGAGACATGGCATGAGAGGCTGTGTCATGTGAACTTCCCTATGCTGCAGAAGTTGGTGAAGAATGGGAGCCTGAAAGGATTGGAGGTCAAGGGGGGTGTGAAGGAGATTGGAAGCTGCCCTACATGCTTGGAGACCAAGTTCTCCAAGTTCCCCTTCAACAGCACTAAAGGACCAGCCAAGACCTCACTTCCACTTGTGCACATGGATGTGGTGGGGCCCACAAGAGCCCCTTCCCTATCAGGCAACTGCTATTTCTTGACAATTGTGGATGACTACACTCGAGCAGTGTGGGTTTACCCTTTGAAGAGCAAGGGGGAGGTGGCAGCTGCTATCCTTAAGGAGTGGATGCCTAGAGCTCAGAGGGAATGCGGACACAAGGTGAAGGTGATCCGCAGTGACAATGGTGGGGAGTTCATTGGAGCTGATTTTGAGGGGGAGTTGAATAGGAAGGGGATCCAACATCAACTGACAGTGCCTTACAACTCGCAGCAGAATGGCGTGGCTGAGAGGTTCAACAGGACCCTGCAGGAGGGGGCACACACTCTCCTTGGGCGTGCAGGGCTGCCTGATCCGTTTTGGGTGTCCACACTGAGGCATGTCGTCCTTGTGAAGAACAGGGTGCTGGCTACAGTTGGGGATAAGGAGTGGATCCCATATACCGAGTGGTATGGGAGTGCTCCAGCTGTGAACATGTTGAGGGCATTTGGGTGCATGGTGGTGTTCCATGTGCCTAAGGAGAAAATGGGGAAGTTGGAGGCTTCTGGAAGATGGGTTGTGCACTTGGGGATTGCAAAGGATCACAAGGGGTGGCTGCTGTGGGACTTGACCACCCAGAAGCTGACAGTGTCAAGGGATGTGAAGTTTCTTGAGTCTCGTACTATAGGGAATGGAAGCAGCAGCAACAGAAGCTTCCATCTACACCTCTCATTGTCGAGGCAGATGAGGTGCAGCGGCCTTTAAGACAGGTGGAGGTTGCAGTGTCTGAAGAGGAGATGTCTGGGGTGACTGAGGAAAGGGGAGCACCAGAGGTGGAGCAGCAGCAGCAGCAGCATGAGTCTCCACCTCGAGTTCCACACCCACCTGAGCGTCCTAGGAGGGATGTGCGGCCTCCTGTGAGGCTGACCTATGGGGGAAGAGGCAAGCCAAATATGGTGCAGGCAGGGAGTGTGGTTGAGCAGATTGAGGAAGATAAGATTTTATTGTGCTATTGGGCTGCAATTCCTCAGCCCAAGGTACTGACGCTAGCTTCAACTCAGTGAAAGCGGATGGCACCAGCATTGGGGGTTATATGTGCTTGCTGGGAGGTGGTTCTGTGAGCTGGCACAACAAGAAGCAGAATGTGGTGGGATTGTCCTCATGTGAGACTGAGTACATGGCCTTACACCATGGGGCCAAGGAAGTGGTGTGGTTAAGGCGCTTGTTGGAGGAGTTGGGAGTTGGTCAGGAGGAGCCGACAGTTGTGTTCTGTGACAATGATGAAAGAAATAGAGTTGAAATGATTCATTAGGTAAGAAGCCCAAGGCTCTATAAGTACATGGCAAGGTGAGAGAGAATGGATGAAGGGGGAATTGGAGGGAATCCCCATTGGGATCTCCGGAATCTCCAATTGGGTAATTGGAGATTGTGGAGATCACAATTGGGTGAGGTTGGGATTTCTGAGTACACCCCAACCCACTAGTACATTCACAACCTAAACTAGGATATAAAAGTACAAATACAAAAGTGGTATTTGCAGTCTATTTCTAATACACCCCCATAGACTGCAAACCCAGTCAAGGAGCACATAGCCCCATGGAACGGAGAAGGCGATGGTGGTCAGCCTTGCCGAGAGCCTTGGTAAAGAGGTCGGCGAGGTTGCAATCTGAGGCGATGTACCGTACCGTCAGCTGGTCACTCTGAACAAGATCTCGGATGAAGAAATGACGAAGTTCAATGTGCTTGGTGCGAGAGTGGAACACAGGATCCTTGGTGAAATGAATGGCACTCTGGTTGTCACACCACAGGGTGGGCGACTGCTGGGGGTAGCCTAACTCAGCGAGGAGAAAGGAGAGCCAGCGTGCCTCTTGAGCAGCCATTGTGCCCGCGTAGAGCTCGGCCTCGCAGGACGACAGGGAGACTGCAGAGGACCGAGTGGAGCGCCAGCTGATGACTCCGCTACCAAGGGTGAAGCAGTACATCCCGAGCCTGGTCGGTGATATAATTATAAACCAAAGGATAAAGGAAAATGAGGAATAGGAAACCAAATGAGATGAGATAAAGACCAAATGAATCAGAATACAAAGAGGGATGAAATAGATATGAAATATGGAAAGTGGAAATTGGTGTAACGGTGTCGTAATCTCACACTTCCCCCCCTCAAAGCTGGGTGGTAGAAGTAACACCCTGCTTTACAAGGTAGTCGCGAAGAGGACGACGTTGTTACCCATGTCGAATTCAGAGACGCAGCTTCAGAAGTATCATAACCTTTCCATCAAAGAAGAAGCTCCAGAGTGCCATTCTGACGACGACGGTGTCCAAGCACGTAGTTGTCCCATGGCGTGGACGAACACGGCGGCGACGGTGGTTGGCATTCGGTGTATAGCGTGTTTCGTCGTGATAGGGTTTAAGAAGCTGGTATGGAAGGCGTTATGTTGGCGGAAGCGGAAGTTGACCTAAGTGACCTTTGCGACAACGAGGATATACCCACAGAAGCAAGGTTGAAGCTTGAATGGAGGATGGCAGATGTCAAGATTACGATCTGGATAACAATAGTGATGAGTGGCCAAGTGCGTCTTCTGCTGTTGGATATCCTAGAGGCGTGTCTGATCTTAGAGCTGATGAACAACGGTGATGAAATGGATTTGTCGGTTGCTGTGGTGTGAGTGGTTGCGTCTGTAGCAAATGAAGAATGGTAGTCGTCATGTTGGAATCGAGGTGGCATTGATGTAGACGCACTCCCATATCAGCAACGTTGTGCAGAAGTTTGTTCAATAATCCGATTGTGCCACGCTGTATGTCCGTAGGTCTGTAGATGGTATGAAGATGGCGCTGATCGTGGTCGAGATGTTGTAGCGGAAGTGTAGATGCACTGTCCTTTCGGTGGGTGCTCTGACTGGCACTTTGTAGCATGCGTTGAGTCTCGGATAGCACATCCTGGCGTTACTCGCATTTCTTCCACATATGAAGATGACGAAGTGTTGGTGGTATGGCAGTTGTGTCATAGTACTGCTTATATAGCATTTTTGTATCCGTTACATGTAGCTTCTGTCGAATGCTGGTCCATGCCTTGGTGTTGTCGCGAGTTGTACCCTCTCAGCATCGTAGTGCTGCGGAATGGAGACCTGAATCACTAGTAGTAACCCTGTCCACCACGCGGTCTGCTAGTCACACTGCCTTGAGTACAACAGCGGCATGAGAAGTGCTGCTCAGCGTATCCCTTGTGTTCAGAACCATGCGAGGGGTTGGTACCATAAACACGGAGCTGGAAACTTCCAGAATCGGTGCCAAGTAGTTTCCCTCGATGGTTGCTCATGCAAGGAATCTCTTCTCCGTAGATATCCCACAGTGATGGGTTAGGACATATGGGAATATTAGGGGTATTCCCAAATAATCCTCTCCCAATTCCAAATGGGCATAGCTGATAGCCAATCCAGTAGGACCTTATGCATTTCCATTTTAGCATGGAGGTCGTCGGTAGGCATCGCTGTCTGGGCACACATATTGGGATAGGTCTTCTGGTGCCATCATGTATTGTCTCATTCTGTTGCTGTCCTTGAAGTAGCGTTGATGTCGAAGATGTCTCAGCTACCCAGCATCAGTGTTGAAGTCTACTCCATTTCGGCAAACAGGGGTGTTGTTGGAGATACGCGGAGTCCACTATCCGGAGTAGCGTCGGCGCTCCATTCCACGCCTATCTGCTTCCGTGGAGTTGGTGCTGGTGATGGATTGGTTGTGACGCAAAATTTACAACTTTAAGGAAAGCCATAGGCCATGAGGCCTTGTATACCGGTAGAGTACCGTTGTCCTCCCATCCTCATAAGAGCAAATATCTTCTGCTCTTGAGGGTATATGGCATTGCCATGTTGTTTCCTCGCATAGTGGTATCTCATTTCCACTAGCTGGAAATCAATTTTGTGCCTGACCAGGACTTTACGATCCACTAGAATATAATCCAGTATTATCTCCATTAAGCAGAGAATCACCCATCAGGGTTTGGATACGACTGTTGTGTGGAGTCTTCTGCTGCGGCGGCGGCGTCGGTTGCGACGATGGCGACGACGGCAGCTGCTGCAGAGAATTCTCTTAACTCGTAATGTTTGAAGGAGAATCCATCAACCCCCTCATCCAGGTAGAATTTTCCTAATGGGTGTAACAGGCGTAACTACTAGGAGTACTCCACTACTACCGGTGATTGTTTCATTTGAGGGTATGAAGAGAAATTTGCTTCTCCCCTCAATGTATCCACGGGTAGCAATTCATGGTATGCTCATCCGTGCCTCCGATGTACGGTCGGTAGAGCGTGTTATTGCATTTGTTGACACCTCGAATTGCTTGGCTTTCTCCCGTATCGTTGAAGTTACGCTGATGCTTGTAATGCTTCGGCTTCTGGTAGAATCGCCTTCAATGCATGTGTCGTAGGTGTAAGAAATAGAGTTGAAATGATTGATTAGGTAAGGAGCCCAAGGCTCTATAAGTACATGGCAAGGTGAGAGAGAATGGATGAAGGGGGAATTGGAGGGAATCCCCATTGGGATCTCCGGAATCTCCAATTGGGTAATTGGAGATTGTGGGGATCACAATTGGGTGAGGTTGGGATTTTGTGAGTACACCCCAACCCACTAGAACATTCACAACCTAAACTAGGATATAAAAGTACAAATACAAAAGTGGTATTTCCAGTCTATTTCTAACACACCCCCATAGACTGCAAACCCGGTCAAGGAGCACATAGCCCCATGGAACGGAGAAGGCGATGGTGGTCAGCCTTGTCGAGAGCCTTGGTAAAGAGGTCGGCGAGGTTGCAATCTGAGGCGATGTACCGTACCGTCAGCTGGTCACTCTGAACAAGATCTCGGATGAAGAAATGACAAATTTCGATGTGCTTGGTGCGAGAGTGGAACACAGGATCCTTGGTGAGATGAATGGCACTCTGGTTGTCACACCACAGGGTGGGCGACTGCTGGGGCTAGCCTAACTCAGCGAGGAGAAAGGAGAGCCAGCGTGCCTCTTGAGCAGCCATTGTGCCCGCTTAGAGCTCAGCCTCGCAGGACGACAGGGAGACTGCAGAGGACCGAGTGGAGCGCCAGCTGATGACTCCGCTACCAAGGGTGAAGCAGTACCCTTGGGAGGAGCGTCTGTCAGTCTGGTCATCGGCCCCTGACGAGTCTGTGTATCCCTCGAGCTTGACTGGAGAGGTACCACCAAGAGTGAGGATGTGAGACTTGGTGGCTTGTAGATAGCGGAGGACCCTCTTGGCTGCAGATCAATGCGAGGCAGTGTAGCGTCCGGGGGAGACGTACCGAGAGAGGACACTAACGGGGTAAGCCAAGTCTGGTCGAGTGCACATTATGGCATACATGAGTGAACCGACTAGCTCAGGGTACGGGTCCTTGCAGGCGTCAGGAGAAGGAACTGGAGGGGCCGTGAGCTGATGCTGTAGTGGGAGTGGAGTGAAGACAGAGTTACTGAAGTCCATGTCGAACCGCTTGAGAAGGTTGTCGATGTAGGACTCCTGGGAGAGGGTGATCGTGCAAGCCTGGCGGTCACGAGTGATCTCCATCCCCAGGTAGTTCTTGAGGTCACCAAGATCCTTCATAAGAAGGGCGGAGCTGAGAGCAGACTGGACAGCAGCCATGTCGGCTGGATCTCTGGCGGCTAGAATGAAGTCGTCGACGTAGACGAGGATGTAGAAGGGCTCGGAGGAGTGACGAACGAAGAGACTGGAATCTGAGGCAGAGGATGGAAGTCAAGTGCGAGGAGGACTTCCTTCACCTTGTTGTGCCACTCACGAGGAGCTTGCTTGAGGCCATACACTGGGCGCTTCAGCTTCCACACTGTGTTGGCAGGGTAAGTGCCAGGAAACCCTGGTGGGCGTTCCATGTGAACATCCTCCTTGAGCTGGCCTTGGAGAAAGGCGGAGGAGGCGTCCATGGACTTGATCTCAAAGTTGCCGCGAGCGGCTATATCAAGAAGAGCGCGCACAGTCGGGAGCTTGGCCGTGGGCGAGAATGTTTCGAAGAAGTCGAGATACTCCTTCTGGGTGAAACCCTTCGCCACGTATCGTGCCTTGAACAGTGGAGCTTCGCCTGGGAGTTGTTTGACTCGGAAGATCCATTTTCCGCCGTCGATGTTGACACCGGAAGGGGGAACAACATCGTCAAAGCTGTTGTTGTGAATGAACGCCTCATTCTCCACATCCATTGCTGCCTTCCACTCCTTCTTATAAGGCCCCGAGAGAGCTTCCTCTTTTGTGCGAGGAGTCGGAATGGTCGGGTTCTCGGTGAAGTTGAGGGAAGGGCAGTCAGTAATGTCCGGGAAGATGTGAGAGAGAAATTGGCAGACCGCGTGAAGGTCAAACAGCTCCTCATGCCTGTCCTCCAGAAGTGCACGGGGGGGAATACGGATGGAGGGGACATCACCCCCGGCACGAGGAGGCGAGGTGACCGAACACCGGATGGAGAAGGCGCCTGGTCCCCAGGCGAGAGGCGGAGCCGGTCCCTTGGAATGAGTGCGACTAGAGACCGGAGACGAAGGCGGCTGCGGTGGGACCAGAGGGACTGGACGCCTCCGATAGGAGACTGGTGAGCCGGGCTCGACGCGCGGGGAAGGCGGAGCAGGAGGAGGTGCCGCTGCGGAGGATAGTGGGGAGGCCGGGTGAGACACGCCGGACGGAGAAGGCCCCGGAGAAGGGGCAGCGGCCGGAGGTGGGGCATCAAAGTCTGCCCAAACAAGCATCGGGGGAGGTGGAGGAGGCTCGCCCGTGGTCGCAGAGTGGAATGGGCGTGTCTCATCGAAGACGACATCACGGCTGCGAATCAGCTGTCTGGTGATTGGGTTGAGGAATAAGTAGTCTGGGGAGTCGGAGTTGTGCCCCAGGTACCTGCAGGTCTGGGTTTTGGGACCAAGCTTGCCACCTTGCTTCCTGCGCGTGTGGGGGCTTAGCAGCACATACACGGTACACCCGCAGACGCGTAGAGAGCGGGCGGAAGGCGTGACCCCAAGCCAGAGAGCGGTAGGTGTGGTGTCGGGCCGGTGGGGATGCGGATAAAGATTGTAGAGGAGTGCCGCATGGAAGAGGGCATATCCCCAGAGTGACCGTGGTGCGTTGGCGTGACTGAGGAGGCAGCGAGCGATCTGAACCAAGGTGTGGTTGCGGCTCTCTGCAATGCCATTCTGCTGCGGGCTTTCGGGGAGCGTGAAGGTTTGCCGAATCCCTTGGGCCGCACAGAAGTTATCGAGTTTGCCATTGCGAAATTCACCCCCGCCATCAGAATGGAGGCACTTCAGAGGAGTGCCGAACGTGACTTGAGCCTGGCGCACCCACGCCATGATGACATCAGGTGCCTCCGCCTTGGTATGCAGGAGGTGCACAGAAACATACCGCGAGTGGTCATCGACTAGTGTAAGAAAGTACCGATGACCGCCTCGGGATGCGACTGGAGCTGGGCCCCAGACATCCATGTGCACTAGGTCCAGCGGAGCAGCTGCGACGGATGGGGAGGAAGGATGCGGCTGCTGCCTGAGCTTGCTCTTGGTGCAGTCCAGGCAGGTGGGTGCAGGTGAGTCTGTTGGTGGAGGAAGCGCCGATGGGAGGCCAAGAAGAAGTTTCTTGGAAGCGATGTCGGCAAGTGTACGAAAGTTGGGGTGACCCAAGCGATGGTGGTAGAGGATGGTTGGGTTGGCGAAGCTGCGACACGAACACGGAGTGGTGCTGGCAGCTTGCGCTTGGGAGAGGGCGGCGAGAGGTGCAGGTGAACGCAGCGTGTAGAGCTTGCTACTGTTGAGTGTGAAGCGTGCTAGGAGCTTGTTGGACTTAGGGTCGAAGAGGTCACAGTGATCCGAGTGTGCTGGAAAGATCGTGGTGACGCCTGCCCGTTGGAGCTCGTGTTGGGCCACGAGATTGTGGCGTAGTGTGGGAACACACATGCCGGTGACACTGCCCGAAGGAAAAGCTGGGCACGGAATTGTGGAGGAGCCCTTGGCGTGTGTTGTGAAACTGGAGTCTGCTCCTAGTAGACGGATTGGTGTCTCGTATGGCTTGAAGGAGTGTTCTTCCTTGAGAACCGTGTGAGTGGCCCCACTGTCGAGGGTGAACTCTATTGTGGCTGAGGTGCTTTGTGAGCCGGGACACTGTGAAATTGTCTCATTAATCATGGCAGTGCCAGGGAACAACATGTGGAGGCGCACATCAGCAGTGGGAGCTACAGCAGCCTGCACGGATTCCTGCGCTTCGACTTGATTGACCTTGCGAGGAGCACGATTGACCATCCAGCTTGGCGGCTTCGAGGCGGTCCCATTGACGGCATACCAATCGTCATCCTTTTTCTTGAAGCAGGAGGCAAGGGCGTGGTTGGTGCCGCCACACACCTGGCCGGCACGAGGGCCACGCTTGATGACATAGGGACACGGGGGGAAGCGGTTGCGCTGGAATGGCGCTGAAGTGGCATAGGCTTGAGGCACGGCAGCGCGGATTGCATTGGCCTTGGCTTGAGCGCTCTTGTCCTTTTCGGCAGAAAGGAGCGCGGATGAGACCTTGGCAAATGTGAGGTCTGCAGGAGCAAGGCCCAAGAGCATCTTGCGTGTGACTTCGTATGCCGGAGTGAGGCCGACTAGGAGAGCGGCTGCAGGGGCTTGCTCGGGGAAGACTATCCCCAACTGTTTGAGTTCACCATGAATGGACTGCACCTTGGTGACATAGTCCGCCATGCCTGGCGAGTCCTCGAGCCGCACTTGGAACATGCTGGGGATGAGTATAGCAACTCCCACTACAGTCTTGTTCAGGAAGCGATTCTTGAGGTAGAGCCAAATAGCGTTGGCAACGGGTAGTTGTGGTAGGTTTCGACGAGTTCGGGAGGAGTGGTGCCCATGAAGACACTAATGACCGCACCATCGGCCTTCTCCCAATTCTTGTACTTGAGCAGTGCAGCAGCATAAACTGCTTCGGCGGCGTCATTAGCTGGATCGGCGGTCCTCTCGGGTTTAGGAGGCTCTTTGCCGTCACCGATGTTGAGAAGGACGTCGGTGAGCTCGAGCCCCTTCACCTCGCGACTGAGGAGGTGCTTGTCGACACCATAGCGCCAAGCCTTGTAGTTGGAGCATGTGCCGTCCGGCTCGAGACGAAGGAGCGGGATCGGGTTGGCGAGTGAAGTGGTTGAGTAAGCCATTGTCGGTGTGCAGCGCGGCACTTCTGGAAATTGGTCGACGAGAATTGCTGAAAATCACTCTGACGGCTTGATCAAAATGCCGCTAAGTAGGAAATGGCGTCGGCGAAAATTCGTTAAAACGCCGACTTGAAACTGAATCTGAGCCTATGTCTAACCCCGGACCCACACACCCCCCTACACACCCCCATGCCCTGTCCCGCAGCTACACAGCTCCGCAACCAGCTCCGCAACCAGCTCCGCAACCAGCTCCGCTCCGCTTCAACCTGTGTACCTGCTCTTGCTTGACGCGAGACGTTCGTGGAGGCGATTTCGCGAGGGGAGTTCGCCTATTCTGGCGGGGTCTGAGGGGAAACTCGAGAACGAGTTTTAAGAGATGGTCGAAATTGAGATTCGACCAAGGAGAACCGAGGAGGAAATCGACGACGAGAAGCGTGAACGCTTCAGAGATGAAAAATTCAACAAGGTCGAGCGCGAAGGTGGTCGACGATGAGAGGCGGGACTGCAGAGTGGATCACGTCGAAATTCCGACGACTCGAAATGAACGTCGCGACGATGAAGTGCGCGTAGCGCGGGCACGTTCAGATTAGGACCTTGATCCGCGTGTGCGGATAGGTCGCTCTGATACCATATAAGAAATGGAGTTGAAATGATTGATTAGGTAAGGAGCCCAAGGCTGTATAAGTACATGGCAAGGTGAGAGAGAATGGATGAAGGGGGAATTGGAGGGAATTCCCATTGGGATCTCCGGAATCTCCAATTGGGTAATTGGAGATTGTGGGGATCACAATTGGGTGAGGTTGGGATTTGTGAGTAAACCCCAACCCACTAGAACATTCACAACCTAAACTAGGATATAGAAGTACAAATACAAAAGTGGTATTTGCAGTCTACTTCTAACAAATGAGTCTGCAGTGAAGCTGGCCAAGAATGCTTGTCTGCATGGGCTGACAAAACACATAAGGCCTAAGTGGCATTGGGTGAGGAGACACCTTGATAAGGAGGTGCGGCTGGAGATAGTGAAGACCCATCAGCAGGCAGCAGATATTTTCACTAAGCGTCTGGCGGAGGCGGATCATTGGAAGGGCACGAAGCTTGCTGGGATGAGTGTGCATTGAGTTTGCATGCTTGAGATGTTGGTATCGTGCATGATGGTTGGCAGCCAGATGGGGAGATTGTTGTGTGATGTTATTATATGCCATCACATTCTGTCTGCCTCCCATCCCATGTTTTCAATTGCATGTGTTGTTTGAACGTGTGCAAGAATTTGTGTGTGGTGTTTTCTGGAGTTTGGGAATGTGTTTTGTGTGATTTTGTTTGAGCAGGTATTTGTGATGATAGATCTTAAGAATATATTTTTGACGCGACAAGAATCGCTTCAATCGGAGCAAGAACGCGAAAGCTATGAAGATTCAAAGTTCATCAGCTTGCGTTACAATTGCGGCGGTTACAAAGTGAAGCTGTGGGGTGACTCTATATGGAGCTGGGACCATTAAGGGTTGGGGAAATTCGTCACTCTACTGTAGCAGCTGCAAATTGGTTGGGAACAACCAAGCTGGGATGGCAAGGGTGGCCAACTTGGTTGGATTGGTTGGGAAGGGACAAAGATTAAAGTTGAGGTTCCTATAGGGAGAGAACTTTGTGCTTATGGGGTTTCCTTGGTTGGGGACTCTCTTGGGACCTTTCCTCTAATCTTTCTCTTCCTATCCCAACCTTTCTTTTGCTCCTCTAATTTTCTTGTGAGATTCTTGAACCTTGATTGAACTTTTGAGATTGAGTTAAGTTCTTCTCCTACAGCATACCCCTCCATGCGTCGAAAGACATAGCGTCGCGAAAACTCCATCAATCAACGTGATTCAAATTGGGACCGGTAGCTGACATTACGAGCTAGATCATATCTGAGTGTCGCGAGATTCCAACGACTAGTTGTTTGTCGACAACGTTTCTTGTGGAGACGACTTTCTAGAATTTCGGATTTCTAGTTTGAGTGATTCTAGCTCCTAAGTTCACCTAGACTCCGTCCTTAATTCTAACAACAATCACGTTAAAATCCACGGGTCTCTTCACGGTGCAGCAGTTGAAGAAGCCCCGAGTGGTGGGGAAGAATATTTCGGTTGAGATCTGGTGAGAAGGAGGGTCACTCCAGTGCTACATACTCATGCTCTCCAAGTCATTCCTAGCCTAGGCAGGACAAATGGCTTGGAATGGCTTGGAGAGCATGAGTATGTTGCGCTGGAGTGACCCTTTTCCTCACCAGATCTCAACCTGGATATTCTTCCCAAACTGTCGCAACTTCTTCGACTGCTGCACCATGACCAGACCTGGGGATCCTAGGATGGTGTTTAAAGTGCAAGGGTATAATATTGACCGTGCTACGTTACCCTCTGTTTCACAGTGTATACACTAGTTCTCGCCGCTCTGTTCATGGTTTTGCCTTGCAGCGGTATGACGAAGACGACCAATGAAAAGACAGGGACAATTGGCTAATGGCATCTTTGGTCACACCTCAGCATGGCTAGTCTCAGAGATAACATTCAATAAGAAATCATGCACAATACTCTTGCATACACTTAAATCCTTCGCAATTTTCCTAGTGCTCACCCCCTTATGCAAAAGGGTGGGTCTAGGACGAGTGTGAGAAGATCCTTGCCAAGGTTTGCACTAACCTCCTAGACAACATGCCTAGGAGGGTGCGGGTGGTGATCAAGGACAAGGGTCGATGGACAAGGTATTAGAAACGCTGTTCAGAAGTTTGTTCTTTATTATGGGAAACAATTTTCCGGATGTACTCTTTGTGTATCTTTGAGCACTACGTTGGATCTGATATAGTATTATAGAGTTTAGTGCTGTAAATACATCCACTATGTGCCTCTCCCAAAACGTACCACCACAAAACATTTAAGTTTGTTTATTGTGGTCGGAAAGCCCAAAAACCTTCATAAATGCAAAACATCGGATAGTTATTTCCGTCACTGTATACAAATGCCATTTGAGTTAACGAACGGCCCATGAAATTTCCATCTGACCATGTACAAAGTCTTCTGCCCGCTAGTGGACAAGTAAAGGGGTGAAATTTTACCCAAAGAAGCTGACACCATTCTGAACTGGGAGCTGCCGACCAACATCAAGGAGCTGCAAAGTTTTATGGGGTTCATAAACTATGTGCACCATTTTATCCCAAAATGGCCGAGTCAACTGCCTCGCTAACCGACCTGAAGCAGAAGTGAGTTTTCATGAGTGGGGGAGAGAGGCAGCAAGCTGCATTCGACCAACTCGAAAATTTCCTCATGACACCACCTGCTCTTCGCGTCGCTGATCCCGACCGCTCTTACGAACTGGTTACAGATGCTCGTGACATCGTCGTTGGTGCAAATGTTACAAGAATTCGGCGAAGGTCTTCTCGCATACGACCTGTGAAAACATCAAGACGCTGAGCAGAATTACCCTATTAACGACGAAAAAATGCTTGCTATTGTCAACGCCTTCAAAAACTGGTGCTGCTACCTATCAAGTACCGATGTTACAGTATGAACATACCATATGTCCCTACGATTCCTCCGCGCTCAACCGACCCTCAATCCACGCCAGATCCGTTCGCTCGAATACCTCGAGTCCAACTTCCACTACCTAATAACCGATAAGAAGGGGGCAAATACTTTTGCCGATGCCCTTTCCCGCCCTACTACGTATGCAGCCGCCGTACTAATCACCCAAGCTGCTAACTGGACTATTTACCTATGGCTATAAGATATATCCATTCATTATCACTAACAGCCATCGGGCACTCAGCGAAACCATTATTACCTTAAATCCGATACTGGCCGAATTTGGGTTCCCTCGTGCCGCCTATTATAGGAGCCATCAATACAAAAGGTACATGATGCTAAAGTAATTGCTCATGACATTTCGGTGTTGATAAAACCTTGAAATGCTCCAACGTTATTATTACTGGTCGAAATGCTGGTCATGACGTACAGCAATACGTGGCCTCATGTCCCACCTGCCAGCTCATGAAATCCACTTGCCCATGGCGACCCGGATTACTGCAACCATTAGAACCGCCCACCAAGCCTTGGATACACGTGTCCATGGACTTCGTAACAGGTTTGCCGGCGCATCCAGTAATGACGCTGTACTCGTGGTCGTTGACTGACTTACAAAACTAGCCCATTTCGTGCCATGCTGAACAACGATCATTGTCGAGCAAACTGCAAAGTTGTTCATCTCGACCGTCGTTCGCCTGCACGGAGGCCCGAAGGCAATCGTAAGCGATCGTGACCCCGAGTTAAGTCCAATTTCTAGACAAAAATTTGGGAACAGTATGGCACATGTCTTCAACTATCCACGGCATACCACCCACAAACTGTTGGTCAGACTGAGCAAACAAATCAGACCATGGAGCACCTGATACGGGCAACTAGCCCATTTTGTGCCATACCGACTTAATGGAAGATTCTCTCCCATGAATCAAGTTCACATACAACAATGTTAGAAATAGACTGCAAATAACACTTTTGTATTTGTACGTTTATATCCTAGTTTAGGTTGTGAATGTTCTAGTGGGTTGGGGTGTACTCACAAATCCCAACCTCACCCAATTGTGATCCCCACAATCTCCAATTACCCAATTGGAGATTCCGGAGATCCCAATGGGGATTCCCTCCGATTCCCCCTTCATCCATTCTCTCTCACCTTGCCATGTACTTATAGAGCCTTGGGCTCCTTACCTAATCAATCATTTCAACTCTATTTCTTACAAACAATGCCACATCTTCCACAACTGTCCAATCCTCATTCTTCCTAAACTATAATCTAAACCCCACGACTCCCACTACACGTTTACTTGAGAGCCTCGCCCCACGGTTACAACAATTCGTTAAGGACGTACTGACAGCACAGAAGCAAGCCAATGAGACTATTTCTAAAGCCAACCTGAATGCCCATGCCGACAAGCACAGACGGGATTTAGCCCAGTGTCCTGGGCGATAAGTCCTACTTAGCACCAAGAACTAGAGTTAAGTTTGGCACAGAGACTTTCGAATTGTTCGGATGGTGACACCTTTTGCATTGAGATTACTATTGCCAGATGACTGGCATATTCAGAATCCTTTCCACGTCAGCCTCCTTCGATAGTTTGTAACAAGGAACCGTTAATGCATTTATCTTGTGATCAGACCTGTTCCCGAGCCAACTACCGAACCTCAACAGATCCTCTCCCACAGAATCCGCCGCGACCACAGTCATCGGGTATTGGATTTTTTGGTTCGCTGGGTTGACCGAACATGCGACAACGCCATGTGGGAACCAGCAGCTACCCTCGACAACCACCCTCTGATGCAGGCTTCTTTACACGACCGATCTGCCCCAGATGTGGGTAGTCTCGCCTAGGAAGGGGGAAGGTGTAAGGAATTTCCATTCCCTTAGCGTATCCTCTCCAACACCGCATACATCCCTGAACTTCAAAAGTCCAGGCTCGGCCCAACAACCCAGGTCTTGATTTACGTTCGAGACCCCCTAGCCTATGCGTGGAGTCACGTCTGACACTTCCGAGTCCCGAAGCCCCCAAACCACCTCGCGTGGGATTTGTGGCCCATCTTCGAGATTCCTCGCTAGGCTAGCTGTTCTTGTATTTAGCCATGCGCTTTGCTTGTATTCAACACACTTTAAAACCCCACAGAAAAATAGCAGAGGGGGGTCCTTCTTCATACCTGCGCCCTTGTGAAAAAACGAAGTCCAAAGTTGGGCAAAAGGTCCACCGAACAAAATGCGGGCAACGTATCGCAAAACGAAACGAAACAAGATACGACGCTTAGCGTTCGAAGGGTTGCGTCACTCACCTTTATAAGGCTGTTTCGTTTTTTATATGCATGTTCTCTTCTACATAAGCTATGTTTTTGTGGTATTGCAAAACATGGAGAATCATGCTACGAGTGAATTTACAAATTGTTAGCATCTTGAATTGTTTCATATTTTTATTATTCCAATTCTTGTTTGATATATGATGCATTTTTCTTAAATAGCTCAACAAAATGTGTTTTATACTTCAGTAACACTCCCTCTGGTGTAGAATGATGCATTTGATAGAAATTGTAACTATGCTGATGTGAGCTGGTGTAAGGAAATTCTCTTTTCCTTACTGGGCTCGACTACTGCGCGTACGCCCTCGACTCTCGGAAGTCCAGGCTCGGCCAACTTCTTCGGTCCCGAACCATTTCGTGAACCCAAACCTAGACACGCGGCGCTTCCATGTCTTTCGTCAACCGGACCGCCCCAACCTGTTCGCGTAGTTCTTGGCTAGCTCTGTTGGTGCCTATAAATGCCTAGGCCCTCATTTGTATTGACACACTTGAATCGTGACTCCTTTATTACACTACCTGTTATTACTCTGATTAATTCATAACAGCTGGTATCAAAGCCCCGTTCCTGCCCCCTTAGTCTTCCGTAGAGTAGTCCGTTTATATCGGGAGAGGACCCGACAGAATAGGGGATTGACCTGCGGTTGGTAGGTGAGCTTGTTAAAGATCCTCCAACTAGAAGCGTGTGCACCCTCAGATCTGTCAGGTAGTGAAGCGAGGGCGTCGGCAACACCTGAAGCAGTTGAAGATGTCCACAGCGAGCCACGGGCGGCCATCAAAATCAAACCACCGATGCCTCCGCCGTTCAACCCGACTGACAAGACAACAACAGTGACTAGGTGGCTGTTCGACATGGAAATCTTCTTCACAGCAGCAAGTATTAATGACAACGCATTACGTGTCAACTTGGCTATGTCGCTGCTGAGGGGACCGGCACTCGACTGGTGGTGCACGCATCTTGACGAGGGATGAGCCCCGTCAGGGAATCAACGAGTAGTAGATGGAGAGCTGATTTCATCAACGGCGAAGGCAGAACCGATCTTTGGGTCACCCACGATCCGCACGTGGAAAGCGTGGGGCGAAGCGTTGAAGGGCAGATTGAGCACATATCCATGCGCGAAAATGCTCGCACAAAGCTTCGGATGTGGAGACAGTTGTGCTCTGTCCAAGAATACACAGCGTCGTTCCTGGCAATCTGCGACCACATGCGAAGACGAGCGCATCGATCGCTACGTGGGTGGTCTCAAGCCGGAGATTCAGCTAGAGATCGTCCTGCGAGCCCCGACGACATTCAACGAAATAGTTCGCATAGCTGATGCATTGGACGCACCACGTGGATTCGCGAGAGCGGATTTCCGAGAGGGAAATCGCTTTCGAGGCCAGCCGCAACACACATCAATCAACGGTGTGGACGTGTTTGCAGCCAGAGTATTTTCGGGATCCTGCTTCCACTGCAACCAGCCAGGTCACATGGTGAGGGACTGCCCTCAGCTGAAGAAGAACTTAGCTAACGACAAGAAGCAGTCGGGAAATGGAGATCATCAGTAGCAGATGGGCCACCTACTGACTTGAGTGCGTCGTCCAAACGCCACCACCCCCACCAGGTTATAGTGCTGATTTGGGCTATCGACCATTCCTGGCTGAATAAGGGGGGTGGACCGGTTGATCACCCTGTGTTGGTTGAAGGAAGACTTGGCGACACCCGCATAAAAATATTCGTTGATGGCGGGGTGAGCCACAGTTTGATGGATGTGACAAAGGCGAAGAAATTGCGATTGCAGCTGTAGCGCTGCATGCCTGAAATCGACACGAGATTGGTTGACGGCACACCACTGTCAATTCGGGAGGGGGTACCTCATGTATGAGTAACATGCAGCGAAAATTTCAGTTTCACGACAAAGATGCTGGCGACAACTGTGGACGGCTGCGACATGCTGCTGGGACGCGATTCGCTGCGCGAATACAACCCGAGCATTGACTGGCGGACGGGCGATTAATGCATCAAATGGAGTAGCGAGTGGCGACGAGTACCCAAGTGGAGCTGTCAAGATTCGACCACATCGATGGTCAGCGCAGTAACGATAACGCGAGCCATGATTCGAAGGGCGCAACTGTGTGCCGTCCGCTGGATCGCATCAACGGCTGTCGACATGCCGACCGACATTGACAAACTTTGCGCAGCTGTCCCGGATGACTTGGCGCTGGTGATTCAGAAACACGCAGACATTTTTCCAGACGACCTACCGGCGGGTTTTGCCACCTGAGCGAGAACATGACCACAAAATCGAGTTGGAGCCTGGCGCGCAGCCTACTTTTCAGACTCAATGGCGGCGAACTCAGCCCAAGCTGGATGAACTTCGAAGCCAGCTGGACTACCTGCTCGAGAAAGGTTTCGTTCGCCCCAGCACATCCCTGTTTGCAGCTCCAATACTGTTCACCCCGAAGAAAGATGGTGGTCTACGAATGTGTATTGACTACCACGCCTTGAACCGGGTTACCATCAAGTCTCGCTATCCTATACCGTGTGACGACGAACTCATCGACAACGTCGCGGAGCCAAATTCTTCTCGAAAATTGACCTGCGAGGCGATTACCACCAAATCCACCTGAACAAAGCTGACTGCTACAAGACAGCGTTTCGGACCCAGTACGGGAGTTACGAGTACACGGTTCTGCCTTTTGGCTTAACAAACGCGCCTTCGACGTTCCAGTTAACCATGAACGAAGTTTTTCGACCGCTGCTGGATAAATGCGTCATCGTGTACCTCGACGACATACTGGTCTACAGCACTACCCGGGCGCAGCATTTGAAGGATTTGGAAGCAGTTTTCTCTCTCTTGCAGCAGCACCGACTCATCACCAAAGGCTCTAAGTGCGAGTTTCTCAAATATGAACGGGAGTTTGTAGGCCACGTCATTTCCATCGACGGAGTTAAAATCAACCCCAAGAAAATTGCGACGATACAAGACTAGAAGCCGCCGGCTAATCTCCGCGAACTTCAGAGTTTTTTGGGGTTTGTCAATTACGTCCGCCATTTCATTCCAAACATGGCGGGGGTAACTTCCCCTCTCACAGCTCTCCTGAAGAAGGGCAAGTTTAATGAGTGGGGGGGAGAGCAGCAGGCTGCGTTCGAACAGCTCAAACTTTTCCTGACTTCACCTCCGGTTCTTCGGATTACAGATCCTCACCGTCCGTTCGAGCTCATTACAGACGCTAGCGATATGGCCGTTGTCGCAGTCCTGTTACAAGACTTTGGCGAAGGCCTACAACCGATTGCCTACGAGTCACGAAAGCTGAACCCGTCCGAGCGAAATTATCCTGTCCATGACAAGGAGTTACTCGCCATCATTCATGCTTTCAAAGTCTGGTGCTGCTACCTGAGGGGCGCTGATGTGACAATCCGAACAGACCACAAGCCGCTACAGTTCATCCACGCCCAACTGACACTGAATCCTCGACAGATTCGCTGGCTTGATTACCTCGAGTCCAATTTCCACTACAGGGTTACCTACAAATGGGGATTTAGCAACATCGCCAACACACTGACCCGACCTTCAGTCCACACTGCCGCCATCCTAATTACCCAAGCTAATCCACTGCTAACTGGCCTATTCACCCACGGATACAGTACTGACCCATTCTTCACCACCAACAGTCATCCCCAACTGACGGTCAAGCAAGGGGCCTATTACCTAAAATCCAGACCAATCGGATTTGGGTTCCTGCCTACCGTACCCTACGAGAACTACTGATCCAGGAGGCACATGACTCGAATTTCTCAGGTCACTACAGCATCGACAAAACCGCCAAATTACTGACCCGTAGTTATTACTGGCCCGACCTGCCGACAGATGTGCAGCTGTTCGTCACCTCCTGCGCCATTTATCAATGCATGAAGTCTTCCCAGCTTCGACTTGCTGGATTGCTGCAGCCACTCGAGCCACCCAGCCAACCCTGGCAACAAGTGACGATGGATTTCGTCACTGGCCTGCCAGCTGGTCCAAGCGGTAACGGCGCGATTCTCGTCGTCGTTGACCGGTTGACCAAGATGGCCCACCACGCCGTGTGCAAGACAACAATTACTGCCGAGCAGACAGCGAAACTGTTCCTCACAAACATCGTGCGGCCACGCGGCATTCCCTCGGCAATCATCAGCAATCGTGACCTACGGTTCACGTCCAAATTCTGGACAAAAATCTGGCAGCAGTACGGCACACGTGTGCATCTGTCCACGGCGTACCACCTGCAATCGGACGGCCAGATTGAGCGCACCAATCAGACGATGGAGCAGCTGATTCGCACGACATGCACAGACCCGACCCAATGGGAAGACGCCTTTCCCTTGATCGAGTTTGCGTACAATAACGCCCCATCGGCCACGACTACTCAGTCCCTATTCTTCCTTAATTACGGGATAGACCCGAGAACCCCTCTATCGCTCCCGATAGAAAACCCAGCACCAAGATCTTAGCAGTTCGTCGAAAACCTCCAACAGTCTCAGCAAAAAGCTGCAGATGCCATCCTCAAAGCCAACCAGAGGGCTAAGCAGCAAGCTGACCGACGACGCCGAGACTTAACGCTCGCCCCTCGGCAATTGGTCCTGCTCGACACCATAAATTTGGGAATT
This sequence comes from Closterium sp. NIES-67, assembly GCA_027943415.1. Lineage (NCBI taxonomy): Eukaryota > Viridiplantae > Streptophyta > Zygnematophyceae > Desmidiales > Closteriaceae > Closterium > Closterium sp. NIES-67. The sequence goes on along the minus strand of BQMB01002199.1, from coordinate 247,084 downwards.
CCCCTCCCAAATAAATTACGACCAAGATTTAGCGGCCCATTCTGTATCATCCGCATGGTAACACCAGTCACCGCCCAGCTGCAACTGCCGGCCGACTGGCGAATCCACGATTTGTTCCACGTCAGTCTCCTGCGACCGTTCGTCCCAATTAGGACTAATCTCGACCGTCAACACATCAATCCTACGGTCAACCCAGTACCCGAGCCAACGATCGAGCCATCCAAAATTCTCGTTCATCGCGTACGAGGTCATCAAGATACAGCAGCCGTTGATTTCCTTGTACGATGGGTCGATCGCACGACTGACGACGATCTTTGGGTCCCTGCAGCTATGCTCGGCGAACACAAAGTTGTCCGGGACAATTTACACCGACGACGTGCCCCGGATGTGGGTAGTCTCATCCCGGAAGGGGGGGTGGTGTAAGGAAATTCCCTTTTCCTTATTGGGCTTGACTAGAGCGTGTATGCCCTCGACTCTCGGAAGTCCAGGCTCGGCCAACTTCTTCGGTTCCGAATCATTTCGTGAACCCAAACCTAGACGTGTGGCGCTTCCGTGGCTTTCGCCAACCGTACTGCCCCAACTTGTTCGCGTGGTTCTCGACTAGCTCTGTTCGTGCCTATAAATGCCTAGGCCCTCATTTGTATTGACACTCTTGAATCATGACTCCTTTATTACACTACCTGTTATTACTCTGATTAATTCATAACAGCTGGCCTTACCCACGCTGGCAAATGCTCCCCAGCACTGAGTCAGGGGACTCTTGGTCCCTCCCTCCTTCCTGTTCGACTTGCCAACTCCTCCGTAGTTCATTATTGCTCCTTGTATCATATAACTTTGCTCTCACAAGGTTAGGTTCTTACCCCTCTGTGTCGTGCCTTACCAAGCTCATAGCTAGCGTGTTTTTCTTACTTCGTGATTATTTTCTTTAGCTTCTTTACTGTTGTTAGCTCATCTTAGTTTGATAGCTTCTATTAGCTACTGTTCGCCACGCTCGCTGGTGCCATGAGCGCCGTTTTTTCACTCAGTGGCGTCGCCCTCTCTGGCGCACAGGCGCCGCGATTTCTGGCGCAGCCCTCTTTGGTGCCGTGCGCGTGACGCCGTTCGCGCAGGCACCGTCCTCTCTAGCATGGCCCTCTGTGGCGCAGCCCTCTCTGGCACGGCCCTCTCTGGCACCGTGCGCGCTGAAGCCATTTGCGCAGGCGTCGCCCTCTCTGGCGCAGTGCACGCATGTGCCGCACTTTCTGGCGCACGGCTCTCTGGTTCCATCCGCAGACACCGTGCGCGCAAGAGCCGCACTTTCTGGCGCGACCCTCTTTGGCGCCGTGTGCGCTGACGCCGTTCTCGCAGGCGCCGCCCTCTCTGGCACCGTGCGCACGGACGCCATCCACACAGGCGCCACGCTTTCTAGCGCGGCCCTCTCTGGCGCCGTGCGCGCTGACGCCGTGTGCGCTGACGCCGCCCTCCCTGGCGCCGTGCGCGCTGGCCCCATGCGCGCAGGCGCCATGCTTCGTGGCGCGGCCTGTTGGCGCCCTGCATGCAGGCGCTCTACCGCAACCATTTCTGTGCTTCGCGCGCTGCTCATGGCGCTATCTCATTTGTGCCATGCGCACTGGTGCCTAAGCCCCTCAACTACCCCTTTTCCCTCCCTTCCGCTCGTTAGCTTGTTTCTTTTCCCTCTTCGCCACTGCAGATGTAAGGGTAAATATCATCGAGGGCTTTAACCTGCACACCGCCTTGGAAGAGCTGTCATTTCTTCATTCGCACTATGGCCGTTTCCGTCCCTCTCGTCCTCCTTCATGCTTTGTACCCCTTGCACAATGTTTCTTTCCATCTAGTTTGCATAACCTCCCATTCACCTATTTTCCTATTTTCCTATTTTCTTTTCTTTTGCTTCCCCTCCTTCCCCCTCGTTTCACTCTTGTGTCCTTTCATACTTGCTTTCTCAGGGCATTGTGCAAGAGCTCATCCACCACCCGAAATCGCATCCTCTCGCAACTTACTGTGAGCCCTCAACCTCTACCACACGCCAAGATCAGCCGCTTCTGGCATTTCCTTTGCACTTCTCATACTCGTTCTTGTTTCACGTAGTCACGTGCTCCTTGCATCTGAAAATGCCTTCGGAAGTGAGGAATAGGAGGCTGCTGCTGTTGTTAGGCATCAGCTGCTACTGCTGCTGCTGTTGGTGCTGGTGCTGTGTTGCCCTGCTAGGTTGCTGCTACTGCTCATGCTAGGTTGCTGCTGTTGCTAGGCTGCAAAATTGCTGCCACTGCTGCTGTTGCTAGGCTGCAAAATTACTGCCATTGCTGCTATTGCTAGGCTGCAATTCTGCTGCCACTGCTGCTGTTTCTAGGCTGCAAAACTGCTGTCATTGCTGCTGTTGCTAGACTTCAATAATGCTGCCACTGTTGCTGTTGCTAGGATACAAAACTGCTGCCATTGTTGCTGTTGCTAGGCTGCAATACTGCTACCACTGCTGTTGTTGCTAGGTTGCAAAACCGCTGCCTTCGCTGGTGTTTCTAGGCTGCAAAAATGCTGCCACTACTGCTGTTTCTAGGCTGAAAACTTCTGCCAGTGCTGTTATTGCTAGGCTGCAAAACTGCTGCCATTGCCGCTGTTGCTAGACTTGGCACTCGCTTCTCGCTTGCACTTGCTTTATAGCTTCTTTGGATGTGTGTTTTTTGTCGCATTTCATGCAGGTTGTAGGCCCTTATATCTAGTTTTGTGCATCGTGACGTTCAAGGGAGGGGGCGGGGGGGACAGCACGGGGGAGAGGTGGGGGAGAACGAGGGGTGGAAAGCCAAGGCGGTGGGGGGAAAGGGGCGAGGGAGGGGGGGAAGGGGGTGAGTGCAACAACTATGCCAGCAATGATTGAGTACTCAAGTATTCCATACAAATGGGACTTAAGTCTCTGAAAAGAGCTTTTGGTATGTTATGCAATGAGCCTCTGTCTTTTTCCCTCCCATTCCCCCTTGTTTATCATATGTGCCTGCATGTTTATTGCTTTTGAGTTATGTTGGATTGCATGGTATGGGTTAATCGTTCTGTAATGGTGTTGATATCAAGTGTTGTGTTTGCAATGGAGTGATGCCTCCCTGCCTCCCTCCCTCCCTCCCTCCCTCCCTCCCTCCCTCCCCCCCTCCCTCTCTCCCTCCCTCCCTGCCTCCCTGCCTCCCTGCCTCCCTGCCTCCCTCCCTCCCTCCCTCCTCCCTCCCTCCCTCCCCCTCTCCCTCCCTCCCTCCCTCCCTCCCTCCCTCCCTCTCTCCTCCCCTCCTTCCTCCCCCCCTCCCTCCCTCCCTCCCTCTCTCTCTCTCTCTCTCTCAATTTCTCTCTCTCTCTCTCTCTCTCTCTCTCTCTCTCTCTCTCTCTCTCTCTCTCTCTCTCTCTCTCTCTCTCTCTCTCTCTCTCTCGATTTCTCTCTCGACCTCTCTGCCTCTTTCGCTTTCTCTACCTCTCTCTCTCTCTCTCTATCTCTCTCTCTCTCTCTCTCTCTCTCTCTCTCTCTCTCTCTCTCTCTCTCTCTCACTCTCTCTCTCTCTCTACCTCTTTCCCTCTTTCTCTACCTCTCTCCCTCTCTCTTTCTCTCTCTCTCTCTCTCTCTCTCTCTCTCTCTCTCTCTCTCTCTCTCTCTCTCTCTCTCTCTCACTCTCTTTCTCTCTCTCTCAACGGGTCATGCTCATTGATAAAAGCATGGGAACAACTAAACAGCCGGGAGGTGCCTACCACTAGGTAACCCGTACGAAGCAGAGGACCATGTCCCTACACCCCGCAATCCCCTATCCTTCCCCTATGCACCAGCCCTTCCCCTACCACCCTGTTCCCTCCGGCTCAACCCCCCTCCCCCCAGGGTCTACGGATCCTCCACGTCCAAGGTAGAGAACAGGTCCCCAAGGTAGGGTGCCCACGGGTCCGAGGCGGGCTGGGGTAGGCCGCCTCCAGCGCCGCCCCGGACCGGGTAATCAACGTGCATGCTTGCACCCACTGCAGCAGCACCGACCACCGCTGCCAGAAGTGTGAGTACAGTTTTTTGGGTGGGGTGGAGAGCGGGTTAGCCCGGAATCGTACCAGCACTGAGTGACCTGCCAGCATGCGGAGGAACTCTGCGGTGGACGGCCCTAGGGCCCCGTATGTCTCCACCGCCAGCGCAAAGAACCCCACCCAGGCCGGCCTGTCCTCGTAGTCCCTATCCTTGCCCCTCGCCGCCTCCTTCGCCGCCCATCCAGGTAGGCCACCGGCGTCCAGGTCACAGCGTTGCAGGTCAGGATCAGTCACTGTCACGTCAGTGACCCAAGTGGCCCCTGTTTCCATATCCCGCACCGCCAAGTCGGCTCTTTTTCGGTTCGAGGGAGTTGAGAACTGCGTGGTCTCGTGGTAGGTGAAGAATTTCGCCTCCCGGGCCATGCGCAGGGTTGAGAACACCAGCAGGTTGTGCAGCTGCTTGACATACCCCCCCAGCCTGCACCGTAGTACGTGGTTGGGCAGGCTAGGGTCGGGGATGGACTCCTTGCCACAAGAGCAGCCGCCGGAAACTGGCAGAGGTAGGCCAAGGCGGAAGGCGAGTGCCGTGCCAAACTCGCCCGGGGAGAAGGTGAGATCTGGGCGTGTGGGCATTGCCATCAACCAATCCCCTGCTCCTGTGCCCGAACAGCTCCTCCGCTCGGTGGTGGTTGATGTCGCCCAAGAGGAGGTGCTGGAGTGGTTCCTTCGGAGGTGTTACCCGGGCTTCTCCCAACATCCGCCCGGCGGCCTCCGGCAGCCTGGTCTCCAGGTCCTTGATGAGGGTGTGCAGGGGCAGGGTCTCCTCACTGCCGGCCCCTAGGAAGTTGAGGGCCTGTCGGAGTGGGCCGTCCGCCAGCCGCATGGAGGAGAGCAGCGCGGCTGCCGCCACCGTGGATGCGAGATAGGCTGCTGGCCCTTCGGAGGTGGGGTCTATCAGCCCCAAACCCCCCAGGAATACTGGGAGGGTTGCCTGCTGCCACGTGAGGCTCCACACGAGCTCGTCTTGTGGTGTCTGGATGCGGGCAGCAGTGAGCGCTGTGCAGAGCATGGTCTCACTCCATGCCCGCCAGTCGGCTAGGGGCAGCCCGTCTGTGGGGTTGGAGCGGAGGAGGAAGGAGGCCCGGCGGGATATGCACCTGGCTAGAAGCAGAAGGGTGTGCTGCAGGTGCATGCCCTGCAAGAGGGGCAGCGGCTCTGCTGCCTGGAGGAGTTCCTTGCGCAGGAACTCTGTGCAGAATGCGCACTCCCCCTTCTGCCCGTGTCACCCCAACCGGTAGAGAGGCACGGCTAGCGGGGTCATGCGAACAGCCGGGTCTCTTGCTCAGGGAACTCCGGAGGCCACACTCTTGGAGGCCTTCTTGGAGCTGCGCGAAGGCGGCAGCTGCGGTGTCTGGAGGGCCGACGATGGTGATGTCGTCGGCATATGCCAGCACCGCCACCTCAGGGTGGCTGGTCCCCACCTGGGTGAGGAGGGGCTAGATAGCCACCGCAAAGAGTAGGGGACCGAGGGGGTCCCCTTGGCGCACGTCCCTGCTGCTCGTTACCGTCTCTCCTTCGAAGGCAGCATGGGGAAGGAGGGGAGAAGGTGTGCCGTAGAGAGTGAGGGCCAGCGGCAGCAAGGGCTGCAGGCCGCTCCAGTGAAGTACCTGTAAGAAGTGCGGTCGATGGACGCTGTTGAAAGCGTTCTCGACGTCAACCTGCAGGACGACATGGCTTGGGAAAGCCTGGATGTGGATGACGCACTCTGCCCCCCCCCCCGGCACCACCACGCCAAATTGGTGAGGCAAGAATAACTCCCGAATAAGCACGCTCAATACGTGTAGCGCGGCTTTTGCAGCGATGCGCAGAAATTTTTCGTCGATGGCGATGGGGCGCACACCTCCGCCTGGCTTGGCCAACGCGATGAGCTTGCAGGGCAGCAGTTTATCGCGTGTTGCTGACGCCAGGTGTCCCCCAATCGTCAGGTTGATGGCGTCGAGGAGGAGGTTGAACACCTGAGGGTTGGACAGAGCAGCATCCCTCAGGTGTTCAAAGCACGTTCCTGATGGCCCTGCACCCACACCCTTGGGGCATTTCGCTAGGAGTTGGCAAAAAGCCTCGCAATCGACATTCAGTTGGTTGCCAGGTGTTGCGCGCAGTTGCTCTGGAATTTCGCCCTCAGCTGCAGGGTGTTTTTGGCGAAGTGTCGCCAGGGTCTCCGCAGTTGATGGCGAGCTTGGCGAGGGGCGTAATGCCTTCAGAGCTTTCGTCAGGTTCGATTTTCGAACCAAACCTTCTGCCCGCGCGTGGAAACCAGCCGAATTTGGCTGGTGGCGGGCAGGTTGGGTGTCAGCGGCTGAGTGCACAGTAGCTGCAAAAAGTTCTGCCCATTTTCCCACACGGAAATCATGGAGTCGCTGAGTCAGCGACACCCAGCATCGCTCGTGCGGGGGTGACGGGCTGAGTGTCAGTCTGGGTAGGTACTGCAGCATTCGCCACCCACCCACACATTCGGGGTGTAGTTTGATGCGCTGGAGGGGGATCAGTAGGCACTCCGCAAAAACTTCCAAGATTTTGGGGGGGAGATATCGAACCAAAAAGGGGTGTCGCGAATCCTGGAGCAGATGGATGTCCCAGCTGGTAACCACCCGCCAAAGGTTCTCGCCCGTCGGTGCGTGCAGTTCTCGGCGCGTCGTGCTCGCGCTCCGCCACCACCCTCTTCTCCTACCCAGTGGGCTGGTTAGTGATGCGGTTCGGCTCCCTATCACTGTCATCCGGAGTCGCATCAGCCCTCCCTGCCGTCGCGTCCTCTCGCACAGCTGCCTCTCTCACAGCACCTTCCAGTGCAGCCCCATCGTGCGCCCCATCGTTTCGCGGCTCGCCCACCGGTCCTTCCGTCTCTTGCACCGCGCGATCTGCCTACGTCCGCGGCAATGTTTCGCGTGCCTCTTGCTGCCAGTGGTCGCTGGCGTTCCCAGCCCTCCGCTGCTCCGCCTGTCTTGGCACAGGAGGAGGAGGCCGCCTACTGGGGGAATTGCCTGGAGGAGGCCTCACATGTTCTGCTTCGTGAGCAGGCAGCTCCAGCTCCCGTCGCCAGCGTTTAGTCCGCGCGCGCTCCCAGGCTGCGCGTGTGCAAGCCAAAACAGGCGTTTTTGGGCAGCAGCACAAAATCGACGTGCTGCCATTCCAGAAGCTGCACCTCCACCGTCCAGTGCCGCCTCCACCTGCAGCACCGTCACAGCAGCTCCAGGCACTGCTCGATTGCCTGCACTCATTGGCAGAGGTGCTGGAGTGCTTGCAACAGGCGGTTGACCGCTGGCCTCTCGTCGCCCGCGAACTGGTGCTGTCGCGCCGCCAGCACACTCCCGCGCAAGAGGCAGTGGCACGTCTGGTGTGGGCGGCGGTGCATTTTCCCCCTGCCCCGCCGTCACCAGGCACCCTTGGCCCGACTGCCCCGTTGCCGCTGAGGGGTTGATGCCGGCCCTGGACGAGGAACACGCTCTGTCTCTTGTTGGGGGCTGCGCGGCTGCCCTGCGGGCAGTCCGTGGGGCAGTTGCCCGCGCTGCCCGCGTCCCGTAGATGCCTGGTACCCCGAATCCGTCCGCGTCACGCCTGGTGATGGTGGCGATGACATAGTAGCTGTTGTGGCTGCAGTAGCGGGTGGCGGAGTTAGCACGCCATTGGTGGGGGTGTGTAGGCTAGCCGTAGGCATTGTTCGTGCATGTATTCCCTTGCCAATAGTGAACACGTCCACCACTGTCCACCCCGTCACTCTTCGCGCGGCCTTAGGCCGCCGGCGCGAGCCGCCACCTTGGTGGAGAGGGAACACACCAAAGTCCAAAACTAAACTGAGAAATGAGGAGGAAATAAAGGCAATTATATATCTCTCTCTCTCTCTCTCTCTCTCTCTCTCTCTCTCTCTCTCTCTCTCTCTCTCTCTCTCTCTCTCTCTCTCTCTCTCTCTATATATATATATATATGTATATATATATATATATATTTCTCTCTCTCTCTCTCTCTCTGCTCCTCTCTTTGCCACTCTCTCTCTCTCTCTCTCTCTCTCTCTCTCTCTCTCTCTCTCTCTCTCTCTCTCCTCTCTCTCTCTCTCTCTCTCTCTCTCTCTCTCTCTCTCTCTCTCTCTCTCAAGCGGTCCTTCTCATTGGATTAATCCTGAGTACAAACTAGGAAGTTCAAGAGTCAAGCCACCAAGGGCCAAAACCTGAGCATGGGAGAACCTAGAAGGGTAGGCCAATGCGATCACGGCACTAGCCGCCCCAATGCTATGCCACCCCCTTCCCCGGGCAGGAACTAAGGCTCCACATCTTCCAAAGTGTCATACACATCCCCCAGGTGAGGTGCCCAGGGGCCCTCCGCCGGCTGCGGGTAAGCAGCCTCAATTGCTGCCCCGGCTCTGGTGATAAGCGTGCTCGCCTGAAGCCGCTGGAGCAGCACTGACCACCGCTGCCGGAAGTGACAATGCAGCTTCCTGGCCAGTGTGGTAAGCGGGTTAGCACGGAAACGGACCCGGGCAGAGTGCTCGGCTAGTAGCTCGAGGAACTCCGCCGTTGGTGCTGCCAAAGCCCTGTAAGTTTTGACGGCCAAAGCGTAGAAGCCGACGTATGCAGGGCGGTCCTCGTATTCTCTGCCCTTGGCCTGCCCGGCCTCCCTTGCTGCCCAGCGGGGTAGGTTGCCGGCGTCCAGGTCATGGCGCTGCAGCACCAGGTCAGTCATGGTAACGTCGGTGACCCACGTTGCGCCGCTTTCGAAGTCTCGCACCGCCAGGTCAGCCCGCTTCCTGTTGGTCGGGGTGGTGAATTGGGTTGCTTCGTGGTAGGTAATGAAACCCGCCTCCCGCGCCATACGCAGAGTCGCATATACCAAGGCGTTGTGCAAGCGCTTGGGGTAACCGCCCTGGTTGCATTGCAAAATGTGGTTAGGTAGGCTGGGATCCGATATCTCTGCCTCCCCGCACGAGCATCCCCCTGGGACTGGGTGGGGCAGGCCGAGGTGGAAGGCCAGCGCCGTGCCGAACTGGCCGGGGGAGAAAGAGAGGTCTGGGCGGGAGGGGATGGCTAGCAGCCAATCCCCTGCCCCTGTGCTGCGCAGGCTGGTGAGTTGAGTGCCGTGGGCGTTCTCCAGCCCGGGTCTATCCAGCAAGTTATCGGCGAACAGCTCCTCTGCGCGTCAGGTGTTAATGGAGTGCGAGAGGGCCTGTTGTAAGGATCCCTTGGGCGGAAGGGTGCGGGCCTCCGCCAGAGCTTGTTTGGCGGCATCGGGTAAGCGCCCTTCCATGTCTTGGACCACAGCATAGAGGGGCAGCATGCCTGTCACCCCTGCTTTCAGGTGAGAGAGGGCTTCCTGGAGGAGGCCAGCTTGGGGATCCATCATAGACAGCAGCTGTGAAGCTGCCAGGGTGGAGGCTAAGTAAGCTGCCGGACTCTCGGATACCGGGTCGATGATCCCCAGCCCCCCGAGCGTGATGGGCAGAGTTGCATGGCACCAGGTGAGACTCCATTCTAGTTCCACTCGGGGGGGCGGAATGCGGGCTGCGGAGAGGGCTCTCCGTAGCAGGTCCTCACTCCATGTGCGCCATTCCTCCAGCGGCAATGTGTCGGCTTTAGTGGATCAGAGGAGGAAGGATGCCCTGCAGGATACACAGCGGGAGAGAAGGAGGAGGGAGTGTTGGGGGTGAAGATCCCCCAGCAGGGGCAGGGGTGCGGCTGCCTCCCGCAGTTCCTTGCACAAAAAGCTTGCGCAGAACGTCCGGTCGCCCACAGGGCTGCCAAGGATGCGGAGTCCGCCCTCGGCGATGGGCACGCCTGGAGGGAGGCGGACGCGGCTGGCTGGCTCAGGTGACCAGCCGGCGGACTTGGATAGGTTGCACCTGAGTCCGCGTTTGGCCAGGCCCTCTTGAAGGTGTCTGAACGCCTCCGCTGCTGCTGCCGGTGGACCCACCACCATGATGTTGTCCGCGTAAGCCAGCACGGCAACATCCATGCAGGCTGTGGCGACGTGGGTCAGTACTGGATGGATGGCGGCTGTGAACAGCAGGGGACCTAGGGGGCCCCCCTGGCGGACCCCTCTGCTGCTGGTGAGAGTCGCCCCCCGAATGCTGCGTCGAGGAGGGGTGACTCCTGGCCATACAGCATGAGGGCAAGGGGTAGGAGTCGCTGGAGGCCGCTCCAGTGGAGAACTTCTAGGAAGCTGTGGCGGAAAACACTGTTGAAAGCGTTTTCCACATCCAGCTGGAGCACGATGTTCTCGGGGAACGCCTCCAAGACATCGTCTGTAATACGTGCGGATTGCATGAATGATGCACTCGGCTCCCCCCGAGACAGCCACTCCAAATTGCAGAGGGAGAAAAAACTCCTGTATATCGACGGCGAGGGCATGCAAGGCAGATTCTGCCGTTATTTTGCGGACGCCACCGTCAGGCTTGGCTAGGGCGATGAGTTTGCTTGGCAGTAAGAGGTCGCGTGATGCTGACGCCAGGTCGCCTCTTAGCGTCACATTCACTGCGTCTAGTAGTAAGTTGAATACATGGTGGTTTGAGAGAGCTGGATCTCGGAAATGTTCGAAGCAGGCTCCCGATGGCCCTGCGCTCACCCCCCTTGGGCACCTGGCGAGGACCGCGCGAAACGCCTCGCGATCTATTCCAAGGTGGTTTCCAGGTGTCCCGCGTAGGTGCTGAGGGATTTCAGTTTCGCCTGGTGGGTGCTTTTGGCGAAGGATCGCCAAGGTGTCTGTAGTGGGTGGCGAGATAGGCGAGGGCCGTAATGCCTTCAGAGCTTTGGCGAGGTTGGTTTTCTGAACCAGTCCTTCCGCACGTGCTATCATGCATGCGGCATCTGGCTGATGGCGGGTAGCTGGGGTGTCTGTTGCTGCCTCTTGGCTGGCCGTGTACAGGTTTGACCACTTTCCCGCGCGGAAGTCCTCCAGACGCTGCCAAAGGGTGTTCCGGCAATGCTGCTTCTTTGGGGCGGGCCTGAGTGTCAGTCGTGGCAGGTAGGTCAACATCTGCCATCCCCCCGTGCATTCGGGGTGTAATTTGATGCGTTGGAGGGCGACGAGAACACATTCCGAAAATCGCTCCAGGACTTTCGGTGGCAGGTATCGAGTCAGGAACGGGTACCGGGAATCTTGGAGGGTACTGAAATCCCACAGGGTAAAAGATCGCCAGAGTTCCTCGTCATTGGCGAGGTCCTCTGGTGACCGTGGTTGTGCTGTTGTGGCGTCGGCAGGCTCCACGGCGAATTGCAGATTTCTCGCCGCTGCGATGCAACCCTATTTTGCCTTGGGTGATTTGCCTTGGGTGATTTGCCTCGTCCTCGGATGCGCGATTCGAATTTGCCCCCACCCCCTCCGGCCCGTTTGTGTCTGAACCTACAAAATCCCCCCCACTGTCCCATTCCGACTCATCCCCTTTCGTCAATCCCTCTTCCCTCATTGGCATCCCGTGCCTCTCTCTCCAGTCGCCAGTTCACGCTATAGGGCGTCTCCGCCGTGTTCCCCGCACACCAACATTGCCCCCTGTCCCGCGCCTCCGCCCACGTCTTCCGCGATTTGCCCCCAGTCGCCCCGCTGCTGCTGCTGCCCGCTGATCGATCGCCGTCGCCCTCTCCTGCTGCGCTTGCGTCGAGCGCTCTGCCATTGCTTCGCCCTCCCCTGTTGTATCTGCCGCCGTAGCGGCTGCCGCTGCGTCGTTAGCACTTTTGCCGCATGGACCGACACGAGCATCGCCCGCCGTGATGGCTTCCATGCGTTGCGCTACCTCAGCAGCGTTTGCTGCGTCCGCGATCCCGTCGTTCGCGTTCGCCTCTCCTCCCACCATCGCCGCGCCCTCCGCATCCTCCTCCCGTGCTCGTGTGGGTCCCGATGTTTCGGGCGCACCCCGCACGTGGGGGCGGGTGGCGTCCGCGCCCCGGGCAGGCTCCTCCTCCATCTGCGGTGGAGGCAGAGGCGGCGGAGTGGGGCATGCGTCTGGAAGAGGCCTCGCGGATTCTGCGCGGCAGGTCCTCAGCGTCAGCTGCTGCGTCCAGCGCACAGCCCTGGCGTGCTCCCAGGCTGCGCGTGCGCGTCCCCACCAGGCGCTTTCGGGCAGGAGCTCAAAGTTGTGGCGCTCCTGCTCCCAGCCCTGGATTTCCCCCACCCAGCGCGCCGCCGCCGCCTGCAGCGTCGTCTGTGCAGCTGCAGGCCCTCCTCGAATGTCTCGGCTCGTTGGCTGAGGTGCTGGAGTGCCTGCAGCAGTCCATTGACCGCTGGCCGCTTGTGGTCCGTGAGCCAGTGCTGTCACGCCGCCAGCGGGCTCGGGCTCAGGAGGCCGTGTCTCGGATCCTGTTGGCGGCGGTCTACTTGCCTCCGCTGCCTGGCGGGTCTAGGCCGTCTCGCATCGCTGTGCCGTTTGCTGCAGAGGGGCTGAGGCAGGCTCTAGACGATGAGCAGGCCTTGTCCCTTGTTGGCGGATGCGCTGCTGCCTTGAGGGCGATTCGCGGGGCCGTGGCCCGCACTGCACGCGGGGCGTAGATGGCTCTGAGGTGCCCACCACTGCATGGGCCCCTGTGGCTGCATGGGCTGGGGTTTGCACGGCCTCCGCATATGATAGGGGCGGCAGAGTAGGCGCGCCGCTAGGATGTGTGGGTGATTCAGCCGTAGGCATTTCTGTTTGCTTGTATGCGCTGTTAGCAGTGGAAAGTGAAAGGCTGGTCTCTCTGGTCACTCCCCGCTTCCAGACTGCCCCTTCCCGCTGCTCGCTGCATCCCGCTTTCCGCATCCCGTTTCCCGTGTCCCCCAGTTTCCGCTCCCCGCTTCAAGCTAGCTCAGTCTCGCAGGCGACTTCACCCGACTCACCCTTTCTCTCCCTCTCCACCTCATATACTCCCTCACTCGTCCGCACTAGAGCAGCCACTCCTCTTTTGCAGAACTACCCCCCTGCCAGAATTGGTCTGGCTCATAAACAGCATCATTCTCTCTTCCCCCACTCTCGACTCCAGACCAGCTGTCGTGAGGTTCTGCCCCATCCTCCTCCCTCTTCCTCTCCCTCTCACTCGCACTCATGGTTTTCTCACTCCTCTCCTCATCCCTCTCTCTCACGTTTCCCATCCCTCTTGCTCTCTCTCTCTCTGTCCGCTCCCCTCGCTCTCTCTCTGCCCGCCCCCCTCGCTCTCACTTTGACCTAGGAGGACCTGAGCGTCTCAGCGTCGTCCGCCCATGAAGCGTCTGTCTGCCCTGTCAGGACCATTGGTCTGCGTCCTCCTAGCGCTAACCCCATGCCCGATGTACTTGCTGGATAACGCAAAACCCTCAACGTAAGGACCACTAGACTCTACAGAGTCCTCAGGGACTAGAGCGAGGAGCCCGTGATCTACTGGCAGAGGCGTGGGCTATGCAGAAGAGAACAAAAGGCCGAACCTTTGAGGGACTTGGCACACCAAGTGTGACTGTGTAAGAGTGATGGTGCGCGCTGCTCTGTCCCTGGAGATCTGCAGGCCAAGGTAGCGGCGCAGCTCTCCGAGGTCAATGAAGGTGTGTCTCCTCAGCACCTCAGCCTTCACGGAGGCCAGTGCGTCTCTGTTTGCAGTAGTGAAGACCAGGTCATCTACATAGAATGGGATGCAGAACGGGGTTTGGCCATAACGAACGAAGAGCAAGGGGTCTGCAGACGACGGGAAGAATTGCGGGTCAGCTAGGGTAGCACACACCGTGTTGTGTCACTTGCGGGGTGTCTGCCGCAGGCCGTAACCCGGGCGCCGAAGCAGCCACTCGGTCCTAGGGGCTAATGAGCTAGTGAAGCCTGGCGGGCGATGCAGGTGGAATTGCTCGAGCAGACTGCCCTGAAGAAGCGCTATGTAGAAGTCAAGAGAGTGCAGCTTGTAGTCACGCTGTGCTGCTACGTGTAGCAGCACCCAAAGAGTGGTCATCTTCAGGGTTGAGGCGAAGGTCTGAAAGAATTCAACACCCTCGCGTTGACTGAAACCTCTAGCCACGTAGCGAGCCTTGAACACAAGCGGCTCTCCTGGAGGGTGCTTCACCTTGAAGAGCGATCGGCCATCGACTACGTTCACCCCAGGTGGAGGAGCAGCGTCGACGTAGGTGCCGGTGGATCTCCAAAATGCCATCTCTTGCTCCATGGCAGCTATTCACTGAGAGGCCCAGGGTCCCGAGGTCGCCTCAGCACAGGTGCGAGGGGTCGGGATGTCAAGGGCATCTAAGTCACCCTTAGGGACCAGCAGCATGGAGCAGAGATGACGCGCAGCCTCGGACAGGAAAGCAAGCTCGTATTGCATGTCCTCTAAAACGTATCTGCCAAGGGCAGGTACACACCCGACGGACGGACAAAGTCAGAGACAAGGCGGCGGGTAGAGGCAAAGTCAGTGATGGCATCCACAAGTGTGTCAAGACTGGAGACAGGAATAGATGGGTCGGTAACAAGGGAGGCAAGGACCTGAGGAACAAGAAGACTAGCAGCACGAAGGCGGCGCGATAACAAGCGACGACGGAGGAGGCGATGGGAGGAGGGGAGGACGATACGCGTGAGAACAAAGCAGCAGAGGGTGAGAGCGGGGAACAGGAGAGACAGGATGAGCACGAGAGGGACGGCGAGGCCAGACGTGAGACGGAGGCGTCGGGTCAGGAGACAGACGAGGAGACACACGAGGGGAACGAGGGGGAAAACGAGCCGGAGACGAGTCTGGTGGAGGAAACATAGGGCCGTAGAGAGGCAGGGGAGGCGGCGTCGAAAGAGGCGCGGACAGGGGGTCTGGGGAAGGAAGACCGAGGGGTCGATGGGCCGACACCGGCGGCGACTGCTGCTTCTGTGGCTCCTCGTCGACACTAGAACCTCCAATTGCACCACGGCTACCTCCGAGAAGCTCCCGGCCAGCACCCCTAGAACCGGAACCCCTTCCAACACCGGTGCCACCCCCAGGACCCGTGGACCCCTGCGGCGGGTGCTGTTGCGGCGGCGGCAACTCCAACTGCGGCGGGTGCTGTTGCGGCGGCGGCAACTCCAACTTCGGCGGCGACATGCTGCGGCTGCGACGGCGGCGACAGCAGCTGCTGCTGCGGTGGCGACGGCGGCAGTTGAGGCGACAGCGGAGGAGGAGACACTCGGGCAGAGACCGGCGACGAGAAAGGAGCCGCGGGGCCACCAGAGTCAGACGACTCCTCGAGCGGGACAACCGACGGGAGGGGAGTGGTGTGAGACACACCAGATGGCGCAGGACAGGTAGGGAGAGGAGCAGGGGCTACAGGGGGAATGGGAACCAGAAACAGGGGCGTGGAAACCGGGAGACCTCTGTGAGGAAAGCAGTGGTAGAAGGAGACAGACTCGTCAAAGGTGACGTCACGCGAGTGAAAGAAGCGTGGCACGACGAGTGGTTAAAGTGCCAGTCCAACGAGTCGAGGGGGAATCCAAGGAAGACACAGGGGACTGTGCGGGCAGATAGCTTGTCCGTGCCAGAGGCACGAACGTGAGCAAGGCAACCCCAGACGTGTGTTAGAAATAGACTGCAAATACCACTTTTGTATTTGTACGTTTATATCCTAGTTTAGGTTGTGAATGTTCTAGTGGGTTGGGGTGTACTCACAAATCCCAACCTCATCCAATTGTGATCTCCACAATCTCCAATTACCCAATTGGAGATTCCGGAGATCCCAATGGGGATTCCCTCCAATTCCCCCTTCATCCATTCTCTCTCACCTTGCCATGTACTTATAGAGCCTTGGGCTCCTTACCTAATCAATCATTTCAACTCTATTTCTTACATGGTATCAGAGTGACCTATCCGCACACGCGGATCAAGTTCCTAATCTGAACGTGCCCGCGCTACGCGCACTTCATCGTCGCGACATTCGTTTCGAGTCGTCGGAATTTCGACGTGCTCCACTCTGCAGTCGCGCCTCTCATCGTCGACCACCTTCGCGCTCGACCTCGTTGAGTTGCTCATCTCTGAAGCGTTCACGCTTCTCGTCGTCGATTCCCTCCTCGGTTCTCCTTGGTCGAATCTCAATTTCGACCATCTCTTAAAACTCGTTCTCGAGTTTCCCCTCAGACCCCGCCAGAATAGGCGAACTCCCCTCGCGAAATCGCCTCCACGAACGTCTCGCGTCAAGCAAGAGCAGGTACACAGGTTGAAGCGGAGCGGAGCTGGTTGCGGAGCTGGTTGCGGAGCTGGTTGCGGAGCTGGTTGCGGAGCTGTGTAGCTGCGGGACAGGGCCTGGGGGTGTGTGGGGGGGTGTGTGGGTCCGGGGTTAGACATAGGCTCAGATTCAGTTTCAAGTCGGCGTTTTAACGAATTTTTGCCGACGCCATTTCCTACTTAGCGGCATTTTGATACAGCCGTCAGAGTGATTTTCAGCAATTCTCGTCGACCAATTTCCAGAAGTGCCGCGCTGCACACCGACAATGGCTTACTCAACCACTTCACTCGCCAACCCGATCCCGCTCCTTCGTCTCGAGCCGGACGGCACATGCTCCAACTACAAGGCTTGGCGCTATGGTGTCGACAAGCACCTCCTCAGTCGCGAGGTGAAGGGGCTCGAGCTCACCGACGTCCTTCTCAACATCGGTGACGGCAAAGAGCCTCCTAAACCCGAGAGGTCCGCCGATCCAGCTAATGCAGCCGCCGAAGCAGTTTATGCTGCTGCACTGCTCAAGTACAAGAATTGGGAGAAGGCCGATGGTGCGGTCATTAGTGTCTTCATGGGCACCACTCCTTCCGAACTCGTCGAAACCTACCACAACTACCCGTCTGCCAACGCCATTTGGCTCTACCTCGAGGGTCGCTTCCTGAACAAGACTACAGTGGGAGTTGCTATACTCATCCCCAGCATGTTCCAAGTGCGGCTCGAGGACTCGCCAGGCATGGCGGACTATGTCACCAAGGTGCAGTCCATTCATGGTGAACTCAAACAGTTGGGGATAGTCTTCCCCGAGCAAGCCCCTGCAGCCGCTCTCCTAGTCGGCCTCACTCCGGCATACGAAGTCACACGCAAGATGCTCTTGGGCCTTGCTCCTGCAGACATCACATTTGCCAAGGTCTCATCCGCGCTCCTTTCTGCCGAAAAGGACAACAGCGCTCAAGCCAAGGCCAATGCAATCCGTGCTGCCGTGCCTCAAGCCTATGCCGCTTCAGCGCCATTCCAGCGCAACCGCTTCCCCCCGTGTCCCTATGTCATCAAGCGTGGCCCTCGTGCCGGCCAGGTGTGTGGCGGCACCAACCACGCCCTTGCCTCCTGCTTCAAGAAAAAGGATGACGATTGGTATGCCGTCAATGGGACCGCCTCGAAGCCGCCAAGCTGGATGGTCAATCGTGCTCCTCGCAAGGTCAATCAAGTCGAAGCGCAGGAATCCGTGCAGGCTGCTGTAGCTCCCACTGCTGATGTGCGCCTCCACATGTTGTTCCCTGGCACTGCCATGATTAATGAGACAATTTCGCAGTGTCCCGGCTCACAAAGCACCTCAGCCACAATAGAGTTCACCCTCGACAGTGGGGCCACTCACATGGTTCTCAAGGAAGAACACTCCTTCAAGCCATACGAGACACCAATCCGTCTACTAGGAGCAGACTCCAGTTTCACAACACACGCCAAGGGATCCTCCACAGTTCCGTGCCCAGCTTTTACTTCGGGCAGTGTCACCGGCATGTGTGTTCCCACACTACGCCACAATCTCGTGGCGCAACACGAGCTCCAACGGGCAGGCGTCACCACGATCTTCCCAGCACACTCGGATCACTGTGACCTCTTCGACCCTAAGTCCAACAAGCTCCTAGCACGCTTCACATTTAACAGTAGCAAGCTCTACACGCTGCGTTCACCTGCACCTCTCGCCGCCCTCTCCCAAGCGCAAGCTGCCAGCACCACTCCGTGTTCGTGTCGCAGCTTCGCCAACCCAACCATCCTCTACCACCATCGCTTGGGTCACCCCAACTTCCGTACACTTGCCGACATCGCTTCCAAGAAACTTCTTCTTGGCCTCCCGTCGGCGCTTCCTCCACCAACAGACTCACCTGCACCCACCTGCCTGGACTGCACCAAGAGCAAGCTCAGGCAGCAGCCGCATCCTTCCTCCCCATCCGTCGCAGCTGCTCCGCTGGACCTAGTGCACATGGATGTCTGGGGCCCAGCTCCAGTCGCATCTCGAGGCGGTCATCGGTACTTCCTTACACTAGTCGATGACCACTCGCGGTATGTTTCTGTGCACCTCCTGCATACCAAGGCGGAGGCACCTGATGTCATCATGGCGTGGGTGCGCCAGGCTCAAGTCACGTTCGGCACTCCTCTGAAGTGCCTCCATTCTGATGGCGGGGGAGAATTTCGTAATGGCAAACTCGATAACTTCTGTGCGGCCCAAGGGATTCGGCAAACCTTCACGCTCCCCGAAAGCCCGCAGCAGAATGGCATTGCCGAGAGCCGCAACCACACCTTGGTTCAGATCGCTCGCTGCCTCCTGAGTCACGCCAATGCACCACGGTCACTCTGGGGCTATGCCCTCTTCCATGCGGCACTCCTCTACAATCTTTATCTGCATCCCCACCAGCCGGACACCACACCTACCGCTCTCTGGCTTGGGGTCACGCCTTCCGCCCGCTCTCTACGCGTCTGGGGGTGTACCGCGTATGTGTTGCTCAGCCCCCACACGCGCAGGAAGCAAGGTGGCAAGCTTGGTCCCAAAACCCAGACCTGCATGTACCTGGGGCACAACTCCGACTCCCCAGACTACTTATTCCTCAACCCAATCACCAGACAGCTGATTCGCAGCCGTGATGTCGTCTTCGATAAGACACGCCCATTCCAGTCTGCGACCACGGGCGAGCCTCCTCCACCTCCCCCGACGCTTGTTTGGGCAGACTTCGATGCCCCACCTCCGGCCGCTGCCCCTTCTCCGGGGCCTTCTCCGTGCGGCGTGTCTCACCCGGCCTCCCCAGTATCCTCCGCAGCAGCACCTCCTCCTGCTCCGCCTTCCCCGCGTGTCGAGCCCGGCTCACCAGTCTCCTATCGGAGGCGCCCAGTCCCTCCTGTCCCACCGCAGCCGCCTTCGTCTCCGGTCTCTAGTCGCACTCGTTCCAAGGGACCGGCTCCGCCTCTCGTCTGGGGACCAGCCGCTTTCTCCATCCAGTGTTCGGTCACCCCGCCTCCTCCTGCCGGGGGTGATGTCCCCTCCATCCGTATTCCCCCCCGTGCACTTCTGGAGGACAGGCATGAGGAGCTGTTTGACCTTCACGCGGTCTGCCAATTTCTCTCTCACATCTTCCCGGACATTACTGACTGCCCTTCCCTCAACTTCACCGAGAACCCGACCATTCCGACTCCTCGCACAAAAGAGGAAGCTCTCTTGGGGCCTTATAAGAAGGAGTGGAAGGCAGCAATGGATGTGGAGAATGAGGCGTTCATTTGCAACAACAGCTTTGACGATGTTGTTCCCCCTTCCGGTGTCAACATCGTCGGCGGAAAATGGATCTTCCGAGTCAAACAACTCCCAGGCGAAGCTCCACTGTTCAAGGCACGATACGTGGCGAAGGGTTTCACCCAGAACGAGTATCTCGACTTCTTCGAAACATTCTCGCCCACGGCCAAGCTCCCGACAGTGCGCGCTCTTCTTGATATAGCCGCTCGCGGCAACTTCGAGATCAAGTCCATGGACGCCTCCTCCGCCTTTCTCCAAGGCCAGCTCAAGGAGGATGTTCACATGGAACGCCCACCGGGGTTTCCTGGCACTTACCCTGCCAACACAGTGTGGAAGCTGAAGCGCCCAGTGTATGGCCTCAAGCAGGCTCCTCGTGAGTGGCACAACAAGGTGAAGGAAGTCCTCCTCGCACTTGACTTCCATCCCTCTGCCTCAGATTCCAGTCTCTTCGTTCGTCACTCCTCCGAGCCCTTCTACATCGTCGTTTACGTCGACGACTTCATTCTAGCCGCCAGAGATCCAGCCGACATGGCAGCTGTCCAGTCTGCTCTCAGCTCCGCCCTTCTCATGAAGGATCTTGGTGACCTCAAGAACTACCTGAGGATGGAGATCACTCGTGACCGCCAGGCTTGCACGATCACCCTCTCCCAGGAGTCCTACATCGACAACCTTCTCAAGCGGTTCGACATGGACTCCAGTAACTCTGTCTCCACTCCACTCCCACTACAGCATCAGCTCACGGCCCCTCCAGTTCCTTCTCCTGACGCCTGCAAGGACCCGTACCCTGAGCTAGTCGGTTCACTCATGTATGCCATAATGTGCACTCGACCAGACTTGGCTTACCCCGTTAGTGTCCTCTCTCGGTACGTCTCCCCCGGACGCTACACTGCCTCGCATTGGTCTGCAGCCAAGAGGGTCCTCTGCTATCTACAAGCCACCAAGTCTCACATCCTCACTCTTGGTGGTACCTCTCCAGTCAAGCTCGAGGGATACACAGCCTCCTCATGGGCCGATGACCAGACTGACAGACGCTCCTCCCAAGGGTACTGCTTCACCCTTGGTAGCAGAGTCATCAGCTGGCGCTCCACTCGGTCCTCTGCAGTCTCCCTGTCGTCCTGCGAGGCCGAGCTCTATGCGGGCACAATGGCTGCTCAAGAGGCACGCTGGCTCTCCTTTCTCCTCGCTGAGTTAGGCTACCCCCAGCAGTCGCCCACCCTGTGGTGTGACAACCAGAGTGCCATTCATCTCACCAAGGATCCTGTGTTCCACTCTCGCACCAAGCACATCGAACTTTGTCACTTCTTCATCCGAGATCTTGTTCAGAGTGACCAGCTGACGGTACGTTACATCGCCTCAGATTGCAACCTCGCCGACCTCTTTACCAAGGCTCTCGGCAAGGCTGACCACCATCGCCTTCTCTGTTCCATGGGGCTATGTGCTCCTTGACCGGGTTTGCAGTCTATGGGGGTGTGTTAGAAATAGACTACAAATACCACTTTTGTATTTGTACTTTTATATCCTAGTTTAGGTTGTGAATGTTCTAGTGGGTTGGGGTGTACTCACAAATCCCAACCTCACCCAATTGTGATCCCCACAATCTCCAATTACCCAATTGGAGATTCCGGAGATCCCAATGGGGATTCCCTCCGATTCCCCCTTCATCCATTCTGTCTCACCTTGCCATGTACTTATAGAGCCTTGGGCTCCTTACCTAATCAATCATTTCAACTCTATTTCTTACATGAAGTGCACGATAGCCAGGAGTCAGGTCACTCGTCGAGCATCCCCATCCCCATTCTCGAAATCCACAATACTTCGTTGTTTCTTAACCTTACCATCCCTATGGGCTTTTGCCGCCATAGCTGCCTCGTGCTTGATGTTGTGGTCATGCTTGCGCATCGTCTTTTTTTGCAAGGGCGCCCGTCCTTCGTCTCGGAGATGAGCAGCCAAGGAAAATGGCACTGCCACCTCTCCTTGCACTTCAGTTGCAGCTCCTCAATAGTAAGTGGCCACAGACCATCGTCGATTGTATCATCCTCCACTGCAGGCGTGGAGGGTCCAGGTTCAGAAGAGTGTGTTGGTGGATCAGGCGCAGCGATCGTGAGTTGACGGCCTCCCAAACGGCAACTTCCGCTGCTTGTACATGGTATTTTTTGGATACCTGGTGGGCAGGACAGGGCCACCAGAATAGCCAGAAGTCGGGGACTTGCAGCGGTCGACGCAATAGGAGCCGACGATGTGCTAGCAGCACGGGGTGAGGACGAGGGAAGTGGATTGCGGACCCATTCCTCAACATCTAATTCTGCCAGCAATTCGTCAAAGGGAGTGGGACTTGTGGCCGCCAGAGTCGGCGGTGCCTAAGGCAGCGCCTTGGAAGGGGGAGGCTGGTTACGAACGCGTCATCCTAAAAGCTCTAGAGCAGGCATCTTAGGTGGCAACGGGGGGGGGGGGGGGGGGGGGGGGGGGGGGGGGCTGAGGAGGCATGTCCCCTGGGGTGCTCGCTCCAACAAGCATCTGACGACATGTCGGACACGAACACCAATCAATTTGGCAAGACACAGGCGCAGTAGAGCTAGAAACTTGGGAGGGACGTCGACGTGAAAGACATGGTTCTATTGGCGGTAGATCAGGACAGGGAAGATGGATTGCCAAGAACAGACTCTAAGCTTTCCTTTCATCCTTCTCCTCCAAGCCAGCATTGTGTGCGTCGATGCATGCAGCCGAACACGCGATGTCCAAGTCCCTTTTCCTGGGCACCACGAAATGAGCAGGCGCATTGCTGCCAGGAGCAGTTTGCCATCAGTTGGCATGCGCACCGACACCTCGTATATAGACAGATTCCTGATGTAATACAGCCATGAAAGGTCCTCTTCGTGCCTTGCTGGTGCGCCGACACTTCGCTGAGGGACAGAGGCGCGGCAGCATGTGACACAGCCTGCTGCTTGGGAATTGGGGCGGTCGACAGCGAGGACGATATTCACGCGCAGTCATCATTACAAGTGCCCAAGCTTAGGACCAACACATGTGACCCCCCTGCCAACAGGGCTAGTGGTGCTCTTCGTTGGTTTCACAGAAAAATATACACGCTGTCTGAATCCTCAGATGAAATATAAGTCGCTGTCTTATTTTCCAGAGGGGGAAAAAAAAAACACGAAGCGACGGATTCGTCTTAGGGTTGCGGAGCTCATCTAAAAATTTTCAAGTAAATTATTCTCAATGATCATGTTTTTATTTTTTTTTTATCCTTATCACATTTCTTTCTCTTTCTATTAGTTCAATGGAATACTAGTGTTCTCAAGAGCTAAAATGGAAAAAAAGTTTGATAAGTAGCAGTTTTTGATAAATTTCGGTGCACTTTCTGAAATAGTTTTACTTGTGGTAATATATGGAGTTTATGTATAACAATAGCACATTGGATCATAGAATTGCATTTATTTTTGCATATATTGCACTTTCAATGCTCTTATATTGAAATGACACTTAGGTAACACAGATAACATGCAACTGGTTTCTAGGGCTGCGAACACACCCCAGCTAGGTAGGGTTTGGTGAGTGCCACGCTGGTGCTCGACTCGTGTTTTAGTGAGTTCTGTCTCCGTGGTTCTTGTCTTTCGCTCTACCCTGTTCATTCTCGTGCGTGATTCTTATGTCCTATCCTAAGCATAGCATAGCTTCAACCCTACGTCACCAAAAAGTGAATGTCCCGAAAGTGTCCTCAAAGTAATCGGTCGGAAAACTGTCTGAAATCTGCCTGGAAACAATCCCCATTCCCTCAAAATTCTCACGCTCCAAACCACCTTCCAAAAAGTGGCAACCACCTGTCCCGAACCAACCCAAGCTTTGAGGAGGCTGGGCCACTTTCGGGACATGTTAGGCTAGGGCGAGCTGCCCAGGTTTGGTTTAGTTTGATCGGACGGCTGAAACTCCAATTTTCTCATCAAAATTCACTTTATCGTCGATTGAAATTTTCATGTTAAAAGCTGTCAGATCGGCTCGGCAATGATCTAACGGTCCAAAATCACGACTCGATAATGTAACATGATTTTACGAAACGGTACATTTCGCCAAGCTACGAAACACCATGGCGTACCCAAGCCTCATTCCAAACTTATCTACACCACAAATCGAAACCCAAACTTCTTACAGATCGCCACGTCATCTGCCCAAACCTCGCCCCTCCCGACCAAACCTAACCAAACCCATGCCTTCCTGTCTTCAACTTCATCCCCCTACTCCTACTGTCATGTCTTACTTGCAATTCGACATTTCAGATCTTAGCTAGCTCGTTCGTCATTACTGTCATTACCGCCACAACCGCTCCTTCCGCCATAACCGCTCCTACCGCCATTTTAACGGATTCTTTTTCTAAAACGCCAATACTTAAGTAGGCGTGCCACATCATGGCGTCGTAGGCTTTTCTATGTGGTTGCTTATCGTTTCCCTTACTCTATTTTCATTGTTAAATCCGTGCAGGCCCAGTATTGCGCTTCGTCCTATTTCTAGCATCACGCGACTACATTTCTCGATGTAAGACCTTGCATGTATTAACGATGATTCTTTATTTTTTCCGACGTCAAAACCGCGTGATTTTGTACTGTCGTGTTGTGTTAGGTAGCTTTCACACGTTAATCCTTTGTTTTATTTTGAAGGTATCCGTACCGTGCTTATGTGGAGTTAATTTACAATTTAAGGCGATGGTAGACTCCCATCAATTCTGCACACGCTCTAGGGATCTCATCGCATGCCAAATCGATGCAACAGTATGTTGAGGTAAGCATTTATTATCTCAGCTACCTGGGTTTCTTTATTATGTCTTTCTTTTTTCCACTTTCACGGCAACGGCCGGACCCCGTTCATTTTGCCCACCCTCCAGTGTCCCATTGCTCTCAGGATTGATGTTTGTTTCCTGTTCGGGATTGCCCTTGACCTCTGTATTTCAACTCTTGTGCTTAAACGATTTTATGACACTTTGTTTGCCTCATGTATTTTGCACGGCTTTCATTGGCGTGCTCTGGCCAATGGTGCAGGTTGAGACTTACAGTGACGAAAACTATTGTCCGGATGTTTTGCATTAACTAGGGTTTTTTAGCTTTCTGACCAGTGTACATAAACTCTTAATATTTAATGGAGGTACGCTTTGGGGGGGGCACATAGAGGATGTGTTCACAGCGCTAAATTCCATAATAGTACACTGGATCTAACTTAGTGCCAAAAGATATACAAAGAGTACATCCGGACAATTATTTCCCAGGACAAAGAGCCAACTTCCAAGCAGCGTTTCTAGTACCTAGTCCACCAACACTTGGCATTGATAACCACCTGCACCCTCCTAGGCATGTTATCTACGAGGTTAGTGCAAACCTTTACGAGGAACTTCTCGCACTCGTCCTCGACCCACCCTTTAACATAAGGGGGTGAGCACAAGGAAAATTGCGAAGTATTTGAACGTATGCAAGAGTACTGTGCACGATTTCAGGATGAATGTTATCTCTGAGACTAACCATGCTGAGGTGTGGCCAAAGATGTCATAAGTCGATTAGTCCCATCTTAACATGAATTTTCTTCGTCGTACCGTTGTCGGGTAAAATTATGAGCAGAGTGGCGAAAACTAGCGTGTCCGCCATGAAACTTAGGGTAACATAGCACGGTCGAGTGTGCACCCATTCACTAATAGAATCGTGTTAAAATCTACGGGTCTCGTCACAGTGCAGCAGTCGAAGAAGCCCCGACTGGTGGGGAAAAATATCCGGGTTCAGGTCTGGTGAGGACGAGGGTCACTCCAGTGCTACAAACTCATGCTCTCCAAGCCATTCCAAGCCTAGGCAGGACACATGGCTTAGAATGGCTTGGAGAACATGAGTATGGCTATAGTGACCTTTTTCCTCACCAGATCTCAACCCGGATATTCTTTCTGAACAGTCGTGACTTCTTCGACTGCTGCACCATGACGAGACCTACGTATCCTAGCGCGATTCTAATAGTGCAAGGATGCACTGTCGATCGTGCTATGTCACCCTAAGTTTCGTGGCAGATACGCTAGTTTTAGCCACTCCGCTCGTAATTTTTACCTACAACGGTATGATGAAGACGATCCATGATAAGACGAGACCAATCGACTTATGGCATCTTTGGCCACACCTCAGCGTGGCTAGTCTTAGAGATAACATTCGATATGAAATCGTGCACCATACTCTTGCATACGCTCAAATCCTTGGCGATTTTCCTAGTGCTCACCCCCTTATGCAAAAGCGTGGGTCCAGGAAGAGTGCAAGAAGATCGTTGTGAAGGTTTGCACTAACATTGTAGGTAACATGCATAGGAGGGTGTGGGTGGTGATCAAGGCCAAGTGTCGGTTGAATAGGTACTAGAAACGCTGCTCAGAAGTTTGCTCTTTGTCCCGAGAAAGAATTGTCCAGATGTACTCTTTGCATATCTTTTGGCACTAAGTTAGATCCTGTGTACTATCATGGATTTTAGTGACCTGAACACATCCACTATGTGCCCCTCCCAAAGCGTACCACCATTAAACATTAAGGCTTTATGTACAGTGGTCGGAAAGCCCAAAAACCGTAATAAATGCAAAACATCCGGACAATTGTTTCCGTCACTGTATATTAGTTGCATTATGGGCTTTCGTTACTTCCACGGAAATGGGTACATTAGAATTTTTATCCTACATATCTTCCACTATTTATGTAATTATAATAAAATGTTTCCTTGTAGCCTGACTTGTACAAAACAATCGCGAGCTACTAGCGAGGATGAATTGGACAATTTATGTGATACCTAGGGAACACTGTACAGACACTGCAGGGCCAGTTGTCGGACAGTTTCCATTCCAAGAGCAATCCCAAAAGTGTCCGGGTTTTGCCCCGCAACCATCATACCTTCATTCGGAAAACGGTCCGAAACGCCATTCCGAAAAGACACCTGTTTCTTCCCGGAATGTCTGTTCTCGGACAGTTTTGGGACAGCTGATTTCGGTGACGTAGTAAGTTAGACCAGCTGCTGCTTCATCCTCTCGCGCGCTAGTGCTGCCGCCTCGGTGTTGGGGTGTTGCGCGCTAGCGTAGCGCGTTGACGCCATGCACGCTGGTGCCTAGCGTGCTAGTGCATTGCACGCCGGCACCTAGCGCACTCGCACATGGCGCGCTGGCGCATGGCGCGCTGGCGCCCTGGCGTGCTGGCGCACTAGTGCGCTAGCGCCCTAGCGCGCTGGCGCCTAGCGCGCGGGCGCATTGCCGCGCTGACGCCTGGCGCGCTGGCGCATGGCACGCTGGCGCCTAGTGCGCTAGCGCATTGGCGCGCTGGCGCCCTGGCGCGCTGGCGCCCTGGCGTGCTGGCGTGCTCGCGCCCTGGTGCGCTGACGCCTTGGCGTGCTGGCGCCCTGGTGCGCTGACGCGCTGGCGCGCTAGTGCGCTGACGCGTTGGCGCACTGGCGCCTGGCGCGCTGATGCCTGGAGCGCTGGCGCATGATGCGCTGCATCGCAAAAAGGGCGAGGCCGTTTGGGCATGCTCGATTGCAGGTTCCGAGGGGTTACTCTCGGCTTTTTACCGAAGAGTAACTCCTGGGTAACTTAGCGTGAGCGCGATTCGAGGATCTATCCTCGGCGGGCGGTGCTGTCAGCTTCCTCGCCCGCTATTGGTTCAGTTTCGAACTTACGGGAGGGTATGGTTTTGGGAATGCATTGAGATGAGCTCGCATTTCTGGTTTCTACCGCAGCTGTTACTATCGCGCGGAATTCGAGGGCTGTTCAGTTTTGAAGTCCTGATTCGTAATTGTTACGAGCCCAGAAATGGTGAACACAATTTTGTACAGTAATAAGAGTCAATGTACACGTCTGTATTGTTTCGCAGTATGTATAGCTTGAAATGTGATGTGTTTCTGGATTGGCATTGTTGGGCTGAGAAAAGCCCTTAGGATCTTTCCTGAGACTAAGTCCCAGTTGTAAACGGAGACTTGAGTAGTGCAGCGGAAGTTGAGTTTACGTATCCTGTCGTGGGAACACAACTGGAGCAGTAGAGTTTTTTGCACGCCTCTCTCGGGGCATATACAGTTATTGTACGGAACTTGTCACCGAAGGAGCAGCTCGGCGTTCGATTATTTCACTCAAGTTTCACCCCACCCGAAACTGCATGGAACCATCTAAAAGGGGTATACATGGCAAAAGATACGATAACAGTGAGTAAAATACTTTCGCAGCTGACAAGTGTGCAGATGATGACAAACAATAACGTCATGGACTACGTTAATCGTGTCCGTACACTCCGTGATCAACTGGAGAAAAGTGGGGGATACTTCCCTCGTGAGATGTACCTCACTGTCCTTCTGGCTGGTCTTGGACCCGAATGGCGACAGACGCGCGCCTTCCTGCGCATGAATCCCAACCTCTCCGAAGCTGAGATTTCTTCTTATCTTCAAGCCGAGCAGCAAGATCTTGATCTGCAATCACAACGCAACCAGAAAAGGGGGGTTCATTTAAGTTTTTACTCCAATCCAGAAACACAGCATCGACATCCACCAAAGTATCCGTTCTGCCATTTCTATAAGAAACCAGGACATACTTACCAAAACTGTGGCAGCCGTCATCAAAATCGTCGCAGCACTTCGCAGCCGTATCACCGATCGCAGCAGTCACCGAACACACAACAGCCACAGCAGCAGTTAACGTCTCAGCAGCAGCAGATGCCGAAACCGCCGCAGAATCCATCGACGTCGCAGCATCGTCCGCCGGTCTTCGCATCTGGCACATCAGGAAAAGGAGTTTTCGGATGTGTCACTACAGTTGATGTTTCAGAAACAGATTTCGAAACATGACTTGAAGAAACAACAAGTGCTGAAGGCATTCCTTTACCTTTAGTTTACGCTAACCTTGCTCGCATCATTTCAGGATCAAATACCTGGTATCTCGACAGCTGCTGCGGATGGCATATGTGTTCTGCAGAAACCAGCTTCATCACAAATCAGCGTCCGCTTCGTCGTCCCATACCTGTCAAAGTCGCCAACGGACAAACGATAATGGCACGATCAGTTGGCAGTGTCATCCTCGAATCTATCGATACGAGATACTCACTTCATGTTATGAATGTTCTTATCGTCGCCGGTCTTGGCTTCAATCTTCTTTCCACCGCTCAACTCTTGGCGCACAAAATCCGCACACAAGGAAATTGTGAGACGATGGATCAAGAGCTCTGGCACAGTACAACTAATACCTACCTTGGTCGTGCCGCCACTCAACATGGCGTGTCGGTGCTTCAGTTCGCAGCACAGGGAACTTCTGGCGATTCTGAACGCGTCCTTGCCCTTGGTCCCTGGGATCATCCAGAAGACACAGATTATCAAAACGTGGATATTGATTTTCGAGCAACTACAGTACCAACAGCAGCAGCCGTACTTACCGCGTTAGATACCTGGGAATTTAATACCGCGGATGAAAGCGCCACCGCATGGCGAACGTTTTATAATACCCGTGCCGCCTTCCAAGGAACTCCAGCACCACTTTGGGGAGAAATAAGTGGTCTTGCCACCGATGAACTTGACGTTGTTGAAGAAGCCGAACAGGAAGAAGTAGCTGAGCAGCCGAGTTCAACAGAAGTTGTTTTTGACATACCTGCCAAGCCATCAACCGAAGCAGCATCAGGAATTATACTTGCAACTGCAGCAGCACCACCACATGTCACGTTACCTCTACACCGTTTCGTCGAAGGGGAACTTGACAACTCGCCAGCACTTTCTCCTTTTCATCTTACTTTTTTTTTATACTAACGCCGATTTTTACCTGCGATCATCAGGACACAAGGCCACAGAAGACATGTGGCATCAGCGGTTGCCGTCTATGGAAGTCCCTGTACGGCATTAAACAGGCACCACGACTCTGGCAGCAGTATCTTCATTCGCAACTGATCACTGCCGGTTTTCGTCAACTACCGCATGGTCAAGGAATGCATCGGCTGACCGACGGCAGCAACTACATTTTACTTGTTGCCTACGTCGACGACATCCTATACGTCAGTACTACAGATTCTCTTGCCGAGACCTTCATACTGAAATTACAGAAAAATCTACAGCTTACCGTCTCCGAAACAGTTTCACAGTTTCTTGGACTGAACATTACCTGTTCACCGACAACTATTCATCTCACCGCTTCGAAGTACGCAGCAACTCTCGCTGCCCGTTTCAACCTCATGCCTACTACAGTCTCTACACCGTACCGCTCACTACCGACTGACCACAAACCGAATACCGCACTGTTAACTTCAACCGGTTTACAGATCTATCAACAGCAGCTAGGCTGTCTACTTTTCGCAGCTGTCACTTGTCGTCCTGATCTAGCCTTCGCGGCCAGCCAGCTCGCTCAGTTCCTACGCCGTCCTGAGGAGGAGCATCAGCTTGATCTACTTTGTGCGCTTCAGTATTTTAACTCGACGCCTGACGTCGGATTAGTCTACAACGTCATCGGTTGTAAAACACTCTATCTACGTGGTTTTGTCGACGCCGATCACGCTGCTGATTCTACTAATCGACGGTCGCGCACTGGGTTCATCTATCGACTGGAACCTATTGGACCTATCTCTTGGAACTCTACGAAGCTGGAGCTAGTTGCACTCTCCTCTATTGAAGCTGAGTTTATTGCTGTCTGCACAGCAACACGCGAAGGACTTTACTTACAGGAACTACTGGAAGAAGCGAAGTAGACGACAACTACCCAGTTTACCCTACAGTGCGACAATCAAAGTTCAATTCGCATTGCACATCAACCTGGTTTCGTCAACAGGACGAAGCATATTTCGCTTCGTTATTTTTTCGTCAAAGATGAAGTCGAGAAGGGGAGGATGCGATTGGTCTACTGTTCGACCAACGAAATGGCTGCCGATTTGCTTACGAAGAAGCTGACACGACAGAAGTTTCAATACTGTAACAAGCTCTGTGGAATCTTCAAGAAGTGACACTATCGACGTTCCAGAAATGAAGGTGAGTGTTGTGATAAAATTGATACTTAGCATTTCTATAAGTTGATTAAGTTTAGTTAGTGTCGAATCTTACTGTAGAAGATAAGTCCATAGAATGACGTCAGCAAATAGCGCTCGTCGTAGAACAGTCGTCAGAGCTTGAAATGTGATGTGTTTCTGAATTGGCATTGTTGGGCTGAGAAAAGCCCTTAGGATCTTTCCAGAGAGTAAGTCCCAGTTGTAAAAGGAGACTTGAGTAGTGCAGCGGAAGTTGAGTAGTTGAACCGTTGTACTAGTATATGAGAACAAGTGATTGATTAAAAGAAACAAGCATACAGCAATATGTAGAAAGTAGGGAGGTACAGCAGTTGTAGAATACAGTTAAAAGAGCGGTTTATCGAATCGCACTACGACTCGGTTGACGGTTCTGTTACCATCCTTGTAGTTGTAACGGTCAGTCGCAGCCTCCGGTTGCGACCCTTTGAGTCCTTTCGTGTTCTTGTTCTATCCCCTCGTGTAACCGCCGTTGAATCGCGTACCCGTTACGATCTTCCTCGAGTGTGGTGTTACACTTCAGAAACGCTTCAATCCTTGAGGTATTTCCAACGGGCATATTGTTCCTCTGTTCAAGCAAACCTATTAAACAATTTCAGAGTCGGGCGACTGAAGCACGAAACGATATGCTCCGCACATATAATATCCATGACATGGATCACCTGGTAGGCATCGTTGCGTCTTCCGGTGCCCAGCTTTAGCAGCTTTGTCTCCTCGTCTTCCCCCCTCTCTTCAAGCATTCTCACAAAAGCAAGCGGGTGCATCTCTTCCTCACCGGTTTCTGTGATGACTTTAACGTGAAACAGCATTAGCAGTTGTGCGTACAACACTGGATCAACGCCGCTACTGATGCGCTGGCTGTTCCTGCTCTTCAGAGAAACACAAGAAAACCAGGCTGAGCCATGGAACTGGGTAACCGCCCTAGCGTAATGCTCCTCGCGGCCTTCGTGTGCCGGAAGTGCCACGGCTGTATGGACCTGCACAGTTGGGAAGACGAGACGATTTGCAAGCTTAAGCGATTAGTTGCGCTGCCCACGGTCACTAGGTGATTGACATGTGCCAATGTTGCAACCTAAACACTTTGTCGAAATTTGGTATGGAGCGTTAGACGTACGTGAATTTCATCCGCGGCGTATCCAGCCCGATTGAGTGCTGCTGGAAAGAGGTCCATGATGGTGCCATGGATGTGTGCATAGCTGAGCCAGGCGGCGTCGCCCACCCTGCTGTCCTGGATGTGTGGCATGGAGATAGTGGTTGATGTGGCGGTCATGACTGGATGGTTCTGTGCTACTGCCTGCACGGTGTGTGATAGTAAGGGGAGTGAGAGGGGTGGGGAGGGTGGGAGGAATCCATTGGGGTGCGGGGTGAGCTATGGAAAGAGCGGATGGAAGGCAAAGAGTGGGTTAATTGGGGAGGGGAGGGCAGAAAGGGGATGCTGAGATGAGCGGAGGGGTGTGGGGGGGCTGGGTTGGGCTATGGCTGGGAAACGGTGCTTGGGTGATGAGAAGGGCCAGGATTGCGTTTTTGGGAGAGGGGTTGGCAAAAATGGGGTGCTTGGGCAAGGGGTGCGCAGAGATAGGGTGCAACAGAGAGGGGTGGGCAACATAGGGTGCTGGAGCGAAGGGTGGGCGGAGAAAGGGTGCATGGGAGAGAGGTGGGTGGGTGAGTGGTGGGCAGAGATAGGTGCTTGGGAGAGTGGTGGGCTGAGAAACGGTTCTTGGGTATGGGGTGAGTGTGCGAGCGGTGGGTGATAGGGAGCTTGGGAGAGTGGTGGGCACAGATCAAGTGCTTGGGAGAGTGGTGGGCATAGATCTGGTTTTCTGGAGAGGGGTGGGTGTGTGAATTGTGGACAGAAGGGGTTGAGAGGGTGTGGGGTTGCATGTTGAGTGTAGGCCACTCACCTTCAGAATTGCGGTCTGCCGGCAAGGCTTGCCCACAAAGGCGCTGGGAAGGTGCAGCAGTGCCGTGCGAAGTGCAGTCGTCCGCATGATGGCGTCTTCAAAGTCCCTGTAATTGGAGGCCCGATATGGCTGCTTGCAGTTTGCAGAGTGTGCGTACTCGAAGGTAGCAGTGGAGAACTCAGATGGGGCGCCGGACCTGCGGATTGAGTCGGGACAATGAACTAACTGGTGCACTTTGGGCAGCTTCCACACGTGGCCAGCACGTGGAAGGTTTGTCTTCAGGAGGCGCACCAGCCTGTCACGTACAAGCACCGAAAGGTGAGGCGGGGGGGGGGGGGGGAGGGGAGGGGAAGAAATTAGTTGTTAACCAATCCACAATCTACGACCTGGGCCTGGGTGTCTTTGTGATCTACAACACCTACTCCTTCAAGTCCACGAGGTACTTGCGAAGCTTGGCTTCTGTGTACCACGCCGCCCTGAAGAAGTCGTAGAACCATACCACGAACGTCCGCAGCATTGTCATCTTCACCGGTGCCAGGTTGAGACCTTCCATAATAAGAAGGACCACCTGTATCATGAAATAGAATGGCAGAAGAAGGCATGAGGGTGGGAATGGAGCGGTTTTCCAAACAATTAAAAAGAAAATGTGCACGTGAAATGCACCAACTGAGTTGCGTATAAACTTTACAAAAGAGCCATGATACGATAGAAGCTTGGGGTAGCATACCTGGATCATCCCCGCATGCTCTGCTGCAGAGAAATTGGCGCCAAGGTTAAAATAGCGACCATCGGGCGGAATTTTCAGGCCAAAGAATCGCTCGTCGGTTAGCAGAACCCCGTGCCTCCTGGAAGAGATAAGAGTGCGTGCTTTTAAGAGGCATCCCATGAAATGGGCATCGTATTAAGTACCACCATTGCACACACCTGTTCATCTCGGCGATGTCCTCTCCCGTCACGACTTCTGCAAGAATGTACAGCCATACTCCAATGAGTATGGCGTGCAAAACATCTGGCAGGATGGCCCGGTATGGATTCCCCCATCCCTCATGCACTTCGTGCTCGCGGTTGAACTTCCACAAAATGCACTGAATGAACGTGGAAAGGGGTTTAGGGAACATAGCAGTCCATTCAAGCAATGCTACATGAATAGAAAGTTAGGTGTAATAAATTATCGTTGCAAAACTACCCCAGACGACTGTCCAAATCTTACGCAAATGGGTTAGGGATAAGGAGCTTGGCAGAGGAGTAGGCAGCGGTAGGATGCGTGGGGGAGGTGTTGGCAGAGAAAGGGTGCTTGGGAGGGGGGTGGGCTGAGATACGCTGCAGACGAGTTGGGTGGGCAAAGATAGGGTGCTTGGGAGAGTGGTGGGACGAGAGCGATTCTTGAAACTGGGGTCAGCAGAGATATGGTGCCTGGGAGAGAGTTGGGAAGAGAGCAGATCTTGAGAGTGGGGTGGGCATAGATATGGTTATTGGGAGAGTGGATGGGTATAGTTACGGTGCTGACGAGTGGGGTGAGCACACATAGTGTGTTTGGGAGAGTTGTGGGTTGATAACTCATCTTCAGAGTGGGGTGGGCAGAGTTGGTGTTTAGGAGAGTGCGTGCTTTGAAGAGCGGGTGCTTTCGAGAGTGTTGGGCAGAGAACGGATCTTTATAGTGGGGTGAGCATAGATAGTGTGAGGATGGTGGGCAGAGAACAGTACTTGAGACTGGGGTGGGCAGAGAGAGGATGCTTGGTAGAGTGGTGGGCCGAGGACAAGTCCTTGGAGTGGGGTGGGCGTGGATAGGGAGCTTGGGAGAGTGGTGGGCTGAGAAAAAGTCCTCGGAGTGGGGTGGGTGTGTATAGGGTGCTTGAGAGGGTGGTGGGCTGTAACCAAATCTTTGGACTGGGGTGGGCAGAGATAGGGCTCCAAGGAGAGAGGTTTGGAGTAGAAATGGTTCTAGGGTGGGTGGTGGAGAGATAGAAGGATAAAGGGAGGGGGTGCGGGATGATAGCAGTGGGCTGAGGCACAGACATCGGGCGAGGGTGTGTACATGGTGGTTGGCATGGGCGAGCGTAGAGCGTACCGGCAGAGGGTGGGTGGAGTAGGAGGCACGGTACTTCTCATCTTCATGCTCGGAGAGCATCTTCTGGTGTTCGACGGTACGCCAATGCACGTGCGAGGGCTCCATCTTATCAAGGTTTAGCTGAGTTACATAGCACTGTGAGCAAGGCCGCTGGGACCCGCCCTGCATGGTGCAGGTGACTCGTGAACCCTCTGGGTAGTCCGTAACCCACTGGCCTAGCTTTGGCCATACAGTCCACACCTTCCCGAGTGGGTCTGTCATGGGTAGAGACCTGCCGTGTTTGTAGGGAGAGGGCATTACAACATCGATACAAAACCCGAGGAAATCAGGGATTTATTGCTCACTAGAGATCTCACTTGTGCAGCACCAGAGGTATGCTAGGATGGCTGGGCCGAAGGCTCAGCGGAATGTTTGTACACGTCAGGTATAAAGGCCACGCTTTTAAACGCTCATTGCCGCTCAGCAGAGTCTCATCGCTGGAGAATATAAGAGGCGAAACCAGTTCATCTGGCCCAAGACCCACCTGCACAACAAGCGGCAGCTGCGTTGGTCAATACATCACATGAGAGATGATACCCGGTGGTTTGAGGAAGGGGGAGAGGAGGGGGCATTCCAGCATAGAATCCACCCCCCCATTGCCCTGTTTGCGTGTTTTCCATCCATGCAGCACCATTCCAGCATTGCTTCCACAACTGGCTTACCTTTCCAGCGTGCCCAGCGTCGTGCGAGGAATCATGATCAAGTATACCCTCTGCCATAAGGACGTCCGTGCGGCATACAAGCTAACTCCAGATTGCACTCTATGGAAGTGCGCGGTTTGGGAAGCAAGGGAAGCACCTGAGCGTCTTCCCAGAAGGTGCCAGTCTCTGCCGGGCCATAAACCCGCTCCCCATCCTGGAACATTGGCGTGGCACGATGCACAAAGCCCGCACCGTTCTTCGGGTCTGCCCAGAGGCGGGCTAGCGCCTGACAAGCCAAGGAAGGGAGAAGGGTTGTAGTGAGCAATCGCCACAGTGCCTCTCGTGTCACACACTGGAACTACACAGGGACGGCCACTTACCACTACAGGGTCAATGAACTTGACCTTGTACTTCGTTGGCCAGCCATCCACAGCCACTTCCTCCGTGTGGTATTTCTTTTTCTCGATACCTAACTGTTCTAGCGCGTACTTGTCCACAGCATGCTTGCCATTCCACTCTTTGAGGTCGTCTAAGTTGAACAAGTCGTGCTTTATAAGCTTGAAAAAATATGCAACATCACTGCCACTGAGTCCCATGCCTTTGTTGCACATCGAAAGGAAACGGAAGGTTTCTAGACGGGTGTCAAATGTCCGAGCCGCCATGTCCTCGTCGAAGTCCGCAAAGTACGAGGGAGCGTCGCGTGGGAGCTCCGAACCCGAGGTGTCGACAAACACTGGTGGCGGCCCACTCG
This sequence comes from Closterium sp. NIES-67, assembly GCA_027943415.1. Lineage (NCBI taxonomy): Eukaryota > Viridiplantae > Streptophyta > Zygnematophyceae > Desmidiales > Closteriaceae > Closterium > Closterium sp. NIES-67. Next base: position 211,300 of record BQMB01002199.1, on the reverse strand, counting down.
TGCGTGTCGTGAAAGGCCCATGAGGTGGGCAGGCCGTGGAAGGAGGGGGGGAGCCTGCCATATAGGGAGGGGCAACCAATACGCCGCGTCACGGCACGAGTATGGCTCCCCGGCGTGGGCGTTTGTTGGCACTTGCGTCACATGTCCGCTCATGGTTAGTCAGTTGGACCTCACTGTCGTACGATGCCCCTCTGCAGAAAGTACACTTGTAAAGGCCCATTGCCTGCGAATCATACCCACGGAGAAGAGATTAAGGGCGTGCTTGTGCTTTACGGCCCACAGTGGCGCGCGACTAAAGTCTAGAAGACATGTCGCTGAGTACACTCACAGAAATGGTGGCAGATATTATAAAAATGACGATAACGGAACGGCAAGCAAAAGTTTCCCGCATCTTGCTGGTCTCAAGCCTTAGTACGCCTGTGAGTACCTCCTAGTAGTTTTGTCCATCGCGGTATGAAGTGACTGGACTATGTGCCTCAACTGGTGCGCGGTAAGTCAAAGTTACGAGGTGTACATTGGGTGGGCCTCGGAGTCTGGCCACGCGTGGGCTTTCAAAATTCGATTTGTGTGGGTGTTCGGGCGGTGCGGGTTGGAGGTGTGTCTGGGGTGGTGAAGGAGATTTCGCAACTACAGTAGACTCGTCACAATACCAGTTCGTTATCACGGGTGTAGAAGAGCACGTCTATAGTGTGATTCAAGTCTATCAAAGACTGGAGGCATTGGAACTACTAGAATCTGGGGTGAAATCTCGCCAAACTTCGTGATCCCTTGGTACACGGAAGAAACGTATGGCTCTGTGCTGACTACTCACATACTGAATACAGAAAATCATTGTATTATGAGACATGGACGGCGGGTTGACGGATGAGTTCTGTACGATGCTTCTCAGTTGAGTGTAGGCCTGGCCCTTGAACTGCCATTGTGCATGACACTGTGCTTTGCCCCACTTTGAGAACCAAGACAGCAACTCCAGTTGTAGACATTTATTCAGTTATATCCTTAGCGAAATACACACTAGATTTATGGCCAGGTAAGCAAACATGACATTGGAACGAGCGACTGCAAGACTGCCCGTCCGGACGACTTCAGCGGCGGCATCCTTGGCATTCAACTGCGCGTCGACTGACCCGTTCGGACGACTTCAGCGGCGGCATCATGCGCATTCAACTGCGCGTCGACTGGCCCGTTCGGCGGAGTCTATTCACATGTTGAGGCTTCTGGCACGGGCATTCTGACGAGCGGAAATTCTGGTTATCACGCTGAGAAGGCATATCCGGCAGTATATTCTCGGTGTGTGGTTGCCGGGTACTGCATCAGCCGTCGCAGGAAATATGAAAGCGTAAGCATACCATCAACACCACTTGTGCAAGCTGCTCATGTCTAAAGCATGAGCACTTTCCTTGCATCTAGTGTCTGCAGGTCTCAGCAGTAGTGTGCTCTGCCGCAACTAGCATCTGCAGGTGCCGATCTGAGTTTCTTGTTTCGCGGAACTTCCGTGGCACTTCGAGAACGGGTCGAGAGGAGCCATTACGTCTGGCATCTGCTAATCTACTCAGGGATCGGGACCGGAGGACTAATTGGAATGCGAGGTGTGGTCGACTCTATCATGTACCGCGCTCAAGTGCCTTGTGCACGCTCTGGACGAGAGAGAGGCAGATGCACCTCGTTACGGCCAATGCTTCACGACGACATGAGTGTGGCGGCCAGTTCATGTGATTGCCATATCAGACGATAGGATCTGGAAACCATTCCCGCCAATGGGTACGAGCCTCGTACAGCGCAACAGATTCATCCGGCTCCCTCATTCCGTGGTTGTGATTTGCGACCAGTGCCCTCGCTCTGGTTCGGCGCTACCATAGCGATGGCACGTCACCATCACTGACCTGGAGGAGCCTCGTCAAAATTCCGCGTCACTGGTGTAACAGGCACTTCAAACTTATGCATCATACATGAAAAGTAAAAGACAAACAGCGTGTCCAAAGTCGTATGTCGAGGGGTGTCGCGAGATCTCGGCCATCGAATGTTTCACAATCGATGGTCGACAACTGACAACATTCGGCTTCGGGGGTCAGCATCAACTATTGACGCGTGAAAATGCTGGCATTGCACCCATGCAGATTGGCCAAGGCCATGTGCTATTTTTCATTGAAAATGAAATAGGTTTTAGGAGTAGTTAGTATATCGGGTTCTCATCTGCCTTGTACGTGTATGCGCCGACCATCTTAAACCCATCCCCCCTCCCCCCCCCCCCCCCCCACTCATCGGCCACCACTTGTTCATCGGGTACTTCGAATCCGTGAACGCTTGATGCATGGCGGAGGGCCGACAGATTGTCGTCATGCTTGAGTGGCGGCTCATAAAATGTACTGAATCTTGTTGCTGCGCCGCTGTCTCATCGAGTCGTCGAAGCCGGGCATGACGCGCTGGTGAAGTTCCGTGGAGACATGACGCGCGTCGTTGAATACATCTCGGAAGCGACGATTGGGGTTGACAAAAGCACCATCCAAAAATACTTACGGCGCAACGAATAGTCGCCGCCGATTTGGATGCCGCTGCTTGACCAGCTCGGCGACCCGTTGTCCGAGACGGTCCACAAACTGGATGAGGAGTTCGGGGTTGTGCAGCGCACAATGGACGTCCTGCAGTTCAGTCCCCCCTGCGACATCGATAGCGCGGTTTGTCTACGCCGACCCTCACGAGGAGACATGCGACCCTGGCGGCGAGGAACCTAAGACGCCGCCTGAGCAAGACGTGTGGGGTAGTCCAATACGCCCCTACCCCGAGCTCCCAAAGACACCATGCAGATTCATCGCGGTATGGCCCACATGGCCACCGAAATGCTGATCGTGTATGCACGGAAATTGTCGCTGGCTCCGCGCGACTTGCGCGTATTGTTCGACATCCTAGACCCAATGATTTGCACGCGCCAACGCGCTTCACACAGCCACCACCTGGGTGCTCGGCGACGAGGCCTACCGCAAGCAAGTGCTCCGCGCCCCTAGCGTGATGATCGGCTTCCTTCACCACTTCGTTGCATGCGAACACATCTATTACGGGCTGGCGCGCGTCAAGACTCAGACAATGGCCCTATCCAACTCCCACCCCAAAAACAAGGCATGGGTCGAGGCCGTTCACAAGCTCGTACGCCAGGTGGTGATTGAGTGGTTTGACGAGCACCCGAGAGAGTACAACAAGGAAATGAAGGGGTTCAAAAGGGGGGAGCACGGCCTGTACATCCATGAGAGTGGGTTCGAGGAGGAGTGGGAGGACAAGAAAGGGAAGAATGGCTGGAAAACGGATGGCAAGGCCACAACCAGGGGTAAGGTAGAGGAGCAGGGGGCAAAACGGTGAGGGGTGGTGACATGGAGAAGGTGGGTATGGATCGGAGCAACAAGGCCGCCAGCGGCCAGTGGTCCTGGCCGGGGTAGTTCTTGAAGCCGAACTAGTTGTCAAGTGGCACAGTAGCATCATAAGACAGATTGGGTGAGAGTGCAGCAGGAGCAGGATGTGACGCAGTTTGATAGGTTGGGCCATAGGAGGTGCAGGTGGCTTCACGGGAAGAGGGCAGGAATTATGTACTTGAAGGTGTTAAGGGGGCCAGGTTCAGGCGGGGCTCTATGGTGGATCTTTGCAGCAGCATGGGCGAACGCGACAGCAGAACGCAGGGACAGGCTGAGACATGGGATGCAGCGGATAGGGTGTCAGTGTAGTAGCAGTAGAAGGTGATATGGGCAGCCATCATGGGAGAAGGCGGGCAACCAACAGCGGCGGGAGTAGGCAGGCCTAGCGGCATGTGGGTTGAGGGCACAGTAGTGGCCCTACCGGAAATGGCGCATCAGCATTTGTCACGGAGATGGGGGTTAGTAGGCTGTTGGCAAGCTGGTTATTGGTGGGACCCCCATAGGGGTGCTGGCAGGCAAGGGCGATTGGGCCATAGTGGTTGTGTACTGTGCAGTAGATGTTCTTTTAAAAATAATTAGCATTTTTAATTGCAATTAAATCCAAACGACGCATGCCCTAATTGTATCGAAACATGCCCTAACGGATACTGCAGCTTGCATAAATGGATCCATAAAAATCACCGCCAAACGTTTGCAAACAACCATGCTGAATACTACAACCCGTCAGCATATACTTCTCTATGCATTTACAAGTTCACAGCATAAGTTGTACAAATAACACCGCCATGCATTTGTAAACGAACCACGGAGATTACCGAAACGACACCGCTAAGCATTTGCTGTCGTGAACCAAAAAGTGTTTCGGGAAATGATGCCAAAGCATTCGCCAAGTGTTCCAATCTAAGTCCGCCAGGAATTTTCACCCAATTGTTCGCAAAACGTTTGCAAAGCATTCGCTTGAATGCTACATAATCGTTTTGCGAGCACACATTTTTTGCGATGATTCTCCTCTAAGTTGTGGGTTTTGTACGTAAAGTCTGATATATTCCAAGCTTGTCGACAAGCGCGGTCGCACCTTATCGAGGCGGACGCTTGCTGAACACCCCCTGCCCTGCTGTTCATGACGCAACAACCAATTTAGCAATCGTAATTGAATCCTAGAGATAACACACCATGCGAACACCTTGCGAACTGCCCCTACCGGTTGCGCATAAGAAGGAGCTCCTACCGACCGTGTGAAACAACACATGCAAATTTGCCCGGAGCGTACCGACCTAGTCGATGTGTGCCTTATTCCAACGGTGTTGGATTTTGCACTTCGGGAATACCACCAGTATATGCAGATTGGTTAGCCTGTACATGATAAATTTCCGCCCAGAGGCTGTAACGCTGTTTGTGCTCACGCTTGTAATGGGTGCGTCGATTATCCCAAGGTGATTTAGGGTGAATCGCGTGTGCCCCTGACTTTCGATCGCACCCGTCCAACTGACCCAGAGCGGTGGGTGCTTACCATCGAACTTAGGCCACGCGCGTATGAAGTCATAAAAAACAGGATGCGTTCTATGTCGTACGATCAGCTACACCATCCAATCTACAACCAGTAATGTGCCCAGCGTACTTGGGGCAGATAGATGTGGTTGGTCGATGTGCCTTGCTGTCGATTCTTCCCGCAATAGTCACGTGACCTGGTGTCGATACTGAACGCGCACCTGTTATCCCACCCCAACCACCTCACGCCCGTCTCTGTCACGCACGGCTCTTGGCTCCTGGATCAAGGCTTCCATGACTTGGACTGGGTCGACGTCACTAACAGCCGTACCCTAGCAACTACACGTTCACGTCACAGAAGTCAGATCGATCACCCCATCGCCATCCACGCCTATCAAGTTTACGCGCGCTCATTACGCGACACGCAGCATGCCTACCCGCAGCGACTTGCTGCACATCTCCACGCAGATACACGTTAGACACCTCCCCACGGCGACTCGCTGCAAACCTCCCTGCAGCGTCACACCTCGCGACTTCTGGCAGCGTCACGCCGCGCGACTTCCCTTGGATTCACGCTGAGCTACTACCCGCAGCGACACGCTGCACGACTTCCGGCATCGCCACGCCGCGCGACTTTCCTTGGCGTCACGCTGCGCTACCACCCGCAGCGACATGCTGCACGACTCCCTGCATGTACGCGCGGCATGATACACTACGGCACTGCACGACACGTTTCCCCCTGAGTTTCTAAACCATGCATAGGGACGCTGCACGCTCGATAGCCGAGGCTAGACTGTACGCTCGGCACACTCCAGCCGAGGCTAGTCTGTACGTTTGACACACTTTTGCGACACCCTCACAGCGGACCCTAATACTTAGGTCATATAAACCGAGCGGTGCATGGCGCTACGTTCACCAGCTATGATCTTAGTTAGGTTACCATTATTCACACTAGAAACCTCGCGTCGTGGCCTATGTCTAACTCGCAAGGCGGGTTCGTGGGAGCATCCTCAACGGCGAGGGGCCGTCGAGGAGGCCGTGCCGGAGCCAACTCTTCTGCTGGCAAGAATGGTGGGCGTGCCTCGGCTGGGCGAGACGCCTCCATGGACGCTCCTGAAGGTGAGCACCTCGTCATGGTATGCGTGCTCTACTTGTATGTGTTCTTTAGGTGCTTTGTCAATTATTCATTTTCGAACTGTGATCTCACCCATCCTCTTCGCACTCGTGCAGGCAGCCGTGGGTTTCGGAGCCTCAATGCCGTCATCGCGAGGGCAAGTCCCACCGACGTCGACACTGTCACGGACGACGGCAGTGGCCACGCGCCGCCTCTGCCTCCGGGACGCCTGCGGATGGCTCCTGCGGTGCCGACCGCGGGTGTGTTTTCCTCACCTGCGGCGTACGCTACCGGGCGCTTAAGGGCCAGCCAGTCGCCGTCGATTCCTGTGGCAGCTGCTGCCACGGCTTCGAGGCGTGGACAGCAGATCCCTGATGTCGCCAGCCTTGCCTCCGCTCGGCATCATGGCCGACCAACACTGCCCTCCTCCGCCGCTGCTGGTACTGCGGCACTGCTGCACAGTTCTCTCCCTCCTCCTACCTGCGATGGTTTGCCGCTGATCCAAGGCTCGCCGTTCCTTGGTCCTGCTGCGGCTGCCTCCTTGCTGCTTCACAACACGGCTCCCCTCCCCACCGCCGCGTCTGCGTCTGCTGCTGCTGCAGATGCTGTCGCCAGCCTGCTCCACCGTCCACCTCCCCTACCCACTGCTGGTGCTGCCGCCTCTGCTGCTGCTGCCTCCTCGCTGCTCCACAGGCCGCCTCCCCTCCCCACGGCCGCTGGTGCTTATGCTGCTGCTGCCGGGACATCTGCTCCTGATGCTGCCTCCTCACCGCTTCACTGTCCCACTCCCCTCCCCACTGATGGTGCTGCCGCCTCTCCCGCTGCTGCATCCTCGCTGCTCCACAGCCCGCCTCCCCTCCCCACCGCTACTGCTGCATCTGCTGCTGCTTCTGGGACACCAGCTGCTGCTGCTGCCTCCTCAATGCTCCACAGCCCGCCTCCCCTCCCCACCGCTGCTGCTGCCAGCTTTGGTGCTGCTGCCTCGCTGCTCCACAGCCCGCCTCCCCTCCCCACCGCTGCTGCTGCCAGCTTTGGTGCTGCTGCCTCGCTGCTCCACAGCCCGCCTCCCCTCCCACCGCTGCTGCTGCCAGCTTTGGTGCTGCTGCCTCGCTGCTCCACAGCCCGCCTCCCCTCCCCACCGCTGCTGCTGCCTCTGGTGTTGCTGCCGGGACATCTGCTGCTGCGGCTGCTGCCTCCTCACTGCTCCACCGTCCCCCTCCCCTCCCCACTGCTGGTGCTGCGTCCTCGCTGCTCCATAGCCCACCTTCCCTCCCCACCGCCGCTGCTACCTCTGCCGGTGCTGCTGGGACACCAGCTGCTACTGCTGCCTCCTCACTGCTCCACAGGCCGCCTCCCCTCCCCACCGCCGCTGCTGCCTCTGCTGCCGCTGCCAGGACATCTGCGGCTGCTGCCTCCAGCCTGCTCCATAGCCCCCCTGCATTCTCCACTGCTGGTGCTCCCACTGCTGCTGCTGAAGCCTTTGATGCTGCTCTCGCTGGTGCTGCACCCTCGCCCATGCTCCACTGCCCGAATGCCCTTCCCACCGTAGTCAGTGCGCCTCCTGTCCGCGATGTGTCAGAACTGCCTTATGTCTCGCCGCCTCTTGCCTCTGCCGACGCTGCTGCCGCTGCTTTCTTTCCGACGCCACAGACTGTGCTGAACCTTGCAGAAACATCTGCTGCTGCTGTGACGCCGTTGCAAAGCCCGCGTAACAGTGTGCCCACCAGTCCTTCCAGTGCTCTGCAAGGCCAAGGGAGATGGCCATCCGCTATGCTAGCCACTGCGCAGAATGAAGAAAATCCCACGGTCGGTCATGACCCATCCCTCTCACCTTTCCACTCTCAAGATCATTCAAATTCTGGAGAGGCTCGAACCCAGGCCCAGACTCCTAGCCCCCAAAACGGATTGCTGCTCTATGTGGCTGCGTTCCGGACAGAGCACGGACGAATCATCGGCCCCAAACCTCTCTCCACCGATGGTGGCGTGGTGAGCAGGGATGAGTTCGAGGCTGTGATGACGCAGGTGCGCAGTCTGCAACGCGAGAACCTAGGGCTGCAAAACGAGATCCCTAAGCACCGCCGCTCGCAGTCCCGATCACGTTCCCCTTCCCCAGATTCGGAGGATGACGAGCTCGACTTGAGCCCACCACCAGTTGCAGCTGCGCAGCCTGCTGTCACTGCTGGTGGTACGGTGCGGCGGGTCATCCTTGGGAACCGGCGTACCGTGGGCATTGCAGTTGGGCAAGCGTACAACATGGGGATAGCGCCGGACCACGAGAACTTCGCTCCTGATCTGGAGGCCTTTTCATGTCGGCTCGAAGCAGCAATGAGGATGGTTCCACCCACAGACACCGGGCTCTATGTAAGCTCGTGCATCACGTGCTCTATCCTTGCAGTCTTTACACGAGCCGTCATGCCATGCCACGTTATTAGTGAGACAATGCTTTAGCAGTGGAAGTGCATTGCCGCTCAGCTTATATCCCCCTCTCTCCCCTCTTGCCAACCCGCCCCCACCCTCACCCCCATATCCCAACACCCCCCCGCAGCTTGTCATGACCGACACAGTAGAGTTCCTCCTCTACACCACGCCCAATGCCCAGGTGGATTTCTATCCACCTAGGGACCATGTCATCTCAGCCATGCTGACGGTGATGGGGTGGTCAACAGCGGACCAGCGTTGGGCCCTCCTCCATGCGTACCTGTATGACTAAGTGCGTCGGACCTACATTCGAAACAAGCTGCAAGACATGCGCAACGAGCGACTAACCATGGGGCGGGTTGGCCTCTACAACGCCTACGACCTTCTCATCTCACGCCCGGACCAGAACCGCAAGTTGACGGGCTCCACGCCCGTCGCCACCTTCCTCACCATCTTCAGAGCGGGTAAGCCACTGCAGAATGCTCCTGAGTCCTTACACTCTCTAATGCTTGTTGCGCACTTATCTCCGCCCGCCTGTCCCATCCTCCGCACCCACCGCATTCACTGCTTTAAGCACGGTGTATTCCGTGCCTCAGTCACTCCCCTCTCCCCCCATTTTTGTTCCCTGCCACGGCGTTTCCTTCGCTGCGGCGGTGGCTTCTGCGCGAGGTACTCTCCCCATCCCCTCCCCCCCCCTCCCCTCCCCCATCTCTCTGATGTGCACCAGAAACTCAGCTGCAGCCACTGAGGCGTTTGCACATTCCCTGCCCAATTCCACCCCCCCCCCCAAACCCACCCCCCCCCCCCCATTTTGTGACCTGTTGCCACCGAGGCTGATTAACAATCCATGCCCATTTCCGTTTCCCTCCCCCCCCCCACCATCTCCATGTTCCGCAGCAGCATGTCAACTGTCAAGTTCAGGCCTTTCTACACTCCCTGCCCAGCACTCTGCCCTCTTCCCCCACATCCCACACCAGCACCAGCAACTCAACCCTTGCTGCAGAGGATGCTGTACATTCCCTGCCCAGGTATCTCCCCTCTCCCCCCATCTCCCAAACCTGCAGCACAAACTCAACTGCATCCACCGTGGAGTTTGAACAGTGCCTGCCCAATTCTACCCCCTCCCCCCCCCCCCCCCCCCGTCTCCCTGACCTGTTGCCACCGAGGCTGATTTACATTCCATGCCCGGTTCTCTCCCATTCCCCCCCCCCCCCCACCATCTCCCTGTTCAACAGCAGCGATTCAACTCTCAAGCCTGGGGCTTTGTACACTCCCTGCCCAGTACTCTCCCCTCTCCCCCCATCTCCCATACCAGCACCAGCAACTCGAGTACAGCCACTCAGGCATTTGCACATTCCCTACCCAATTCTCTCCCCTCCCCATCCGTCTCCCTGACCAACAGCAGCAAATCAACTGGTGCAGATGTGGTTTTAGTACGTTCCCATATCACACATCTCCCATCTCGCCCCATCTCCCAAACTATCAGCTGCTTCTCGAGTGCAGCCTGCTGAGGCTGTTTTACATTCCCTGCCCTGTTCTCTCCCCTTCCCCTGCATCTCCCTTGCATGCAGCAGCAACTGTACTGGCAAGGCCGGGGCTGTTTTACTTCCCAGCCCTGTTCTCTCCCCTTCCCCTGCATCTCCCTTGCATGCAGCCGCAACTGAACTGGCAGGGCCGGGGCTGTTTTACATTCCCAGCCCCGCTCTCTCCTCTTCCCCTGCATCTGCCTAGCATGCAGCAGCAACTGAACTGGCAAGGCCGGGGCTGTTTTACATTCCCTGCCCTGTTCTCTCCCCTTCCCCTGCATCTCCCTCACATGCAGCAGCAATGGAACTGTCAAGGCCGGGCTGTTTTACATTCTCTGCCCTGCTCTCTCCCCTTCCCCTGCATCTCCCTCGCATGCAGCAGCAACTGAACTGGCAAGGCCGGGGCTGTTTTACATTCCCAGCCCTGTTCTCTCCCCTTCCCCTGCATCTCCCTCGCATGCAGCAGCAACTGTACTGGCAAGGAAGGGGCTGTTCTACTTCCCAGCCCTGTTCTCTCCCCTTCCCCTACATCTCCCTCACATGCAGCAGCAATGGAACTGTCAAGGCCGGGCTGTTTTACATTCCCTTCCCTGCTCTCTCCTCTTCCCCTGCATCTGCCTGACATGCAGCAGTAACTGAACTGGCAAGGTGGGGGCTGTTTTACATTCCCTGCCCTGTTTTCTCCCCTTCCCCTGCATCTCTCTCGCATGCAGCAGCAACTGAACTGGCAAGGCCGGGGCTGTTTTACATTCCCTGCCCTGTTCTCTCCCCTTCCCCTGCATCTCCCTCACATGCAGCAGCAATGGAACTGTCAAGGCCGGGCTGTTTTACATTCTCTGCCCTGCTCTCTCCCCTTCCCCTGCATCTCCCTCGCATGCAGCAGCAACTGAACTGGCAAGGCCGGGGCTGTTTTACATTCCCAGCCCTGTTCTCTCCCCTTCCCCTGCATCTCCCTCGCATGCAGCAGCAACTGTACTGGCAAGGAAGGGGCTGTTCTACTTCCCAGCCCTGTTCTCTCCCCTTCCCCTACATCTCCCTCACATGCAGCAGCAATGGAACTGTCAAGGCCGGGCTGTTTTACATTCCCTTCCCTGCTCTCTCCTCTTCCCCTGCATCTGCCTGACATGCAGCAGTAACTGAACTGGCAAGGTGGGGGCTGTTTTACATTCCCTGCCCTGTTTTCTCCCCTTCCCCTGCATCTCTCTCACATGCAGCAGCAACTGAACTGGCAAGGCCGGGGCTGTTTTACATTCCCTGCCCTGTTCTCTCCCCTTCCCCTGCATCTCCCTCACATGCAGCAGCAATGGAACTGTCAAGGCCGGGCTGTTTTACATTCCCTGCTCCGCTCTCCCCTCTTCCCCTGCATCTGCCTAACATGCAGCAGCAACTGAACTGGCAAGGTGGGGGCTGTTTTACATTCCCTGCCCTGTTCTCTCCCCTTCCCCTGCATCTCCCTTGCATGCAGCAGCAACTGTACTGGCAAGGCCGGGGCTGTTCTACTTCCCAGCCCTGTTCTCTCCCCTTCCCCTGCATCTCCCTTGCATGCAGCAGCAACTGTACTGGCAAGGCTGGGCTGTTCTACTTCCCAGCCCTGTTCTCTCCCCTTCCCCTGCATCTCCCTTGCATGCAGCAGCAACTGAACTGGCAAGGTGGGGGCTGTTTTACATTCCCTGCCCTGCTCTCTCCCCTTCCCCTGCATCTCCCTGACATGCAGCAGCAACTAAAATGGCAAGGCCGGGGCTGTTTTACATTCCCTGCTCTGTGCTCTCCCCTTCCCCTGCATTTCCGTCACATGCAGCAGCGACTGAACTGGCAAGGCCGGGGCTATTTTAAATTCCCTGCCATGTTCTCTCCCTTTCCCCTGCATCTCCTTCACATGCAGCAGCAACTGGTCTGGCAAGGCCGGGGCAGTTTTTAATTCCCTGCTCTATTCTCTCCCCCTCCCCTATATCTCCCTGACATGCAGCAGCAACTGATCTGGCAATTCCGGGGCTGTTTTACATTCCCTAAACCCAGTTTTATCCCCTTTCCCCCCATCTCCCTGACATGCATCAGCAATTAAACTGGCAAGGCCGGGGATGTTTTACTTTCCCTGCTCTGTTCTCTCCCCTTCCCTTCCATCTCCTTCACATGCAGCAGTAACTGAACTGGCAAGGCTGGGGCTGTTTTACATTCCCTGCCCTGCTCTCTCCTCTTCCCCTGCATCTGCCTAACATGCGGCAGCAACTGAGCTGGCAAGGTCGGGGCTGTTTTACATTCTCTGCCCTCTTCTCTCCCCTTCCCCTGCATGTCCCTTACATGCAGCAGCAACGGAACTGTCAAGGCAGGGGCTGTTTTACATTCCCTGTTCCTGTCCGGTTCTCTTACCTCCCTCCCACTTTCCTTGCCTGGCAGCTGGAAACTCCAATTGCATGTAGAGGCAATCACTGGTTCTTTGAGCTGCTCTCTCCACCCACCACCTTTCACAGCCATGCCCGTGGAAAGCACCTGCAATTGCCATGGCACGATCCATCCTCAATGGGAGTCCATACTTTGCTATGCACTTCCATTGCATTCCCCCCAACCCAGTTGAAGGGTCATTTGGCATGCTGACGTGGCATGTGAATGAGCATGGTATGCCATTTGCCACAACCGTGTTCTTGCGATACTGTGGATTGGCGTGGGCGCGCCCGGGCCATGCCGTCATCGTGCTCAAGCTGAAGCACATTGCCTTTTGGCTGTACGGGGTGAGTGGACTCGTGCTTTGGTCTTACTTGTGTCATATGCCATTCCAACAACTGTTATGACAAACTTGTGTGTGTCAATGGTAGGTGGAGTACAAGCTGAAGCACGGGGTCGAGCTGCCCAAGAGCACCAGGCTGAACCGCGAAGGGGTCGAGGCCTACCACCGCGGCGTGAAGCAGTGGGTGAGTGCCTCCATCGCCACTGCTCACCCGACGAGGGGGCCTTGGTGGAATGCCACCCACAAGGCTTGGCGGTTCTCCAACTCCACCAAGACGGTCTTCATCAGTGACGAGGGGCTGGACGATGATGACTGAGTGCCCCTGTGCTGCTTGGTTCTAGGTAGCAGAGTGCAGTATGGCTGGATGGAATGTAGGCACTGTAGAAATTGCTGTTATAACCTTCTAACTGTTTATGCTGTAGTGATTGCCGTAACTGTGCTAGTAATGCGATTACAAAACGTAATAAATATATTATTTAACACAATTAAAAAATTTGGTCTAAAATACAATATAGCAAAACCAGCCAGTGTATACATAGTAAGCGCAAATATACAAGTTCATAAACAAAATTTCAGATGCATCAGAATCATTAACGCGTAAGTTATTAAAGAAGATACATGGACAGGTTTCTGCGACAGTAACCCCTCTTGACGAACTCGTAACTCTGCCTTTCATTGACTAATAGGAGATTGGTGCCGCACTTTCGTAGACCAATGTCGCGGAAGGCACACCCAGCGCAGCCACTGCCTTCACGAATCACACAACCTGCCAATAAAAAAAAAGAGGGAAATTTTCGAGCAACAGTTCAGCCTAGCAGAACGAATCAGATCATTGCCTCGAAGTGCTACCTCATTGGACACACTTTCAATCATACCAAAGAGTTAGTTGTGGGGTGGACAGATGAGCGGCTAGGATTTGTCGCCAACCAACCCAACCTAGTCGCGGAGTCGGAAAGTCACATCCAGGCATGTCTCCCACTATCTTCGCGGAATGCCCTGAGCTCATAACGGAAAACTAACTGGGGAGTCAGTTTGAAGTAAAATTTGACGCAATGGTGTTTTGCGATGTGGCACCCTGGCGCGCCGGCACTAATTGCAGCTGGTGTGGTATGTGAGCTGTCGTTGCAGAGGCGTTAGTCGTTGCAAGGCAAGCTCATAATCTTCTCGTGCTTTGTTGCATTTCGTTTTCTCCTCTCGTTGCTATTCCTTCATTTTGTTTCTTCTCCTCCTTCCTCGTCCTTTGTCATCGCTCTTCTTTTCCTCGTCCGTCTCCTATTTTCGTCTTCTCTTATTTTTGTGTCCTCTCTCTATAATATTATATGGTCTTCTGCCTTTATTTCTTGTTTCATTCCATTTTCTTTCTCTCTCTACCTCTCTCCCTCTCTCTCTACCCCCCTCTCTCTCTCGCTATCTCTACCTCTCTGTTTCTACCTCTCTCTCTCTATCCCTCTTTCTCTCCCTCGCTGTCTACCTCTCGCTCTCTACCTCTCTCCCTCTACCTCTCTCTCTATCTCCCCCCCCCCCCCCCCCCTTTCTCTCTCCCTCTTTCTCTCTCAATCTCTCTATCTCTTCTCTTTTATACCTCTGTCTGATGCATATTTCGTTTCCTCCTCCCTCCGTTTCTGTTTTCTCCACTCCATTCCTTTGTACTCTTACTGCCGGATTTCAAATGCTCGTTGAAGATGTGTTATTGCACCTTTATTGCTCTTACTGCTCTGCTGTTTTGAGTCGTATTATGGTTACATTGGCTTGCAGCATGCAGTTGGTCGTATGTCAAGTGCATGGATACAGACGAGTGATACTCTCTGTGGTCATAAAAGAATGGATTGCGTTCATCATTTCACATACGACTCTTGACACGCTCTATGAGTGCAGTCATTTGAGCTGGAAATGATTTGAACAAACGATATTTTTTACTCACAAATTGTATTGTTTTTTTGGTGTTGTCTTTCCCCCCATGCTAATACTGGGGAAGCAGTAGTTCGATCTTGTCATCGACACAAATCTAGAGTAATGGAAAACAAATATACATCGATTTGATTTCCAAGACTTCAAACTTCCAAGCAAAACAAACAATTATTACTATTGTTTACACCTACAAAAGAAGCAGTTATATTATAATGCATACGATGTATACTATTATATACCTGTGAGATGTATATTAAATTTCTTATGGAATGAAAAAACTTTCTCTTTACTTATTTTTTCACTAGAAATTTGGCGTGAAAAAAAAACGTTTTCCATCGATTGCAATAGGTTGCTCCGCAATCCAAAAAGAACTAGTCTTAAAGCCCGCGGTCCAAATTGCGAGGCGCGACCTTCAAACGCAGTGCGTTTGAAAGTTGCGTTTTCGTGGGTGTATTGGGGGGTAACGAGACTCTCGTCACTCAGGGGTGCCTTTCAAGTTCAGTGCGGAGAGTAATTTGGAACACCAGGTGCCGAGCGTTTCTCAACCGTCCAGTTTTCCTCGATTTTCATCTGACGGCGCGTAAGCCAAGCACTTCCCCCAGTCAATCGAAAGGAATCTCATCCGTCAAACTGTGTGTTTGTAAATCTGACGGTTCACGACAAGCGTTGAATTTGCGAGAGTAAACTCCCTCGCGATTTTTCAGCGTATTTCGTGTTGTGATATAATTGGTACTTAGCATTTCTGTAAGTCGATTAAGTGTAGTTAGTGTCAAATCATACTGTAGAAGATAAGTCCGTAGGATGACGTCAGCAAATAGCGCTCGTCATAGGACAGTCGTTTCAGTCACGCGAACAGTCGCACCTCTTCATTATCATCTAGGGCGCATAGCGTGATAGTGACCAGCAGGTACATTAGCGAATAGGTACTTTTCGTAGAACTATAAATAGTTGTTAGGTCTTTTCATTATTAGCTTTGATTACACACAAGTTCCCGTACTCAGGTTATTCAACCTTGACTATCACATTTTACAAGACTTCCGCTGTCTTACTAGTCTACCATTCCAGCAAAGATCCTGGACCAACACTTGAGGATTTGCCAAGTGTTCGTGTTTGCAATTTTATACTTAGTCTTCTACAACATCAGACGATTTATCTCATGGTATGAGAGCTATCTGGAATTAAGACTACCGTCAATTATGACTGGTTCATCACCAGCACCATTTGCTGGATCAGTTACTGGGACTACTGGAGCACATGCCTCCACTACCGCCGCTGGTCTCTCAGCCTCTGGGCACTTTCCACCAGCCTATGCTAATATCGGTATGCAACAGCAGAATCCGCCTCCTGTAAATACTCCAGGTGCTCCATCGACTGCACCTGCAGCGCAACAACAACAATCACAGACAACAGCACATCAACAAGCGTCAGTACAGCCACCAGTTTCAACGCAATCGATTTCATCTGCGTTCAGTGGAATGAGCCTTGACGGCTCAAGTTACATGCGTGGAGCTACAACTCCAAATACTGGTTCGTTCGCTTTCTCACCTTTCGTACAGCAGCCACAGTCGCAGCAGTTTCAGCATCCTTTTTATATCTTCGATCGTTCCCCTGCTCAGCAACAACAACAGCAGTATCAGCAACCACAGCAAGTACAGCAACAACAACAGCAACAGCAACAGCAACAACAACAACAACAACAACAACCAGGCGTTGTTTTTCAGCCTCCAAATTTACTTAACAATACTCAGATCAAGACAACTGTACCTTTTAATGGTGTTGACTTCTACTCTTGGAGCTTTGAGTTTGAACTTCTGGCACAGTCCGCTGGGTTGTGGCCGTTCTTCACTGGCGAATTGACGTACCCTGTCGTGGGAACACAACTGGAGCAGCAGAGTTTTTTACACGCCTCTCTCGGGGCGTATACAGTTCTTGTATGGAACTTGTCGCCGAAGGAGCAGCTCGGCGTTCGATCATGTCACTCAAGTTTCACACCAGCCGAAACTGCATGGAACCATCTGAAAGGGGTATACATGGCAAAGGATACGATAACAGTGAGTAAAATACTTTCGCAGCTGACAAGTGCGCAGATGATGACAAACGAAAACGTCATGGACTACGTTAACCGTGTCCGTACACTACGAGATCAACTGGAAAAGAGCGGAGGATACTTCCTTCGTGAGATGTATCTTACGGTACTTCTGGCTGGTCTTGGACCCGAATGGCGACAGACGCGCGCCTTCCTGCGCATGAATCCTAATCTCTCCGAAGCCGAAATGTCTTCTTATCTTCAAGCAGAGCAGCAAGATCTTGACCTGCAATCACAACGGAATCAGAAAAAGGGACTTCATTTAAGTTTTTACTCCAATCCAGAACAACATCATCGACATCCACCAAAGTATCCATTCTGCCACTTCTGTAAGAAACCAGGACATACTTACCAAAACTGACGCAGCCGTCATCAAACTCGTCGCAGCACTTCGCAGCCGTATCACCGATCGCAGCAGTTACCAAAGACACAGCAGCCACAGCAGCAGTTAACGTCTCAGCAGCAGCAGATGCCAAAACCGCCACAGAATTCTATAACGTCGCAGCATCACCCGCCGGTCTTCGCATGTGCCACATCAGGAAAAGGGGTTTTTGGTTGTGTTACAACAGTTGATATTTCAGAAACAGATTTCGAGACACGACTTGAAGAAACCACAAGTCCTGACGGTATTCCTTTACCTCAAGTTTACGCTAACCTCGCTCGAATAATTTCAGGTCCGAATACCTGGTATCTCGACAGTTGCTGCGGTTTGCACATGTGCTCAGCAGAAACAAGCTTCATAACCAATCAGCGTCCACTTCGTCGTCCGATACCTGTAACAGTCGCAAATGGACAAACCATTATGACACGATCAGTTGGAAGTGTCATGCTCGAATCTATCGACACGGGATACTCACTTCATGTTACTAATGTTCTTATCGTCGCCGGTCTTGGCTTCAATCTTCTTTCCACGGCTCAACTCCTGGCACACAAAATCCGCACACAGGGCAATTGTGACACGATGGATCAGGAGCTCTGGCACAGCTCGACGAATACTTATCTTGGTCGTGCCGCCACTCAACATGGCATGTCCTTTCTTCAGTTCGCAGCACAGGGAACTTCTGGCGATTCTGAACGCATGCTTGCACTTGGTCCCTGGGATCACCCAGAAGAAACAGATTACCAACACGTGGACATTGACTTTCGAGCAACTTCTGTCCCAACAGCTTCTCGATCTGCAGCCGCCGTTCTTACCACGTTGGATACCTGGGAGTTCAATACCGCCGATGAAAGTGCCACCGCGTGGCGAACGTTTTATAATACCCGTGCAGCCTTCCAAGGAACTCCAGCACCACTTTGGGGTGAGATAAGCGGTCTTGCAGCTGATGAACCTGACGTTGTCGAAGAAGCCGAACAGGAAGAAGTAGCTGAGCAACCGCGTCCAACAGTAGCTGTCGCCGAAATACCTGCCATGACATTAACAGAAGCAGTGTCAAAAGTTGTACTCGCAACTGCAGCAGCACCTTCAAATGTCACGTTACCAGTTACCCGTTTCGTCGAAGGAGAAATTGACAAGTCCCCAGCGCTTTCTCAATTCATTCTTTCTTCTTTTTATACTAACGCCGATTTCTACCTGCGATCATCAGGACACAAAGCCACAGAAGATATATGGCATCAGCGGTTGGGACACCCATCACAAGGGATTCTTAATCATTCAATCCGAGCAGCAGTTTTTGATAAAAATAGTTTACTTTTACCTGATGGCACGGAGATGAAGCCGCAGTCACGTCCGACGGTTTGCACCACTTGTCCAGTTGCCAACCTTACGCACGATCTGTTTCCTAGTCATTTTCCTAGCTCAACACGTTATAAACTGATGCAGAAAGTCTGCAGCGACATACTCAACTTATCTGAAGCAGGACCTTAAGATGAGAAGTATGTGATAACTTTCATCGAAGCGTCTACACGCTATGTCTGGACAGCAAACTTACCCGCGCAACATCTCGCTCACCCCGTCTTCGTCGTGTGGCTCGCTGTCGCTGAACGAGAGTCCGGCGTGAAACTGCAAGAATTTCAGAGTGATGGTGCAGGGGAGTACACAAGCAACACCTTCACAGAGTACCTTCAGACACTCGGCATCAAATGGAAGCAATCACTGCCACATGCACACCAACAGATGGGGGTCGCAGAAAGGATGAACAGAACTCTGCAGGAGAAGATGTGTGCTCTGCTGACGCAGGCAGCCCTTCCATCGCATTTTTGGCCGTATGCGATGGACCACGCCATGCTGTTACACAATCTTCTTTCTTCAACGTCCCTGCCCGAGTTCTCTTCTCCACACCTGCAGTGGACACGTACAGTGGGAAGCACAAAACTTTTACGAGTTTTCGGGTGTGTTGTACAATTTCGTCCTCCAACGGCAGCACTCGGAAAAAATTCCGAAAGAGCAAAATGGGGGGTACATCTCGGCATCGAAAAACACTATCACGCGTGGAAGATTTTGGATCTTCGCTCCAATCGAATCGTTCCATCACGTGATTGTCTTTTCTATGAAAGACTCACCTTGCCCGTTTTTCGTGCCCACCAGGCAGCAGCTGCCAATCCTGCCAGGCTGTTCGAAGGCTCGCGTGCATTTGCAAGTGACGAAGCCGAAGCTGATGTTCAGGATGAGGATGTTTCTGAAGCTTCCGAAGCTGCCGCAACAGACATTCCCGAATCTGTTACCTCAACCGGCATACCTGAATTCATTCCTCTTGCAGACGCTGACCAAGATGATGCTCGCGAAGTTCATCTCAGTTACGAACGCGATCGCCAACAGCAGCCGATGCACAGCGTCTCCGACGAAGCAGTTCGTGTTAAACCTGACGAAATTGGGGGGGAAGAAGGACCAGAAGAATATTTCGCAGGTGCAAACGAAGAACGTCCGCGTTTTACAGAAACAGGATTACAGATACTGGGGTTCGCAGTCGCAGTACAGTACAACGACAGTAAAATACCTGAACCGAAAACCGTTCGACAAGCTCTTACGAGTCCTCACCGAGAAAAATGGCGCGAAGCCATGGAAGGAGCTAGCAGCGCTCAAGAATCGTGGCACATGGGATTTAATACCGACTTCAGAAGTAAAAGGGAAGAAGGTACTTACCGGAAAATGGGTCTTCCGCGTCAAGACTAATGCAGATGGGTCGTTTGAGAAATTCAAGGCGCGATGGGTCGTCTGTGGGTTCGAACAGACTTACGGCATCGAATACGAATTAACTTTTGCTCCTGTCGGCCGACATACAAGCATTCGGATTCTACTTTGTGTCGCCGCCTGCCGTAACCTCCGACTTCGACAAATCGACGTATCGAATGCGTTTCTCTACGCGCCTGTCGACGCACTTATCCTGGTAGAGTACCCGCATTCCTATACTACTAACCCACCGAGCGTTTGCCGTCTTCGAAAATCCCTATACGGCATTAAACAGGCACCACAGCTCTGGCAGCAGTATCTTCACTCACAACTGATCACTGCCGGCTTTCGTCAACTACCGCATGACCAGGGAATGTATCTACTGACCGACGGCAACAACTATATTTTACTCGTCGCCTACGTCGATGACATCCTATTTGTCAGTACTACCGATTCTCTTGCCGATATCTTCATACTGAACTTACAGAAAACTTTACTGCTTACCGTCTCCGAAACAGTCTCACAGTTTCTTGGTCTGAACATTACCTGTTCACCGACGACTATTCATCTCACCGCTTCGAAGTATGCAGCAACACTCGCTGCCCGCTTCAACCTCACACCTACTGCAGTCTCTACACCGTACCGCTCACTACCGACTGACCACAAACCGAACACCGCACTGTTAAATTCAACTGGTTTACAGATCTATCAACAGCAGTTAGGCTGTCTACTCTTCGCCGCTGTCACTTGTCGTCCTGATCTAGCCTACGCAGCCAGTCAGCTCGCTCAGTTCCTACGCCGTCCTGAGGAGGAGCATCAGCTTGATCTACTCCGCGCGCTTCAGTATTTTATCTCAACACCTGACGTCGGCTTAGTCTACAACGTCATCGGTTGTAAAACACTCTACCTACATGGTTTTGTCGACGCCGATCACGCTGCTGATTCTACTAATCGACGGTCACGCACTGGATTCATCTATCGACTTGAACCTATCGGGCCTATCTCTTGGAATTCGACGAAGCAGGAGTTGATTGCTCTCTCCTCTGCTGAAGCTGAGTTTATTGCTGTCTGTACAGCAACACGCGAAAAACTTTACTTACAGGAAATATTGGAAGAAGCGAAGTTGACGACAACTACCCAGATTACCCTACAATGCGACAATCAAAGTGTAATTCGCATCGCACATCAACCTGGTTTCGTCAACAGGACGAAGCATATTTCCCTTCGTTATTTTTTCATCAAAGATGAAGTCGAGAAGGGGAGGATGCGATTGGTCTACTGTTCGACAACAAAATGGCTGCCAATTTTCTCACGAAGAAGCTGACACGACAGAAGTTTCAGTATTGTAACAAGCTCTGCGGAATCTTCAAGAAGTGACACTATCGAACTTCCAGAAATGAAGGGGAGCGTTGTGATATAATTGGTACTTAGCATTTCTGTAAGTCGATTAAGTGTAGTTAGTGTCAAATGATACTGTAGAAGATAAGTCCGTAGGATGACGTCAGCAAATAGCGCTCGTCATAGGACAGTCGTTTCAGTCACGCGAACAGTCGCACCTCTTCATTATCATCTAGGGCACATTGCGTGATAGTGACGAACAGGTACATTAGCGAATAAGTACTTTTCGTAGAACTATAAATACTTGTTAGGTCTTTTCATTATTAACTTTGATTACACACAAGTTCCCGTACTCAGGTTATTCAACCTTGACTATCACATTTTACAAGACTTCCGCTGTCTTACTAGTCTACCATTCCAGCAAAGATCCTGGACCAACACTTGAGGATTTGCCAAGTGTTCGTGTTTGCAATTTTATACTTAGTCTTAAACAACATCATACGATTTATTTCATTTCGTACAGTCTGAGGGTCAAACTTCATACGCAGTGCGTTTGAACAATTTGGGCCGCGGGTTTTAACGTTCAGACAAAATGAAAAAAACAGTCTTAATATTCAGATGTTCAGACTGATTTCGTCTCCTATCAGGCGCTCTGATCGCGTTTCGGTTGCAGCACTCAAAAAAATGTTTCCAACATGTTTCGCATTTTGCCGTTGTTCAATGTGCTTGTGTGTAGCCCTCAGAATAAGCAAATTTGACGTCATGCAGACGTCGCCGAGTGCCGTCAAAATAGCTTTTTGGGCATTGCGAGTTTATTTTATGCACCCCCTTAAAGCCCCTGTCTCATAATTACGAATATTTTACGCTTTGTTGGGATTGGTGGGCAAGGCAAACAAACTGAACGATAAAATAAACGCAGGTGGCGAGGTTTCTTTGTTTCGATAAAATAACCAAACCTCTTAACCTGGTTTGGTAAGGTTAGCTCGGAACAAGCTTCCCAACCAATTTAGTGCAGCCTTGCAAATCTGACAGCCGAGAATCCAATTTTTTTTCACCCCCACTTTCTACATCGGTAACGGCCATTGTTATGAATGGGACTGCCGAGTAGCGCGGAGGGCAATGGCGAAACTGTGAACGAGTGAATGACAATGAAATGAAAGACAATACAATATATAGAAAGCCTATGGTGATCCTGGACGTAGGATCGGAAGGTTCGGGAAAAGTGTCGAAGGGCCTCGATGTGTCGAAGCGAGGTCCGGAAAGGCCTAGGAGGCTCGAACTGAAAGGTCTGGAACCCGATCGCTGGTTTGGGACTGGTCGAGTCGTACGCCCTGTAGCAAGCCTCAGTAAGGAATCACGAAGGGCGCATTCCTATGAAGTAGGATCAGAATCAATAATGTTCCTGATCCTGCCGTTTTGCTACGCGCATATCAATAATCCAAGAAAACGATCGCAAGTGAGTTTCGTGTGCGACCTGGATGTTTCGCACGATCCTACGTGTACACCCCGTTCAACACAAAAATATCACATCGACTGCCCAAACATGAGCATGCAAGTTTATAGTACAGCTGTAAAATCCTCGCCACGCCGAACCAGACAGGGAAGTGCGCGCTCCAATCATGAGCAAGGGATTTTCGAAGCCAGCAGAAGCACAAACAAAATGCGTTTTTTTCCCGCTGCTTGTTATATGTGATTTTCATTTTTTTTTTTCAGATTTTCGTTTCGCTGCGTGTCGCTTATCAGCGCGCTGTCGTTTGCTTGGCGCGAGTTGGGGCCTGTCCCAAATGTGTTTATAGGAGCAGCCAATTAGACGTCCCCGTGCGACGCTGAGGTGGCTGCCCTCGTTTCTGATCTTGGCGGAATAGACAGGAAAGGAGATCAATAATGAAATTCGCGTTTCTGATTCTGATCCTACTTTGTAGGAATGCGCCCTAATTCCTTACACTCTCCCCCTTCTAGATAGGCACACAAATAAACAAAACTACACACACTCTAACTGAATCTCGTAGTAGTGAAGCCACCACAGTTGAGAATCTCGAGTTTCTTCAAAGAAACTCCATCCAATGGTCGAAACACGTCGAAACGATCACCGTCGATCGTAGCCGTCGAAGCTTGGTCAAATTAACCAGATAACCAAACGGGCAGTAGGGATACTACCACACCATAGCTTCCTTGTCTCCAGCGAATCCTTCGCTGAGAATTACAAACCCCGTCATCGTATAGCGGGTATGCCATTAGGTCCACGACATTTTACTCCATGTAATACTCCAAGGTCCGGAATTGGATAAGATCGGCCACGATGTACTCCGTCTGTATGGTATACATCTACTGTTGACTTCGCTAAAAAAATGCAATAAAACATTGTGACCAATCACGACAGTCGCATAATGCCACCGACCATCGAGTCGCGCCACCCGAATTGGGTGCGATCCCAGCATGCGAATGTCGCCAACCAACCCGCGAGTGCGAGCTCGGAAATTTCTCGTGAACTGTGCTTGGAATTGCCCGGCCAATACGCGCCCGCCAGGGCGATCAGACGTAATCACAACGGACCGGGGGGCGACAGCCAGCTGGTACCCCCGTCCACCTGGCACTTTTGTATGCGCGCTGACCTGGGCATGAATTCGTACCCCCTTTTCATCCATTCTGTCTTATTATTTCGGTCCTATTCTAATCCTCGTGTCAAGAACATTCGAGGCGTTTTCCATATTTATAATCAATGACGTAAATATTCAGGCTTTCCACGTGACACGAACAAGTCCGTCTTGAACACGAAAACACGACCCACGGTCGCTCAATCACCATTAACCAATGCACATTTCAAAAATGTTTTTTGTAAACGGTTTTTTTCACCTTCGTGAAAGTGTGTGACTGGTTAACGAAACCGTTCAGGCGAGTCGTCATAATTTCGTTACGTTAAGCCCTTTTCGTGAGACCACAAAAGGGGTTTTTCAAATTATATGATTTGCGCGTTTTGAGCCTGCGCTGCCTGCGGAAGGTCGAGAATGAGGTGTTACTTCTATTGTCCGCGGTGATTTTGACCAGACGACAAATTCGCTGAACGTTTTTTAAGAAGCCACATGAGCCCTCACATGACACGCGGCGAAATCGCTGGTAACCTGGCCCAAGGGCCAATATGCCAAGGCACCCATCGTGAACAGAAAGAGTAAAACGGCCTACGCCACCCCACCTAAAACCGTACGTGCTACTCGATAATCCATTTTGCCTCTAGTGAACCGCTCCTATTCGTCGTAGTCCATATTTGCGAGTCGCGGATTTGGAGCATAGAGCATACCCTCTGTATATTGTATCCGCACAGTAACGCTACGTTATTCACACTGCTGCAAGTTGGCGAGCCGAAACTGCTGCATAGCGCCAAACTTGTCCGTAGCTCCGTAACTGTAGATCGCTCCTCGTTTAACTCCTCGTGAGTCATGACACTCGCAGAAACACGCGTCCGTGTTTCGCAAAATCAACGAACTCCAGCAATTCGTTAAATGCGAGGTCATTCGCGACACATGCGAGAACACGCGTCCGTGTCTCACGAAAGTCAACGAATTCCATCAGCACATGGACAAAAGCACAATCATTCCAGTAACCGTACTCGATGTCGCCTCATGCGGTTAAACTATACACGCCTTCATTTTTTGCGAACTCCTGCGAAATTCCCGCAATGCCAACTCGAATCTGTCCGTGGATTCAGTCGGTCAAACACCATCTGTCTGTCGATGCTCATGCAGCGGATGCCAGTTGTCAAGGGAAATTCCAAAAAACAACTGCTGCACGCAGATGCTCTCTCCCCCCCTCCATGAAAAGAAAATCTTATATCGTCGATGCCGGAAAATACCCTGCATCAAGTTTCTTCAAACCCGAAAACTTGACGTATCTTCAAACTCTGTTCGTCGGGCCCAGTCTCAGCGCGACCCTATAACGCAGGGCAGCTGCGTCGCGTAGACTCTAGCTCCATCTGACGCCGTAGATAGCTATTCTGCTTCTCAACTCCCGTCGATCTGCCTCTTGTTGTTACCCTCTGTTGAAATTTTCGCAACCCCACCTGACCGGTTCGCCGTGCAGACGTTCACCCATCGCGCGGCTACGGCAGGTACCCCATAAAAAACTCGATTACAGTTCTCAACTCCGAAAAACGCAATTTCTGCAGTTTCACCGACTAACCATGCTGGTATTTAAACCTTCGCACAGCTCGGTAGGTACCCGTGACCCCAGCTACCGCTCCAGCCGAAAACTTGAAGAATTCCCACCCGGAAAATATCCGACGTTTAGCGATGCGCCGATGTTCACCCGTCATTGCGCCCGTCCAGGTAAATCCCCGAATGAGTCCTCGCAGCCGAGTCTTCGATTATAGCCCCGCAACTTGGGAATAATCCTTGAAGACTCCCGCGTGACTCCAAATTTTCCGTGACGGCAACACGTTTTTCCCACTGCAACAGCAACCCGAAGCTCCATTTGATGAATACACTCCAGAGCAGGGGTGAATCCGCCGTGTGCCCGTACTCAGTTAAGTGCAAACACTATCGTAGTTGGGCGAGTTAATCAGTCTAATTCGCGGGCAACCGCTTTGCAGCTTACGTGAGGGATTCGCCTCCCCCCCCCCCCCCCCCCCCCCCCCCCCCCCCCCGAAAATTACGTTTCTGCAACAATCTGTTCCAAACTGCTTCAAAATTTCTTCAACTGCGGCTTCCACGATAAAAACACCCCGTAGACCATTGTTCACCCAGCGTCCACGTTCGTCGTTCCCCAAACAGTACCGCGCATGTTCGTTCGAAAAGCTCACAACTCCATCGATTGCAGCGACATATCCTCGCCGCTCATATCGGACTCGGGCTCCGTGTACCGTTCGATCTCCGTCGCAAAAATCCTTCGCTTTTTTCGTCAACCAGCGTCACGCGCCTCCCACTGTACAGCGCCCGATTTGCACAAATCGTGTAGCACCGAAAACATTTCGATCCACCAGCACAGGGTGATCCGCTGGCTCACAACCCTTATTCGGCCAGAACCGTCGGAGTAGTCTTAAACCCGAACTGGTACCTGGTGGTGGTGCTGAAAATCGGGCAACCCAGCTAAGTCAGTCGGGGGATCCATTTGCCGCTGACTCCGTAAAATTTTGTGGCTATTCCCAGTCGTTCTCCTTCTCTGCTTCAGCTCTTTGTCGTTGACTTTTAGCGGTCACCCAGCGATGACACTTCAACTCGACTCGAGGGTAGTTTCTGGTCGTCTACCGTAGATCGTGGGATGTAATTTCTTACCACGAAAATGGCTTCCTCTGCGGGAATCCAGACTCGCCGAGCTCGAAACTCCAGGGCAGACGAATTACAACTCCAGGCGGGCAGGTCACGCGAAACAAACTCTGACGTCAGTACTCCTCGAAAATCTTCCGTGCTTGAGCCCCACGTGTGCTATTGTGTGATCCTTGGTCGTGCCGAAAACTCCAACGCCATGTTGCTGAACAGCTCCGAAGTCCCGTCGTCACCTGCGTGTCGCCTGCCGGAAACGCCTAGCCATTTGACATCAGCTACACTTCACCATGAAGCCACATCTGCCACACACACTCCTAACGAAATCCTCATCGCCTGGGGATATCCGTGCGCTTGTCGTCTCGTGAGGAGCTCCTCGCTCCATTCGAACACCAATTCGAATCGTCGTTGCTGCTTGCCGAAATTTCCGAAACTGCAACCGAAGCCCCTTTAACGATATGCGAAATGAACAACATACCGGAAACACTCTTCAAAAGCTTTGCCATGTCAGGACGGACACAACCGCCCTCGAGGGGATGGCTATTCCCCCCCCCCAAAAAAAACGTTCAGAGTGACGAACACTGCCAGTACCAGCCCCAGACCGGTCCTCGCCGCGGCCTCGTGTGCGGTAAGATCGGCCATACCCCCACTCGTTGCTTTCGTCGCCTAGACAACCTGTTTCGTCTCCGCTTCGGCCCGTCGCCCGACCTCCCCGACTGGCACAATCTGCTCCGTTGTCGTGTTCAGACCTTTGACATGGAGATGGATGAGATTAGCTCTGCTTTGTATGCGCAGTATGTTGATGACTCTAGTGTGACTGGTTCCTATTACCCTGTGTTGCCGAGCGTAGGTGTTCCCAGTGTGTCTAGTTCAGGCTCCCCT
The DNA here is from genome assembly GCA_027943415.1 of Closterium sp. NIES-67. Taxonomy (NCBI): domain Eukaryota; kingdom Viridiplantae; phylum Streptophyta; class Zygnematophyceae; order Desmidiales; family Closteriaceae; genus Closterium; species Closterium sp. NIES-67. Next base: position 184,056 of record BQMB01002199.1, on the reverse strand, counting down.
GCTGCGTCAGGTGTAGGATCCCTTGCCTTGTTTAGCCTAGGGTCCTCCCTCGCTCTTTTGACCTCTGTCGCCGCTGCCGCGCTCTCCTTCACCCTGGACTCTGGCGCTTCCCGGTGTTTCTTTCGCGACTCCACGACGCTTACGCCGCTTGCCGCTCCTGCTGCAGTTGCTCTTGCAGACCCTTCCTCTGGTCCTGTAGTTGCCCGTAGCTCCACTACTCTCCCCTCTCCAGCGGTTCCCTCAGGCTCCCTTACAGGCCTCCACATCCCCTCGTTCTCTAGCAACCTAGTTAGTGTCGGCTGCCTCCAGGACCTTGGCGTCACCACTACGTTCCCTGGACACGAGCAGTACGCTGTCTGTACTGAGGCCGCCACTGGTGCCCTCCTCACCACGTTCCACGCGGACTCGGTGTCTGGCCTGTTCACGCTGGACACGGCTTCCCCCCCGGTTGGGACGGCTCCCCAGATACCTGCGTCTTCCCAGGTTGCTGCGGTGTGCTCGTGTCGGTCGCTTACTCACCCGTCACTTCTGTGGCACCACCGTCAAGGTCACCCTGCTTTCACCAGTCTCTCTCACATGTCCCAGCACCGTCTTATCCTAGGCCTCCCTGAAACGTTCCCTGCGCTCCCCTCCTCACCCGTGCCTCCGTGCACGCCCTGTGTCAAGGGCCGGCTGCACCATGTCCCTCACTCCTCCTCGTTCCCCCCAACCTCTACACCGCTACTTCCTAGTGCTTGTCGACGACTACACCCGCTACACCACCGTCTTTCCCCTGGAGCGGAAGGCCGACGTACCTGACGTTCTTCTTCCGTGGCTTATCTCTGCGCATGTGTCTTCCTAGGTTTCCCCTCGACTCGTCAGACTGGCAGTTCTACCATCCGCCTTCTCACCGGTTCTTTCACTCTCGTGACATCACTTTTGACGATTCCATCTCTTTCTACCACCGCTTTCCCCACCGTGGTCACTCCCCCCAGTTCCAGGCGCCCCCCCTCCCCGGTTAACCCTGTCCACCCCCCTCCCCGCCCTGCCCCGTCTGGTGTGTCTCACGTCACCCCCCTCCCGTCGGTTGTCCCTGCTGAGGAGTCAGCTGACTCTCGCGGCTCGGCGGAGTCTCTTCCCCCGCCTGTCCCTGCTGCCGCCACAGCCGCCTCCGCTGCTGCCGCCGCAGCCGCACTCGCTGTCGTCACCACCGCTGGGGTTCGTGCGTTCTGTGGGTGCTAGGGAGCGATCTGGAGCTGGTTCTGGAGCGGGCTCTGGGGGTGCTGGCGTGGGGCGTCTCGGAAGGAGCCGTGTTGTCCCTTGTCGGGCAGCAGTCGCAGTTGTCGCCGCCGGTGTCCACTCTTTGCCTCCTCGGTCTCCCTTCCCCTGACCGCCTGTCGCTGCCTCCTCCGCTGCCGCCGCCTCCTCCTCTGCCGGTCCTCAACCCCGTGTTTCCTCCCCCGGACTCCTCTCCGGCTCGTTTCCCTCCTCGTTCTCCTCCTGTGTCTCCTCCCCTCTCTCCTGACCCGACTCCTCCATCTCACGTCTCATCTCATCGTCCGTCTAGTGCTCGTCCTACCTCCCCTGTTCCACGTTCTCACCCTATGTTGCTACGCTCTCATGCGTCTCGTGCTCCTCCTCTCCTCCCGTCTCCTCCTCCGTCGTCGCTTGCTGTGACCCCGCCTCCGTTCTTGGACTTCCCCCGTACTGCGCGTCCCCTTGTTCCTCATATCCTTGCCTCTCTTGTTACCGACCCGTCCGTTCCTGTCTCGAGTCTGTCGGCTCTTGTCGCTGCTGTCACTGACTTTGCCGCTAACCGCCGCCTGGACTACGCCACCGCTCTAGTCTCTGATCCTGCCTGCCCAGTCTCTGATCCTGCCTGCCCTCCGACCGTCGGGGGTGTGGCTGCTCTTGGCAGTAACGTCCTAGAGGACAAGCAGTTCGAGCTCGCTGTCCTGTCCCCATCTCTGTTCCATGCTATTAGTCCGTGAGGGTGACCCAGACGCCCTCGACATCCCGACCTCTTGCACCTACGCTGAGGCCACCTCGGGACCGTGGGCCTCTCAGTGGATAGCTGCCATGGAGCGGGAGATGGCATCTTGGAGATCCACCGGTACCTTCGTCGACACAGTTCCCCCACCTGAGGTGAACGTAGTCGATGGCCGGTGGCTCTTCAAGGTGAAGCGCCCTCCTGGAGAGCCGCCTGTCTTCAAGGCGTGTTACGTCGCTAGAGGCTTCAGTGAGCATGAGGGGGTGGATTTCTTTCAGACCTTCGCCTCGACCTCGAAGATGACCACTCTTCGGGCGCTACTACACGTAGCAGCACAGCGTGACTATGAGCTGCACTCTCTCGACTCCTCCACAGCTTTCCTCCACGGCAGTCTACACGAGCAGGTCTACCTGCGCCGCCCCCAGAGCTTCTCCGGTACCTTCCCACCTGGTACCAAAGTGGCTCCTCCGGCGGCCTGTCTACGGCTTGCGACAGGCGCCCCGTGAGTGGCAGGACATGCACTTGCTGACTTGCACTTCTTCCCTTCGTCCGCAGACCCCTCGCTCTTTGTCCATTCTGGCCAGACTCCGTTCTACATCCTTGTCTACGTAGACGATCTGGTCTTTGATACTACAGACAGAAGATGCACTGGCCACCGTGAAGGCCGAGCTGCTGAGGAGACACACCTGCACTGACCTAGAAGAGCTGCACCGCTACCTTGGCTTGCAGATCACCAGGGACAGAGCAGCACACACCATCACTCTCTCACAGTCACACTTGGTGCGTCAGGTCCTTCAGAGGTTCGGCCTTCAGTTCTCTTCCGCACAGCCCACCCCTCTGTCAGTAGACCACATGCTCTCTGCCCCAGTCCCTATGGAGGCTGTATATCCAAGAGGTCCCTACGTAGAGCTGGTGGGTTGCCTCATGTACCTGATGACTTGCACTCGTCCAGATCTCGCATACCCACTCAGCATCCAGGCCCACTTTGTGGCCCCAGGCAGACACCGACCACAGCACTGGTCGCCAGCTAAGAGGGTTTTGCGCTATCAAGCAAGTACATCGGGCTTGGGGCTAGTGCTAGGAGGACAGAGACCAGTGGTCCTCACCAGGCACACAGACGCTTCTTGGGCCGACGACGCCGAGACTCTCAGGTCTTCACAGGGCTACTCCTTTTGCCTTGGTGCAGGTGCCATCTCGTGGAGGTCCACCTGTTCCTCGTCTGTTGCCCAGTCTAGCTGTCAGGCTGAGATCTACGCTGGTGCCATGGCGGCACAGGAGCTCCACTTGGGTGAGCGACCTAGCTCTGCCCCGGTTCTGTACGCTGACAAAAGGGCCATGATCCTCCTGTGTCAGGAGCCACGACTTGAGGGCACAGCAAAGCACATCCAGCTGCGGTACTTCCTCCTGCGCAAGCTGCTGCAGCATTGCCAGGCTTGTGTAGTACACTTGGCCTCCGGTGCCAACACAGCTGATATGTGTACTAAGGCGCTTGCGCCTAAAGATCATCCGCGGCACTTTGTACAGCTAGGTCTCGTTCCTGTAGCCTCTCACATGCTAGGACCTTGATTGTGTACAGACCTTTATATATATTACCCTGACTGGCCTTGTGGCCTCTTCGCAGTGGCTAGACTAGTAGTGGCACCCTTGTCTTGCTCTTACCTTGTCTGTACTTGTTTGACTGGTCTTTAGACCCCTGCCTCAGAGGCTGGACTAGTAGTGCCACCCTGAGCTGTTTCTCTCTCATCGGGCACTGCCCCTATCCAGTCTAGGGGGTGTGTCAAACATATATTGTATGTTTGTGTAGACTATATAGGGTTGTGCCTTAGGGAGTACAACCCATTTGGTTATATTCCCTTGTATGCCTTGTTCTAGACTTTCCTTCAGTTGAACATAGGTTAGGTCCACCCTGCCCACTCGCGCTTCCGACCCATGTCCTAGCCGCCCCGTTCCCCTCCCGCCCGTGTTGGCCTGTCCCCTAGAGGCCCCCGTTGCCTAGCCGGCCTCGTCGCCTAGCCGGCCCCGTAGACAAGCTGGCCCCGCCTCCTAGCCGGCCGTGTCGCATAGCTGGCCCCGTCGCTTAGTTGGCCCCGGCCCCAGCCGGCCCCGTCGCCGAGCTGGCTCCATAGCTCAGCCGGCCCCACCTCCTTGCTGACCTCGTCGCCTAGCCGGCCCTGTCGCCCAGCCGACCCCTTGCCTAGTCGGCCCCGTCCCCCAACCGGCCCCGTCGCCTAGCTGGCCCTGTCGCCTAGCAGGCCCTGTCGCCTAGCCAGCCCCTGTCGCCCAGCCGGTCCTGTCGCCTAGTCAGCCCCATCGCCCAGCCGGCCCTTTCGCCTAGCCGGCCTCGTTGCCCAGCCGGCCCCGTCGCCTAGCCAGCCCCGTCGCCCAGCCGGCCCTGTCGTCTAGCCGGCCCCGTCGCCTTGCCGGTCCCATCGTCCAGCCAGTCTCGTCGCCCAGCCGGCCCCGTGACTTAGCCGAGCTCGTACCCCGGCCGGCCCAGTCGCCTAGCCGGCCCCGTTGCCTTCCCGCCTAGCTGGCCCCGTCGCCTCGCCGCCCGCAACCCTGTCTCCTAGTTGCCTTTCGGCCCTCTCCACCGCACTGCATCGCACTGCACCGCCCTCCACTGCAATGCACCGTACTGTACCGTAATGCACCGCATTGCACCGCACTGCACTGCACGCTACCGTACTGCACCTCCACCTACCGCTGCCTACCGCATTGTACCGCACCGCACCGCACACCACTGCTTCCCGCCGCACAGTACCGCCTTTCTGCTATTGCAGCGACCATGATGGCAGACTCGGTCCTGCGCTTTGATGCGGAGGGGCAGCCGGTTGAGCTCGACTCGTGGCTCGTCGACATCCGCCGCCACCTCACAGGTCAGCGGCAGGACGGCCACTCCCTGGCCGTCCGCATCGACGGTACGCTCCCCTGCCCTAACCCCCTGCTTCTCTACCCGCTGACCCCACGTCTGCAGACCGTGAGTCCGCTGCCGCTGCTGCCCTTGCCTATGCTGTCTGGTTGTCGCGTGACTCTGTCGCACTGCTCGCGATTAGTCATGCCCTCCCCTTGTCCGAGCGCCCCCGCTTTAGGTCAGTCAGGACTGCGCAGGAGTTCCTAGAGGCTGTTGTCGCGCGCTATTCCACCCCGCCCTCTGCCTCCGTCGGTCGTCTGATCCTGCCCATGCTCTTTCCTGATCTCGCGTCTTTCCCTACTGTCGCTGACCTGGCTGCCCACCTGTGCACGCTAGATACAACCTGGCTCGCTGCGTGCACTGAGGCCCAACTTCGTGTGTTTCAGCCCCCCATCTGCTCTACCCTCTACCTACTTGCCACCCACCTCCCTGACCGCCTTGCCACCGCCCATGATCACTTCCTTAGTCTCCACCCCGCTGACCTCACCCTCACTGACTTTGTCGAGACCCTGTCTACCATAGAGACTCGTCAGCGCTCTATCGCCCAGTCTAGCGGTACCGTGCCGGTCTCTATCTTTCAGGGCTGTGCCCCTGCTTAGTGCACTTACTCTGATGGTTCTGCTGCTGTCGCTGAGGCAGCTCCTACTACAGAGACAGCCGCCGCAGCGCAGTTTCGTCCAGGTAAGGGTCGCCGCCCAAAGGCTGGGCGCGGTGGAGGTAGCGGAGGAGGGGATGGTGGCGGTGGTTCGCCGCTGGTAGTACTGATGAGGGGGCGTGGGCTGGTGCCTCGGAGCAGCAGCCCCAGCAGCAGCAGCAGCAGCAGCAGCAGCAGCAGTAGCAGCAGCAGCAGCAGCAGCAGCAGTAGCAGCAGCAGCAGCAGCAGCAGGTGCCGCCGTTGGACCAGTAGCAGAAGCAGCAGCAGCAGCCACCGCAGCAGCAGCGATGGCGGGTCGGCCGTCTCCCGCCCGGGTGGCCTGGCGCCGGCAGTGGCGGTGGTCGCAGTGGCTGTGCGTGCGGCGTGACGTCGGGTGGTGGTCCGATTGACGGACGGTGCCAGTACCAGCACCAGACGAGTCCTCGCCGCGACCTTGTGTGCGGTAAGATTGGTCATTCCCCCGCTCGTTGCTTTAGTCGCCTAGATGACCTGTTTTGTCTCCGCTTTGGCCCGTCGCCCGACCTCCCCGACTGGCAGAGTTTGCTCCGCCGTGGTGTTAGGATCTTTGATATGGACATGGATGAGATTAGCTCTGCTTTGCATGTGCTTTATGTCGATGACTCTGGTGTGACTGGTTCCTATTACCCTGTGATGCCTAGTGTAGTTGTGCCCAGTGTTCCTAGTTCAGGCTCCCCTGTTGCGTCACGCGTAGGATTCCTTGCCTTGTTTAGCCTTGGGTCCTCCCTCGCTCCTCCAACTCCTGCCACCATTGCCGCGCTCTCCTTCACCCTGGACTCCGGCGCTTCCCAGTGTTTCTTTTAGGACTCCACGACGCTTACGCCGCTTGCCGCACCCGCTGCAATTGCTCTTGTAGACCCTTCCTCTAGTCCTGTAATCGCCCGTAGCTCCACCACCCTTCCCTGTCCGGCGGTTCCCTCGGGCTCCCTTACAGGCCTGCACATCACCTCGTTCTCTCTGAACCTACTTGGTGTCGGCTGCCTCTCGGTCCTTGGCGTCACCACTATGTTCCCTAGGCACTGTCTGTACCAAGGCCGCCACTGGTGCCCCCCTCACCACGTTCCCCCAGAACCCAATGTCTAGCCTGTTCACGCTGGACACCACGTCCCCCCCAGTTGGGACGCCTCTCCAAGTGGCAGCGTCTACCCAGGTTGCTGCGGCTTGCTCGTGTTGGTCGCTTGTTCACCCGTCACTTCTGTCGCACCACCATCTAGGTCAACCCGCTCTCACCCGTCTCCGTCACATGTCCCAGCACCGTCTTGTCTTAGCTCTCCCTGAGTCATTCCCTGCACTCCCCTCCTCACCAGCTCCGCCGTGCACGCCCTGCGTCGAGGGCCGGCTCTGCCGTGCCCCTCACTCCTCCTCGTTCCCCCCCACCACCGCAACGCTACAGATACTGCACATGGACGTCTAGGGCCCCGCCCCCATCCATGGGCTGTGTCGCGAGTGCTACTTCCTAGTGCTTGTCGATGACTACACGCGCAACACCACTGTGTTTCCCCTGGAGCGGAAGGCTGACCTGCCTAACGTTCTTATCCCATGGCTTGTCTCTGAGCGTGTGCTTCGAGGTCTCCCTGTGTTCACTCTGACCGCGCTAACGAGTTTGCCTCTGGCTGCCTTGGTCGCTTCTGTCGTGCGGAGGGCATAACCCAGACGTTCACCCTGCCGGACTCCCTGCACCAGAACAGGGTCGATGAGCGTTGCATCGGTTTGTTCATGAGGTGGCTCATACCTCTATGATCCATGCCGGTGCACCCCATATTCTGTGGCCATTCGCTGTTCGCTACGCTCCTCACCAGCTTAATTTGTGGCCGCACCCTCAGCGGCCGCAGGTTTCGCCGACCCTCCTCTGGACCGGGTCCCCTGGTGAAGCATCTACATTCCAAGTCTGGGGCTGCATTGCTCACGTTCGCGCCCTAGGCATGGACAAGCTCACTGCCTGCATCGTCCCCTATGTCTTCCAAGGTTTCCCCCTCGACTTGTCCGAATGGCAAATCTACCACCCGCCGTCTCACCGCTTCTTTCACTCCTGCGACGTCACCTTTGACGAGTCCGTTTCCTTCTACCACCGCTTTCCCCACCGTGGTCCCACGGTTACCCCCCCCCCTGTTCCTGGTTCCCCCTCCCCTAATCGCCCCGGCTCCCCCCCCTCCCCTCCCTGCCCCGTCTGGTGTGTCTCACGTCACCCCTCTTCCATTGGGTGCCCTTGTCGAGGAGTCTGCTGACCCTTGCGGCTCTGCGAAGTCCCTCCCCCCGCCCCTCCCTGCCCCGATCTCTCCTTCCCCGTCGCCGCCGCAGCCGCCTCTGCTGCTGCCGTCGCCGCCGCGGCAGCAGCTGCCGTCGTCACCGCCGCTAGGGTTTGTGCGTTCCGAGGGTGCTGGAGAGAGTGCTGGGGAGCATGCTGGAGTGGGTGCTGGAGCAGGTTCCCGTTCTGGGGATACTGGTGTGGAGCTTCTTGGAGGGAGCCGTGCTGTCGTTGTAGGTTCTGGTGTTGGAGTCGGGCAGCAGCCGCAGCAGTCGCCGCCGGTGTCTGCTCTTTGCCTCCTCGGTCTTCCTTCCTCTGACCGCTTGCCGTTGCCTCCTCTGTCACCACCGCCTCCTCCTCCGCCGATCTATGGCCTAGTGTTTCCTCCCCCGGACTCATCTCCGGCTCGTTTCCCTCGCTGTTCTCCTTCTGTATCTTCCCCCCTCTCTCCTGACCCGACTCCTCTATCTCACGTCTGGTCTCGTCGTCCGTCTCGTGCTCGTCCTACCTCCCCTGTTCCACGTTCTCACCCTATGTTGCTTCGCTCTCACGCGTCTCGTGCTCCTCCTATCCTCCCGTCTCCTCGCCCGTCGTCGCTTGCTATGCCCCCGCCTCCGTTCTCGGTTATTCTCCATGCTGCCCATCCCCTTGTCCCTCGTGTCCTTGCCTCTCTTGCCACCGACCCGTTCGTTCCTGTCTCGAGTCTATCGGCTCTTGTCGCTGCTTTCACTAACGTCGCTGCTACCCGCCGCCTGGACTACGCCACCGCTCTGGTCTCTGACCCTGCCTTCCCTCCGTCCGTCGGGGGTGCTGCTGCCCTTGGTAGTGACGTCCTACAGGACAGAAAGGCTTTCCTGTCTGAGGACGCTCCCCATCTCTGTTCCATGCTACTAGTCCCTGAGGGTGACGTAGACGCCCTTGACATCCCGACCCCTCGCACCTACGCTGAGGCCACCTGAGGACCGTGGGCCTCTCAGTGGATAGCTGCCATGGAGCGGGAGATGGCATCTTGGAGATCCACCGGTACCTTCGTCGACACAGTTCCCCCACCTGGGGTGAACGTAGTCGATGGCCGATGGCTCTGCAAGGTGAAGCGCCCTCCTAGAGAGCCGCCTGTCTTCAAGGCGCGATACGTTGCTCGAGGCTTCAATCAGCGTGAAGGGGTGGACTTCTTTCAGACCAGCGGCCCAACCCCAAAGATGACTACTCTTCGGGCACTGCTACACGTAGCAGCACAGTGTGACTATGAGCTCCACTCCCTCGACTTCTCTATAGCATTCCTCCAGAGCAGTCTACACGAGCAGGTCTACCTGCGCCGCCCCCAGGGCTTCTCCGGTACCTTTCCCCCTGGTACCGAGTGGCTCCTCCGGCGCCCCGTCTACGGCTTGCGACAGGCGCCCCGTGAGTGGCAGGACACGCTGCGTGCTACACTTCCTGACCTGCAGTTCTTCCTGTCATCTGCAGACCCCTCGCTCTTTGTCCGTTCCGTCCAGACTCCGTTCTACATCCTTGTATACGTAGACAACCTGTTCTTTGCTAGTGTGAACAGAGACGCGCTGTCCTCCGTGAAGGCTGAGCTGCTGAGAAGATACACCTGTAGTGACCTTGGAGAGCTATGCCGCTACCTTGGCTTGCAGATCTCCAGGGACAGAGCAGCGCGCACCATCACCCTCTTACAGTCACACTTGGTGCCCAGGTCCTTCAGAGGTTCGGCCTTCAGTTCTCTTCCGCACAGTCCACCCCTCTACCTGTGAGAGTACAACCCCGTTCCATTCTTTTCTCCTTTCAATATCCCCTTTCCATTTCATTCCTCTTTTTATCCTGCTCCATTTGGTTTTTATCTCATTTCATTATGCCGTAATCCCTTAAAGCCAATAGCCTCGCGTGGCTGTACGCAGGGTGATTCTATTTTTTAGAAGGGTCTATTCCCTTGCGATAAGATAAACCTGGTTTCCTGATGTACTTTGTAAGTATAAAAGCGCCTTGTACTGATCAAGAGTGCAACCTTTCCTCGACACATTCGATCGTGTAACACTTGGTAATCAGAGCTCTTCTCACTCGGCCGCGCTCAACAAAGCAGCAGCAGCAGGAAAACCTGCCTCGAAAAACCGCCGGGGGCGACCAATTCGGCGCCGATTTTGGTAAGCACGAGCTCCGCGCGTTTTTGAATTACCCCCTCCGCGCGTGTTTTGAACAGGATGGCAACCTTCGACAACGCCGAAGTTACCCAGCAGCTCTTCGCAAGCATCGCCGCCCTACAGGAGGAGATGCCAGCGGACCGCGAAGCTTGGCGACAAGAGTTCGAGTGAGAAACTCGACTCGCCAGCGCGCAACACGAAATGACATCGGCAACGACGCAGCAGTTGCAGCACTTTCTCAAGGTTCCGAAGCCGCGCCCACCTGAGCCGTTCGATCCGAGCAATCGAAACACCGACGCACGCAGATGGATCGCCGGCATGGAGATCTACTTCGCAGCCATCGGATGGAGCTCGCCAGTCTTGGACGGTCAACGCGTACGACTCGCGGCAACACTGATGCGAGGACCGGCACTCGATTGGATAGGCGGTAACAGCACGTTGATCCACGGCGAAGCCACGTGGCAGCAGTTCCGCACCGACCTGCTGAAACGTTTCGAGCCGATAAATTCGGGTTTTTTGCCCGGGAAAAAAATCATCGCCATCGACAGTTCGGGAGTGTAGCACAGTACACGCAGCAGATGGAAGAATTTTATAACCGTATTCCCGATCTGACCGAAGGGGAAAAAGTACAGTCATACCTCACCGGGCTGAAGACCGAAGTCAAACGACAGGTAGCAGCGACAAACTACGCGAGCTACAGTGGCGTTGTTTCGGCAGCGGAACGCTTCGACATGGTCAACGCCGGAACACGACGGGCGCACGTCGGCAGTACACGACAGGGCGACCGCTCGGCTCACCCCACGTTCGCCGACCCGATGGAAGTCGATAGATTCCAAAAACACCAACTTCACGTGTGATTTTTGCGGGGTGCCGGGTCATCGAATCTTCGACTGCAACAAAATGAAAGCCGCACTTGCTAAGTATCGGGCATGCAATAGTGGCGGAAATCCTTCGGCAAAACAGAAGCCAAAAAACGCGACTCGCCAGTAATTGCGGATCTAGCTAGCGAAAAAGAAAAGATCCAAAAGCGGCCGCGGACTTTCGGAAAAATCAACTTCGACGCAGCTCATTCGACGCGAACAGGAGAAAATGATGGGGAAAAATCTCCACCCCACGACCAGTCTTTGCCAGAGGAAATCGCCGAGAAAAAATCTCACTCCGCGAAAAAGGACTCTGCCAAGACGGGGAAACTCCTTGAAGACCCAAGAAATTATAAGGATTCGTTAAAGTTATCTTATATAGATGCTTTAATGAAAACTTGTAATTCTCGAGGGGCTAGAGCCTTGGAGAAATTTCGAGAGGGACTCCAGAAGAAGCAGAAAATTGTGAAGATCATACCGGCACCAGAGAACTTGGGGACCAAATTAAGGAGTGTGGAAAGAAGCCGACCTTTCCACGGAGTCAACGTCCTCTCCCGAAACCAGCCCACAGCGACTACCTGTTCCCTTGGGAAGACGTCGGTGGAGCTGAAGCAGCTCAAGAGGAAGCTGGGGGTCTACAAGAAGCTGCAAAAACCCCAAACTCCTTCTTCGGATGCATCCAACTTGGCAACTTCGTCAACGATACGAACAGTCGTCACGGAAACTCCGGGCCCTGGAGAAGAGCCTTTCTCCATCAGCCTCGGCCAGCTGCCAGCTCAGGAGTAGGAAGCAACGAATATTTGGATGTACCCTATGACCCAATCAATGAAACTATCTTTGGGTACTCCGAGCAATGCCTGCCCCTCGTACTCGAGGTCATCTGCTAAGGACAACACCTCCAAGCACTCGTGAACAGCAGAGCATCGCACACCGTATGCGACAAGGCAACCATTGACCGACTTCGAGAAGAGTACAAGCCATAAGCGTTTTCTGCAATGATGGTGGACGGCAGCAAGTTACCAGTGTACGACGAAGCAGTGCTACACCTACAAATCAGGCCACTGCGCTGGATTCCTGCTCTCCCCATCACCAACATCAAAGGGCTTGACTTGATCTTCGTGCGAGACTTCCTAAAATTATTCAACCTAGAGATCAACTGGGTAAACCGCACCGCAAGCATCTACAATAAAGGAAGGAGAGTCCAACTCCCCAACTGGGACGATGCAAGAGATATCCGAGTGGAGACACTCGCTAGGTTCAAGAAGGACATGAAAAGAACCAACACAGGGTTCCTGGCGTTAGCAATAGTCGTGGAAAGGGATGAGGAGAAGACCTCGGAACCTCCAAGAGAAATCAAGGAAATCCTGAAGGATTTCCAAGACATTCTTCCCGACGACCTCCCGAACGAGCTACCGCCATACTGAACGCACCAACATGAGATCGTGGAGGAACCAGGTTCAAAGCCAACCTTCCGAGCACCATATCGGCTCAGCCCCACAGAGCTAGCTGACATGAAGAACCAGATCGAGTATCTCCTTGCCAAAGGACTCATCCGACCATCCACTGCACCATACGGTGCCCCAGTACTCTTCACGCCGAAACCGGACGGAAGCCTGTGCATGTGCATCGAATACCGAGCTCTCAACAAGCAGACCATCAAGAACAAGTACCCGATTCCACGAATCGATGACCTGCTTGACCAACTTCGAGGAGCAACGGTATTTTCAAAACTGGATCTGCGGTCCGGATACTGGCTGATACGAATGGGGGACAATTCTGTTCACAAAACTGCTTTCCGAACTCGGTACAGTTGGTACGAGTATCTGGTAATTCCGTTCGAACTCACCAACGCACCTGCAATGTTCCAAGCAGAGATGAATCACATCCTATGCCCACTCTTGGATGAATGCGTGGTGGTGTCATTGGACGACATCCTCGTCTACTCGCGCGACATGCAACAACACGTCGAACACTTACCACGCGTCTTGGAGATTCTTCGACGAGAACGCTTCTGCGTCAAACTATCCAAGAGCGACTTCGCCCTCTAGAAAGTCAAATTCCTTGGACATATTGTAAGCGCTCAAGGAGTTAACGTCGACCCCAAGAAAATCGAAGCCGTGCGTACGTGGAAAACACCCGAGAACGTGAAGGAGTTACAGCAATTCCTTGGCTTCGCAAACAGCTACAACAGGTTCGTGCCGCAATACGCGAAAATCGCCGCGCCACTCACGAATCTGCTGAAGAATAACACGCCTTATAAATGGGAGCCACAACACCAGGAAGCCATGGAGCAGCTGAAGCAAGCACTCACGTTCGCACCCGTACTCATCTTGCCAGACCCCGAAGGCGACTACGTCATCAAAGCCGACGCTAGTGACTAGGCAGTGGGAGCAGTCTTGATGCAAGACCAGGGGAATGGACTGCAACCAATCACCTATCTCAGCAAGAAACTACACGGGGCAGAACTCAACTACCCGATACACGACAAGGAGGCCCTGGCTATCATCATCGCCTTCAAAACGTGGAGATGTTATCTCAAAGGACGAAAAGAAATCAGACTACTGCCATTGCAGCCTAAAATATTTGAAGACGCAACTAAGCCTCTCCAGGCAACAGGTTCGGTGGATCGACTTCCTCGAGACACACTTCCACTATAACATCGTGTACAAGCCTGGCCATAAAAACAAAGCAGATGTGCTTAGCCTGCCTGCACACGTTGCTCCTATCCAAATTGAAGAGATGAATCCACTCTTCAAAGGACTCTTCACACACAGGTACACCATCGACCCCGAAATTCCCTTGGCAGAAAAGCGACATCTGCTACAGTGGGACAACGACATCGCGTAACGGAAAGGTTCCATAAAGATCTGGTTACCAAATTACCCTCCATTGCGCCAGTTACTAATCGAAGAATACCACGACGTCCTGTACGCAGGACACTTCGGTAGCAACAAGACGCTCTCCGGTATTGCCAAACACTACTACTGGCCCCACATGGCAAATGACGTACAGAAATTTGTCACCTCGTGCACTACATGTCAGCGGATGAAGAGCAGCAAGCAGAAAAATGTGGGACTGCTACAGCCTCTTCATGTCCTAGAATAGCCATGGCAAGTGGTCAACCTCGACTTCATCACCGGGCTACCAACTGCCACAAGCGGTCATGGCGCGATCCTCGTCGTCATCGACAAGTTCTCCAAAATGGGACACCTCATCCCAATTCACACGACAGTACGCACCGAGGAGACAGCACAACTCTTTGTTCGCTACATCATCTCACAACATGGCATTCCAACCACACTCATCTCTGACCGAGACCCTAAGTTCACCAGTAAATTCTGGAAAGAACTGATGTCTCTACTCGGAACCAAAGACGCCATGTCATCCGCATACCATCCGCAGACAGATGGCCAAACTGAGCGTCTTAACCAAATTGTGGAGCAGCTCCTCCGCGCAGCCTGCAAGGACGAAATCTCCAAGTGGGACTTGCATCTGCTCGTTCAGGAGTTTGCCCACAACAATGCAACTTACGCCACTACTAGATAGACGCCGTTCTATGCTACGGCCGCCACCCACTCACACCTCAACAGCCCAACATACCAGCCACAGTTCAACCCCCACATGACTTCATCACGACCATGCACAAACTTTGAGATCGGACCCACAAACGCCTTCTCGACATTCAGCAACAACAGAAGCGCCAGGCCGATCGCCCGCCTAGCTTTGAGGGGGGGAAGTGTGAGAGTACGACCCAGTTCCATTCTTTTCTCCTTTCCATATTCCCTTTCCATTTCATTCCTCTTTTTATCTTGCTCCATTTGGTTTTTATCTCATTTCATTTGGATTCCTATTCCTCCTTTTTCATAAACCTTTGGTTCATTCTGTTATTATCATTATATCACCGACCAGGCTCGGGGTGTACTGGCGCACTATACCTAGCGTAATCCTGCCATAATCCCTTAAAGCCAATAGCCTCGCGTGGCTATACGCAGGGTGATTCTATTTTCTAGAAGGGTCTATTCCCTTGGGATAGGATAAACCTGGTTACCTGATGTGCTTTGTAAGTATATAAGCGCCTTGTATAAAAGCGCCTTGTCCCCCCCGCCCGCCCACGCTTCCGCTTTAGGTCCTAGCCTACCCCGTCGCCTAGCTCCTAGCCGCCCCACGGGCCCTGCTGCCCCGTTGCCTTGCTAGCCCCGCGGCCCCGTCACCTAGCGTCTAGCCCCCCGCGGCCCTGCCCCCTCGCCCCTAGCCACCCGTGGCCCCATCGGCCCCCGTCACCTAGCACCTAGCCACCCCGCTGGCCCCGCGGCCCCGTCACCTAACGCCTAGCCCCCTACGGCCCCGTCACCTAGCGCCCAACCGCCCGTGGCCCTGCCGCCCCATCGCCTAGCCGCACCGTGGCCTAACTGCCCCGTCGCCTAGCCGCCCCATCGCTTAGCCGCCCCGTGGCCCCGTAGCCCAGCCGCCTCACGGCCTCGTCGTCCAGCCGCCCCGCGGCCCCGTCGTCCCAGCTGCTCCGCGGCCCCGTCACCCAGCCGCCCTGCAAACCGTCGCCCCGCTACTCCGCGGCCCCGTCGCCAAGCCGCCTCGCATCCCCGTCGCCCAGCTGCCCCGCGACCCCGTCTCCCAGCTGCTCCGCGGCCTCGTTGCCCAGCCACCCCGCGACCCGTCGCCCCGCTGCTCCGCAGCCCCGTCGCCCAGCCGCCCCGTGGCCCGGTCGCTCAGCCGCGACCCCGTCGCCCCGCTGCTCCGCGGCCCCGTCGCCTAGCCGCCCCGCAGCCCCGTCGCCCAGCCGCCCTGCGGCCCCATCTCCCAGCTGCACAGCTGCTGTGGTTCCCGGTCCCTGCCCGCTTTACCTGCCCTCTCCGCCGTCCTGCACCGCGCCCCACCATGCTGCACCGCCTAGTACCGCACTGCACCGCGCTCCACCGCACTGCACTGCACTGCTCCGCGCTCCACCGTACTGCACCATTCTACACCGTGTGGCACCGCACTACACGGCTCCCCACCACACTCCACCGCACTCTACCGTACAGCACGCCTTCCCACTGCAATCGTCGCTCCGTCCCGTCTGTTCGTGGCTGCAGCGGCCTTCATGGCGGACTCGGTGCTGCACTTTTGACGTGGAGGGTCAGCCGATTGAGTTTGACTCATGGCTCGTCGATCTCCGCCGTCACCTCACTGGTCAGCAGCAGGACGGCCACTCCTTGGCCGTCCACATTGACGGTACGCTCCCCTGCCCTGACCCCCGTGTTGCTCTTTCCGCTGACCCCACGTCTGCTGACAGTGAGTCTGTCGCTGCTGCTGCCCTTGCCCGTGCAGTCTGGCTGTCGCGTGACGCTGTCGCTCAGCTCGCAATTAGCCATGCCCTCCCCTGTCAAAGCTTTAAGTTGGTCACGACTGCGCAGGAGTTCCTAGAGGTTGTTGTCGCACGTTATTCCACCCTGTCCTCTACCTCTATCAGCCGACTGATCCTTCCCATGCTCTTCCCTGATCTCGCGTCTTTCCTCAGTGTCGCTGACCTGGCCACGCACCTGCGCACGGTCGACGCTACCTGGCGTGCTGCCTGCACTGAGGCCCAGCTTCGTGTATTCCAGTCCCCTATCTGCTCTACCCTTTACCTGCTTGCCACATGCCTCCCCGACCACCTTGCCACTGCCCGCGACCACTTTCTTAGTGTGCACCCCGCTGACCTCACCCTCTCCGACTTTGTCGACACCCTGTCTGCCACAGAGACCCGTCAGCGCTCTATCGCCCAGTCTAGCGGCACTGCGCTGGTCCTTATCTTTCACGGTTGTGCTCCTGCTCATTGCACTTACTCTGACGGTTCTGCGGCTGTCGCTGAGACAGACCCTGCTGCTGAGATCGCTGCCGCGGTCGCCGCAGCGCAGTCCCGTTATAGTATGGCCCGCCGCCCCAAGGCTGGGCGCGGCAGTGGTAATGGAGGAGGAGGTGGAGGTCGTGTTGGAGGTGGTTCATCTGCTGGTGGTAGTACAGATGAGGGGGCTGGGACTGGTGCCTCGGAGCAGCAGCCCCAGCAAGAGCAGCAGCAGGCGCCACAGCTTGACCAGCAGCAGCAGCAGCAACCGCAGCAGCAGCAGCAGCCACAGCAGCATCAGCAGCCACAGCGGAGTGTCAGCCACCTCCCGCCTGGGTTGCCTGGCGTTGGTGGTGGTCGTCGTCGTGGTGGTCGTGCGCGTACCTCGCCGTCGGGTGGTGGCGCGAGTGACGGGCGCTGCTAGTACCAGCTCCTGACCGGTCCTCGCCGCGGCCTCGTTTGCGGTAAGGTCGGTCATACCCGCACTCGCTGTTTCAGTCGCCTAGACGACCTGTTTCGACTCCGCTTCGGCCCCGCGCCGGACCTCCCTAACTGGCACAGTCTGCTCCGTCGTGGTGTTAGGATCTTTGATATTATAAGTAACATGGATGAGATTAGCTCTGCATTGTATGTGCTGTACGTTGATGACTCTAGCGTGACTGGTTCCAATTACCCTGTATTGCCTAGTGTAGGTCTCTCCAGTGTGCCTTGTTTAGGCTCCCCTGCTGCGTCAGGCATAGGACCCTCTGCTTTGTTTATCCTTCGCTCCACCCTAGCTCCTCCGCCCCCAGCCGCCACCGCCGCGCTCTCCTTCACTCTCGACTCGCGGGTATCTCAGTGTTTCTTTCGGGACCACACTACGCTTACGCCGCTCGCAGTCCCTGCCGCCGTTACCCTGTGTTGCGTCTTCACTCTGACCGTCGTGGCGAGTTCACCTCTGGCTGCCTTGGTCGTTTCTGTCGTGCGGAGGGCATCACCCAGACGTACACCCTGCCAGACTCCACACAGCAAAATGGGGTCGCTGAGCGACGCATCGGTTTGGTCATGGAGGTGGCTCTTACCTTCATGATCCATGCAGGTGCACCCCATTTTCTGTGGCCATTCACTGTTCACTACGCCGCCCACCAGCTTAACATGTGGCCACATCCTCAGCGGCCGCAGGTTTTGCCGACTCGCCTCTGGACCGAGTCTCTTGGTGACGCATCTGCGTTCCACGTCTGGGGCTGCCTTGCTCACGTTCGTGCCTCTGGCGCGGACAAGCTCACTGCCCACACCATCCCCTGTGTCTTAGGTTTCCCCTTCGACTCGTCTGATTGGCACTTCTACCACCAGCAGTCGCACTGTTTCTTTCACTCTCGGGACGTCACCTTTGACGAGTCCGCCTCCTTCTACCACCGCTTTCCCTACCATGTTCCCCCGGTCACTCCCCCCCAGTTCCTGGTTAGTCCCACTCCCCCGGTAGCCCCTATTCCCCCTCCTTTGGTGTGTCCCACATCACCCCTCTCCCGTCGGTTGTCCCTGTGGAATGGTCTGGTGACTCTCGCGGCTCGGCGGAGTCCCTTCCCCCACCTGTCCCTGCCCCGGTCTCTCCTCCCCTGTCGCCGCCGTTGCTGTCACCACCGCAGCCACCTCCGCAGCCGCCGTCCCCGCAGCAGCCGCCGCCGTCGTCGTCACTGCCGCTAGGGTTTGTGCATTCTGGGGTTGTTGGGAGCGGGTCCCTGTTCTGGGGGTGCTGGCGTGGGGCTTGCCGGAGGGAGCCATGGTCCTACTGGGGGTTCTGCTGTTGGAGTTGGGTAGCAGTCGTCGCACTCGCCGCCGGTGTCCACTCTTTGCCTCCTCGGCCTTCCTTCTCCTGACCGCCCGCCGGTGCCTCCTCGGCCGCCGCCACCTCCTCCTCTGCTGGTCTACAGCCCTATGTTTCCTCCTGTGGATACTTCTCTGGCTCGTTTCCCTCCTCGTTCTCCTCCTTTGTCTCCTCCCCTCTCTCCTGACCCGACTCCTCCGTCTCACGTCTGGGCTCATCGTCCATCTCGTGTTCGTCCTACCTCCCCTGTTCCGCATTCTCACCCTATGATCTCCCACGCGTCTCGTGCTCCTACGCTCCTTCCGTCTCCTCCTCCGTCGTCGCTCGATGAGGCCCCGCCTCCGTTTTCTGACGTCCTACGTGCCGCGCATCCCGTAGTTCCTCGTGTCCTTGCCTCCGTCGTTACCGACCCGTTTATTCCTGTCTCGAGTCTTGACACTCTTCCCGCTGCTGTCGCTGACTTCGCGGCTACCCACTGCCTTGACTACGCCACCGCTCCGGTCTCTGACCATGCCTGCCCTCCGTACGTCGGGGGTGTGGCTGCCCTTAACAGTGACGTCCTAGAGGACAGACAGTACGAGCTTGCTTTCCTGTCAGAGGCCGCTCCCCATCTCTGTTCCATGCTGCTAGTCCTTAAGGGTGATCTAGACGCCCTTTACATCCCGACCCCTCACACCTACGCTGAGGCCACCTCGGGACCCTGGGCCTCTCAGTGGATAGCTGCCATGGAGCAAGAGATGGCATCTTGGAGATCCATCGGTACCTACGTCGACGCAGTTCCCCCACCTGGGGTGAACATTGTCGATGGCCGATGCTCTTCAAGGTGAAGCGCCCTCTAGGAGAGCCGCATAGCTTCAAGGCCCGCTACGTTGCTCGAGGCTTCAATCAGCGTGAGGGGGTGGACTTCTTTCAAACCTTCGCCACGACCCCGAAGATGACTACTCTTCGGATACTGCTACAAGTAGCAGCACCGCCTGACTACGCGCTGCACGCACTCGATATCTCCACAGCTTTCCTCCACGGTAGTCTACACGAGCAGGTCTATATGCGCTGCCCCCAGGGCTTCACCGGTACCTTTCCCCCTGGTACCGAGTGGCTCCTTCGGCGCCCTGTCTACGGCCTGCGCCAAGCACCTCATGAGTGGCACGACACGTTGCGTGCTACACTTGCTGAACTGCAGTTCTTCTCGTCGTCTGCGGACCCCTCGCTCTTCGTCTGTTCTGGCCAGACTCCGTTCTCCATCCCTGTTTACGTAGACAATCTGATCTTTGCTACTGCTGACAGAGACGCCATGTCCTCCATAACGGCCGAGCTGCTAAGGAGACACACCTGCACTGACCTAGGAGATATGCGCCGCTACCTTGGCTTGCAGATCTCCAGGGACAGAGCAGTTCGCACCATCACTCTCACACAGTCACACTTGGTGCGCCAGGTCCTTCAGAGGTTCGCCCTTCAGTTCTCTTCAGCACAGCCCACCCCTCTGCCAGTAGACCACAGACTCTCTGCTCCAGTTCCGGAGGAGGCTGTAGAGCCTAGTGGTCCTCATGCAGAGCTGGTGGGTTGCCTCATGTACCTGATGACTTGCACTCGTGCAGATTTCGCATACCCTCTCAGTATCCTAGCCCACAGCATTGGTCTGCAGCTAAGAGGGTTTTGCGTTATCTAGCAAGTACATCGGGCATGGGGCTAGTGCTAGGAGGACGCAGACCAGTGGTCCTTACCGGGCACACAGACGCTTCTTGGGCAGACGACGCCGAGACTCTCAGGTCCTCCCAGGGCTACTGCTTTAGCCTTTGTGCAGGTGCTGTCTCGTGGAGGTCCACCCGCTTGTCTTCTGTTGCCCAGTCTAGGTGTGAGGCTGAGATCAATGCAGGTGCCATGGCGGCACAGGAGCTCCGTTGGCTGAATTTCTTGCACACCCCCTATGCTAGATAAGGGGTCATGCTAAGCAAGAAGCACACAGCTCAGGGTGGCACTACTAGTCCAACCACTGAGGCAGGAGTCCGGAGACCAGTCAGCAAGAGTACAAACAAAACTAAAGCAAGCCAGGGCAGCACTACTAATCCAGCCACTGGAGGTAAGGACATAAGTCCAGTCAGACAGGTATATATAGTAGAGAGCAGGGCTTATGCCAACAGGGTGAATGCCCGTTCTTGACTGATATTCAGGGTTTTTTTAGAGGCAGCCCTTGAAAAAAAGAGTTGAAACTTTACTCTCTCGTTGCTTTTCAGGGGACTTTTGGGTGCCAGCCTTTTCGTCCGAGAGAAGTTTGAGGCTACCCGTAGCCAGACCCCATCCCCCCCGCCAGAGAGAACTTCCTCCTCACCTTACGTGTGCTGCCCTACCAATCTAGTCAGCTCGCGCACCTCATCTAGCTCGTCCACCAGCCATTTCAGCTCCTCCAATAATCTCGCCCCTCCTCCAGTCAGTTGGCCCCTCAAATCTCGCTCGTTGTTTCCGTCCGTGATGCGAGTAATGTTGGTGTGATGTGAGTTCTTGGCTAGCGTACCTCTAAACCTTTTTTAGACATTGCATACATTACTAACTTGAATTTTATGGACAATTCATATATGCGATTTGTAATGTAACGTAACTAGACAGATAAAAGAGCGTTTTTAAAGGCAGCTCGGATTTGGCCGAGGAGATCTGGTGCGAGCCCTTTTCGTAAGGGCACGATTTGGCCGTGCCGTTTGTTTTCAGGGTAAGCTTCGAGGGGCGCCCTGAACGTCCGAGCGGCTCAGGGACCTAGCAGAAGCCCTGGTAGAGAGTACACAATCATGGCACTAGCAAATGAGAAGCTACAGGAACAAGACCAAGCTGGACACAGTGTCGCTGATGATCTTTAGGCGCAAGCGCCTTAGTAAAGATATCAGCTGTATTGGCACCGGAGGCCAAGTGAACTACACGGGCCTGGCGACGCTGCTGTAACTCGCGCAGGAGGAAGTACCGCAGCTGGATATGCTTCGCTCTGCCCTCAAGCCGAGTCTCCTGACACAGGAGGATCATGGCCCTGTTGTCAGCGTACAGAACCGGGGCAGAGCTAGGCCGCTCACCTAAGTCAGTGAGCAAGAAGGTCAGCCAGCGGAGCTCCTGTGCCGCCATGGCACCAGCGTAGATCTTAGCCTCACAGCTGGACGACCTGAGAGTCTCAGAGTCGTCTGCCCAAGAAGCGTCTGTGTGCCCAGTGAGAACCACAGGCCTGCGTCCTCCTAGCACTAACCCCATGCCCGATGTACTTGCTAGATATCGCAAGACCCTCTTAGCGGCCGACCAGTGCTGTGGCCGGTGTCTGCCAGTGGCCACAAAGCGAGCCAGGATGCTGAGAGGGTATGCAAGATCTGGGCGAGTGCAAGTCATCAGGTGCATGAGGCAACCCACCAGCTCTGCGTAGAGTGCACTGGGCTCTACTGGCTCCGGAGGAACTGGAGCAGAGAGCCCATGGTCTACAGGTAGAGGTGTGGGCTGTGCGGAGGAGAACTGAAGACCGAACCTCTGAAGGACCTGACGCACCAAGTGTGACTGTGTCAGAGTGATGGTGCGTGCTGCTCTGTCCCTGGAGATCTGCAGGCCAAGATAGCGATGCAGCTCTCCAAGGTCAGTGCAGGTGTGTCTCTTCAGCAGCTCGGCCTTCACAGAGGCCAGTGCGTCCCTGTCAGCAGTAGCAAAGACCAGGTTGTCTATGTAGACAAAGATGTAGAACGGATTTTGGCCAGAACGCACAAACAGCGAGGGGTCAGCAAACGACGGAAAGAACTGCAGGTCTGCTAACGTGGCACGCAGCGTGTCCTGCCACTTGCGAGGAGCCTGACGCAGGTCGTAGACCGGGCGCCGGAGAAGCCACTGGGTCCCAGGGGGGAAGGTACCAGTGAAGCCCTGAGGTCGACGCAGGTAGACCTGCTCGTGTAGGCTGCCCTGAAGAAAGGCAGTAGAGAACTCGAGGGAGTGAAGCTCGTAGTCGCGCTGTGCTGCTACGTGTAGCAGCACCCTAGGAGTGGTCATCTTCGGGGTCGGGACGAAGGTCTGGAAGAAGTCAACCCCCTCACGTTGGCTGAAGCCTCTGGCCACGTAGCGCACCCTGAAGACAGGCGGCTCTCCAAGGGGGCGCTTCACCTTGAAGAGCCACCGACCATCGACTACGTTCAACCCAGGCGGGGGAACTGCGTCGACGTAAGTGCCGGTGGAACTCCAAGATGCCATCTCCTGCTCCATGGTAGCTATCCACTGAGAGGCCCAGGGTCCCGAGGTGGCCTCAGCGTAGGTGCGAGGGGTCGGGATGTCGAAGGCGTCAGGGTCACCCTCTGGGACTAGGAGCATTGAGCAGAATTGGGGAGCGGCCTCGGAAAGGAAATCAAGCTCGTACTGCCTGTCCTCTAGTACGTCACTGCCAAGGCCAGGTGCACCCCCAACGGGCGCAGGACGGGCAGGGTCAGAGACCAGAGTGGTAGCGTAGTCAAGGCGGTGGGTAGAGGCGAAGTCAGCGACAGTAGCAACAAGAAGGCAGGAGACAGGAATAGACGGGTCTGTAACAAGAGAGGCAAGGACCCGAGGGACAAGGGGACTAGCGGCACAGAGGTAGTTAGACAGCGGGGGAGGTGCAACAACGAGCGACGAGGGAGGAGGCGAGGGGAGGAGGGGAGGACGAGACGAGTGAGAACAGAGTAACATAGGATGGGAGCACGGAAAAGGGGAGACGGGACGAGCACGGGAGGGACGGCGAGACCAAACGTGGGACGGAGGTGTAGGGTCAGGACACAGCAGAGGTGACACAAGGGGAGAACGAGGAGGAAGACGGGCCGGAGAAGAGTCCGGGAGCGGGAACACAGGGCCGTAGACAGGAAGGGGAGGAGGAGGTGGGGGAGACACTGGCGAGCGGTCAGGGGAGGGAAGGCCGAGCAGGCGAAGAGCGGAGACCGGCGGCAACGACTGCGGCGGCTGCTGCGGCGGCTGGTGCTCGACCCTCAAACCGGCAGGGGCACGACGACCTCCGGGAGAACACTGAACAGCAGCACCCCCAGAACCAACACCCCCAGAGCGAGAACCCTCTCTTGCCCCAGCGGCACCCCTAGGCCCACCGGGACAGACCACACCAGGAGCCGCAGGACGAACACCCTCCTCAGCGCCAGCACCCCCAGAGGCCAAGAGCGGCGGCGGCGGCTACAACGGCGGCTGCGACAGCAGCTGCGACGGCAGCTGCGACGGCGGCGGCGACGACGGCGGCGGCTGCGACAGCGGGGGCGGAGACACCAGAGAAGGGGGACGCGGCGAAGGCGGGGCGGGGGGACCACCAGAGTCAGCAGACTCCTCAACCGGGACAACTGACGGGAGGGGGTGATATGGGAGACACCAGACGGGGCAGGACGCAGCGGGAGGGGAGGAGGGGCTACCGGGGGAGAGGGGACAAGGAACAGGGGGGGGGAAACCAGGAGACCTCGGTGAGGGAAACGACGATAGAAGGAGACGACTCGTCAAAGGTGACGTCACGAGAGTGGACGAAGCGGTGAGACTGCAGGTGGTAGAAGAGCCAGTCAGACGAGTCCAGGGGGAAACCGAGGAAGACACAGGGGACAGTGCGGGCAGTGAGCTTGTCCGTGCCAGAGGCAAGAACGTGAGCAAGGCAGCCCCAGACGTGGAACGCAGACGCGTCACCGGGGGACCCGGTCCAAAATAGGGTCAGCGAAACCTGCGGCCGCTGGGAGCATGGCCACAGGTTAAGCTGGTGAGCGGCGTAGCGAACGGCGAACGGCCACAGAAAATGGGGTGCACCGGCATGGATCATGGAGGTAAGAGCCACCTCCATGACCAAGCCGATGCGGGGCTCAGCAACCCCATTCTGCTGTGGCGAGTCCGGCAAGGTGTACGACTGGGTGATGCCCTCCGCACGACAGAACTGTCCAAGCCGACCAGAAGCGAACTCTCCGCCACCGTCAGAGTGGAGACACAACACGGGGAGACCGCGGTGAAGACGCGCAGCCACAACCCACAGGAGAAGAATGTTGGGCACATCTACCTTCCGCTCCAGGGGAAACACCGTGGTGTAGCGCGTGTAGTCATCGACAGGCAGAAGAAAGTAGCGCTCGCCACGTGGTCCGGGGACAGGGGCTGGGCCCCAAACGTCCAGGTGCAGGGTCTGAAGTGGAGCAGTAGCAGGGCGAAGCGAGGAGGAGTGAGGGGCACGGCGGAGCCGGCCCTCGACGCAGGGCGTGCACGGTGGAGCAGGCGAGAGGGGAAGGGCAGGGAGCGACGCGGGGAGGCCTAAGACAAGACCGTGCTGGGACATGTGACGCAGACGCGCGAGTGCAGGGTGACCTAGGCAGTGGTGCCACAAAAGGGACGAGTGAGTGAGAGACCGACACGAGCAAGCTGCAGCGACCTGGGAGAACGCACCAACTGGGGGGGAAGCGGTGTCTAGGGTGAACAGTCCGGACACCGAGTCCCGAGGGAACGTAGCAAGTGGGGAACCTGAGACAGCCTAAGAACAGACAGCGAACCGCTCATGCCCGGGGAACGTAGTGGTGACGCCGAGGTCCTGAAGACAGCCGACACCAAACAGGTTCCTCGAGAACGAGGGAACGTGGAGGCCTGTAAGAGAGCCCGAGGGAACTGCTGGACAGGGAAGGGACATGGAACTACGAGCGACGACGGGACCCGCAGAGGGGTCAGCGAGAGAGACAACAGCAGGCGCAGCAAGCGGCGTAAGCATGGAGCGGTCACGGAAGAAACAGGCAGAAGCACCGGAGTCGAGAGTGAAGGACAGCGAGGCAGTGGCGGAGGCTGGGAACGGAGCCGGTGCAGAACCTAGGCTAGGCAAACTAGGCAGTCCTACGCCTGATACAGCAGGGGAGGCTAAGCTACACAAGGGTGAGACACCTAAACTAGAGTACACAGGGTAATAGGATCCAGCAACACTAGACGCGTCAGCATACAAAGCATGCAAAGCAGCACCTATCTGATCCATATCTAACTCAAAGATCGGCACGACCTGGCGAAGCAGGCTGTGCCAGTCGGGAAGGTCCGGGGCCGGGCCAAAGCGATGACGAAAGAGATCGTCAAGGCGGCGGAAACAGCGGGCGGTCGGGTGCGGGCGGCGGCACAGAGTGCCGCGGAGAGGCCCAGTCTGAAGCTGGTACTGGCAGGTCACAGCACTGGAGCTGCCGGTAGACGCCAAGCTGCGCGGGCCACCACCTCGGCCACCACTGCCGGAGGTGCCGGGCCAACCAGGTGGGAGACGAGCCCATGGCTTCGACGGCTGCTGCTGGAACGGCGGCGGCTGCTGCTGGGACGGCCGCGGCTGCTCCTGGGGCTGCTCCGGCTGCGAAGGCGACTGCGTCTGCTCCTGCCCACTGGTGGTAGTCCCCTCAGGTGGACTACCGTCACCACCACCACTACCACCACCACTAGTGCCACCACCACGACCTCCCTGGCGGCCACGGCCACCACGGCGCGGACGCTGCTGCGGGTGGACCGCAGCTGCCGTCTTGGTAAGAGGGGTCGCAGTGGCGACCGCAGCCGAAACGTCAGTAAACGTGCACTGGGAGGGGGCACAGCCGTGAAAGATAGAGACTGCCGGCGCACTGCTCGACTGAGCGATAGTGCGTTGGCGCATCTCGATCTCGGTGAGGGTGTTGACAAAGGCGGTCAGTGTGAGGTCACCCGGGTGCTGGTTAAGGAAGCGGTCGCGGGCACTAGCTAGGCGGTCCGGCAGGCGCATGGCGATAAAATAGAGGGTCATGCAGAATGGGGGGGGGAGCGCAGTGAGCTAGGCAGCAGTGCTGGCAGTGCGATAGCGAGTCTCTAGGGCACGCAAGTGAGTGGCAACGTCTGCGACAGTAG
Organism: Closterium sp. NIES-67; assembly: GCA_027943415.1. Classification (NCBI taxonomy): domain Eukaryota; kingdom Viridiplantae; phylum Streptophyta; class Zygnematophyceae; order Desmidiales; family Closteriaceae; genus Closterium; species Closterium sp. NIES-67. The sequence continues at coordinate 157,805 of BQMB01002199.1, read as the reverse complement.
GGAAGGCAGCGAGGTCTGGGAACAGCATCGGGAAGAGCAGGCGGTCGGCAGAAGTGGATGCAGGTGTGGAATAGCGAGCAATAACAGCGTCTAAATAAGCTTTGGCCGTATCAACTGTAGCGAAACGCGGGCGCTCAGACACAGGGAGGGCGTGACTGATAGCAACCTGGGCTACTGCATCGCGTGAGTCCAAGACTGCACAGGCAAGCGCAGCAGTAGAGAAAGCCTCACTCTCAGCGGAGGTGGGGTCAGCAGGGAGGGGAGCAGGTGCAGGGGGGCAGGGGAGCAAGCCATCAGCATGGACATCCAGCTAGTGCCCATCCTGGCACTGACTTGTAAGCTGACGGCGGAGATCGGAGAGCCAGGCGACGAAGTCAACCGCGTGGTCCTCAGCGTCCAGGCGGAGCACGAAGTCAGCCATCGTGCAGGGTCAGTGGCACAGCTCCTCACTGACACAGCAGCACAGCTCCACAGCTCGGCAGGAGCATAGCAGCACGGGGACATGGCGGCAGCACTCTCCAGTAGGGCGGCTGCGGGGCGCCCCGGCGCGGGCTAGCAGAGGACACGAGGCCCGAGGTGGCACGGCAGGCCGAGCAGGCACGAGGAGGGGCCAGGCGGGCAGGAGGAGGGGCCGGGCTGGCGCTGAAAACCGGGCAGGCGTGACAGGGCCGGGCTGGCGCTAGGAGGGGCCGGGCGGGCGCACTGGGACTGGCGGGCGGTAGGAGAGGGCGGGCGGCGCTAGGAAGAGGCCGGGCAGGTGCTGCTGGGGCCGGCTAGGAGCAGGCTCGACAGTCAGGGGGCCGGCCAGGAGCGGGCGCGACGGCCAGTGGGGCCAGCTAGGGGTGGGTGCGAACGGCCAGAGGGTCGGCTACGAGCGGGCGCGAACGGCCAGGGGGCCAGCTGAGGGCGGACGCGACGGCCAGGGGGCCAGCTAGGAGCGGGCGCGACGGCCAGTGGGGCCAGCTAGGGGCGGGCGCGAAAGCCAGGGGCCCGGCTAGGAGCGGGCGCGAACTGCGAGGGGGCGAGCTGAGGGCGGACGCGACGGCCAGGGGGCCAGCTAGGGGCGGACGCGACGGCCAGGGGGGCGAATAGGGGTGGACGCGACGGCCAAGGGGCCGACTAGGGGCGGACGCGACGGTCAAGGGGCCGACTAGGGGCGAACGCGACGGCCAGGGGGTCGGCTAAGGGCGGACGCGACGGCCAGGGGGCCAACTAGGGGCGGACGTGACGGCCAGGGGGCCGGCTAAGGGCGGGCGAGAGACTAGGGCGCGGGCGGAAGTGGGCGGGGGGACCTAACCTACTTGATACCATGTTAGAATACGTTAATGATTACTAGAACGAGGAACCTAGAACATATACCTGTTGGGTTGTACTCACTAGAAGCACACACCTAGTCTAGCCTATAACTTCTACATAGAACATATGTATAAGTTGACATAAACACCCCCCTTATTTTCCGAAAGTGTGTACCCTATACGCCCCTCTATTATTTTGTAAAAACTGTGCAAAACGGAAGGAACGAGTTCGGGTAATAGCGAGAATTTTCGCTCTGTATATCAGAAACCCAGCCACTAACCACTGGGTTAAAAGGGCTTGTTGAATAGCGGGTAAGTGCGCCCATAGCCCCCCAGGCTCTGCACCTGTGGCCCTTCCCCGAGGATCTCAAGGGCAACCCCAGCGGGTCACTCAACACTGTACCAGCCAGAAGCGCAATTTGCGCCCTTCTGCACTTCGCGCCTGCAGGATTCGCGTCAGAGCCATCTGCTACCAGCCTGGCACCAGGGCCCAAAATTGGTTTTAGGCCACTCTTTGAGATCTGAGTAGGAAAAAAAAAATGCCCTGACGGTCAGAGCTAAAAAAATTCTAAGTCTGATTTGGCAGGGTAAAAAAATTCGAAGTCTTTGCTTCAAGTGTAGAACTCTTTGCACCCTTTCTAGCCTTGGCCATTTAAGGAACATTTTACATGAATGAAGTGGGCTGCACTGAGGTGTGGAAAGAAGTGTGTAGCGGATTTGCGCGTGCTGGGGGAGATTGGGGAATGGGATGGGACGGAAAACGATTCTGGGGCACGAGAGGGGAATCAAATTTACATGGGCGGCAGAGGGGCGGGAAAAAAACCATCTGCTCGTGATTGGTTGGGTGTCAGAAGGGCGTATACGACGTGACGTGTCTTGCTATGGTGTGGAGGACTGCGAAAAAAAAAAGTAGCGGGGGTGTGGTTGGGAGGCATGTCTCTTGTGGGGGACTTAGCCATTTCTGGGTTGCGAGGGGGTGAGGGAGCTATGACTCTGGCTACGACTTAGCCGAAATGGCTGGCTTGCATGGTGCGTGGGGTGGGAGGAATGACTTTGGCCGCTAGGGACTTCGTCGAAATTTTTGGTTGCAGGGTGTTTTGGGGGAAATCTTTCTGGCCGCCAAGGACTTAGTCGGAATCTCGGAGTTTCGATACCAGGGTAGTTTTCAGGACGCCCTGAAGGGTCAGGGTTCGGGGCCCCGCAACCCTAGTTTCGGCAGGGTAATATTTTCGTAACACTTTTTGGATCAGGGTAATAACTTTCGTAAGTCTGATTTTTAAGACCAAATGAAAAAATGCCCTGAAAAATCAGGGCAATCAGGGCATTTTACCCGGCTAATTTGAGCCCTGCCTGGCACATTGCCGACTGGACTTTCAGCCTGATGGACTTGAGAATCTTCCATAGAAGTGATCCCATCGCATGAAACAAAGCAAAAGCTACAATTTGATGTAGAAAATTCAATTTGCTTATATACCTTTTTAAATGCCCATGGGCGTATATTATTTATTCAATTAAGCGCCCCCCCACGTTTTCAAACCAGTCCTATAAACGCCCCTAGGGGCGTCTATCCGGGTGATTACGGTACTTTTACTGACCATTCGTGGAACTTTTTTCCTGTAGTTTGTGACTAACGGTGGAACCCGACTGATGAAACATTTTGCGAACTCACTAATTCTGATTGTTTATATGGTGTCACTGACCGTACATGTTATCGAGGCCCCTAATACTGAGCGCCGATGTATTCTCCCTGAATAAAAGGGAGGTGAGAGGAAAACCATAGGAGCTCTTGTTAAAGGACACACAAACAAGATGCATGAAGCGAAGGCCAGCAGATCAAGTCAGGCATCACAACACGCGTTGGTCTGCTGCTGCACCACTCTGACCTGCTGCCAGGCCGCTTCAGCCCGCGCAGCTGGAGTCAACCCCTCTCTGCAGCGCAGGCACTCTCGTCCTGTGCGGCGGCAGCGGCGGCGCTACTACCAGTACTGGGTGGCGGCGAGGAGCGCGAAGTAGGCGCAGACGAGGCGCTGCGAGATGTAGACGAGGACGGCGAAGGAGAGGGAGACGAGCGTGACGTCGCGGATGTCGCCCTTCTGCCGCGGCGTGATGAATCTCAGTAGCGACTCCACCGCGCCCGCCACCCGCGGCCCCACTCGGCCCTTCGCCTCTTCCGCGCCCTGCTCTTCCCGCCGCCTGCTGCGCCCGTCGCACCCAGTCGGACCCTTGTCCTCCAGCCCACCATCCCTCGTGTCGTCCTCCCTCGCGCCCGCCCCGCGTTGGCCCCTGCTGCCGCCACCGCCGCTCTCCCCTCGCTGCTGCTCGGCCGCCACCGCGAGGCGAGCGACGCGCAGTGGGGAGCCACAGCGAGCAGAGGGCGGGCGAGAGGGAAGAGCGAGATGTAGCCGCGACGGCCGACAGCTCGACTCGGGACGGGCGGAGTGCAGGCGCGAGAAGCAGAGCGGTGAGGGCGACGGACGGTCTGAATAGTAGGGGAGATGCGCTTGAGGGCAGCGCGGCGGTAATCTTGTGCTAGAAAACGATGGAGCTGCCGAGTACTGTGTCGTCATCGCCATGGCGATGTACTACAACTCAGAGAGCCAAGTGCATACAACAGTGACACTGCACGGGCCGTGCTACTAAATACTAGTTACTAGTGCGGCTTCAGTTTATGAGAATGTGCGGCAACTGGGAATCTCAGCATGAGACTCGTCTCACACGGCCATGGCGGGTGTCGGCTGCTGGCGGGAAAGCGGGGGTGGAGGGTGAGTTGACTAGGAGGAGGGAGGTGAGGCGAGGTGAGAGGTCCGCGAGCAGCTCACGCACGCCCCGCGTGTCGTTTTGGTTTGGTCGGCCTGGCTCTGGCACGGAGCAGCTGGTACGCTGGTGCGCGTGACGTGGCGGCCATGTGTAAGCCCGCCGAAACCGAAAGCAGGTGATCTTCCGCCGCTGAGCCTCGGCACTAGGTCAGGGGGTGAGGCACGAATGAGGTGGCCTGGAAGCTGCCAAGTTGGGATGAGATGTGATTCGTTAAAACTGGGATGACTGAGTCAGACATGCATCAGCCCCGTCACTCACTGATTAAAAATATCTGACCAGTAATGTTTAAGGTAGCTCGGTACAGTGACCAAAACCACCTTGTCAAACTGTATGACCGATCAACAAAAAAACAAACGAAGATAAAAGAATTGAGACTCAACAAAATTTCATAAATTTATGCCTAGTCCTGGACTAAAGAAATTGCATACAATGATCGGTAATTAAACCGCCTGTCCAGGTGTTGGATCATGTTACGGCAAGGAAATGAGCGGTACATGTCAACTTATACATATATTTGCATGTAGAAGTTTTAGGCTAGATAGGTTTGTGTTCTGAAAGAGTACAACTCCAACCCTATATCTCCCCTGTACTCTCTTGTTTCTAGTCATTCTCCTATTCTAACATGGTATCAGAGTAGGTTAGGTCTGTTGAGTGACCCGCTGGGGTTGCCCTTGAGATCCTCGGGGAAGGGCCACAGGTGCAGAGCTTGGGGGGCTATGGGCGCACTGACCCGCTATTAACAAGCCCTTTTAACCCAGTGGTTAGTGACTGGGTTTCTGACATGGTATCAGAGCCAAAGGTCTTGGGTTCAACTCCCAGTGCCAGCGCTGCAGAGGCGCTCGTGTCTTCCACCTATCCCAGCGGGGGGGGGGGGTGTTGAGTGACCCGCTGGGGTTGGCCTTGAGATCCTCGGGGAAGGGCCATAGGTGCAGAGCCTGGGGGGCTATGGGCGCATTGACCCGCTATTAACAAGCCCTTTTAACCCAGTGGTTAGTGACTGGGTTTCTGACAAGGTCCGCCCACCCGCTTCCGCCCCTCGCCCTAGCCTACCGCCTCGTCGTGCCCAAGCCTTACCACGCCCCGCCGGCCCCTAGTGCCCTGCCGGCCCGTAGCGCCCCACCGGCCCCTCGTGCACCCCGCCGGCCCCTAGCATGCCTGTCGGCCCCTAGCGTGCCCGTCGACCCCTCGCGCACCCTGATGGCCCCTAGTGTCACATGTCCCAGCACGGTCTCGTCCTAGGTCTCCCTGCGTCGCTTCCTACCCTCCCTCCCTCGCCTGCGCCGTCGTGCACGCCCTGAGTCGAGGGTCGGCTGTGCCGTGCTCCTCGCTCCTCGCTTTGCCCTACCACCGCACCCCTCCAGACCCTGCACCTGGACGTCTGGGACCCAGCCCCCGTCCCCAGACCTCGTCGCGAGCGCTACTTTCATGTGCTCGTCGACGACTATACGCGCTACACCACGCTGTTTCCCGTAGAGCAGAAGGCCGACGTGCCTGACGTTCTTATCCCGTGGGTCGTAGCTGCGCGCCTCCACCACGGTCTCCCTATGTTGTGTCTCCACTCTGACCATGGTGGTGAGTTTGCCTCTGGTCGGCTTGTACAGCTGTGTCGTGCGGAGGGCATTACCCAGCCGTACACTTTGTCGGACTCCACGCAGTAGAATCGGGTTGCTGAGCGACACATAGGTTTGGTCATGAAGGTGGCTCGTATCTCCATGATTCATGCCGGTGCACCCCATTTTCCGTGGCCGTTCGCCGTTCGCTACGCTGCTCACCAGCTTAACGTCTGGTCGCGCTACACTCCCAAACTGTCGATGGCGATGAAAATTTTCCCAGGCAAGTAATCCCGAATTTATCGGCTCGGAACGTTTCAGCAGGTCGGTGCTGAACTGCAGCCACATGGCTTCGTTGTTGATAAAAGTACTGTTGCCACCGATCCACTCGAGTGCCGGCCCTCGCGTCAGTGTCGCCGCTAGTCGCACGCGCTGACCGTCCCAGACCGGTGAGCTCCATCCGACGGCTGCGAAGTAGATCTCCATGCTGGCGATCCATCTACGGACATCAGAGTTGCGGTCGCTCGGATCGAATGGCTAAGGTGGGTGTGTCTTCGGAGCCTCGAGAAATTGCAGTGACTGCTGTGTCGTCGCCGTTGTTGTTTCGTGCTGCACGCCGGTGAGTCGCGTTACTCACTCGAACTCGTTTTGCCAAGCTTCGCAGTCGGCTCGCATCGCCTCCTATAGGCCGGCAATGCACGCAAAGAGTTGCTGGATAACTTTAGCATTGTTGAAGTTTGCTATCGTATTCAAAACACACGCTGATGGGTTAATTCATTAAACGCGGAGCTGGTGCTTACCAGAGTCGACGTCGAATTATTCGCCCGGCGGTTTTTCGAGGCAGGTTTTCCCGCTGCTGCTGCTTAGCTGGGCGCGGCCGAGTGAGAAAAGCTCTGATACCAAGTGTTATATGATCGAAATGGTCGAGAGAAAGTTGCACTATCGATCGATACAAGGCGCTTTTATATTTCCAAGGTACATCAGGTAACTAAGTTTATTCTACCTAGAAGGAATATGCCCTTCTAGAAAATAGAATCCCTCAGCGTATAGCCATGTGAGCTATTTGCTTTAAGGGATTACGGCAAGATTACGCTAGATATAGCGCGCCAGTACATCCCGAGCCTGGTCGGAGAAATAATTATAATAATATGATAAACCAAAGGATAACGGAAAATGAGGAATAGGAAACCGAATGAGATGAGATAAAGACCAAATGAATCAGGAGGAAAAGGCGGATGAGATAGAGGAAAAAATATAGAAATGAGAAGTGTAACGGGGTCGTACTCTCACAACTACGCGACAGACTCCTACGGTGTGGTGAGAATTTATTGGGAACTCGTTCGTTACGGTCATCCTCGCCGGTCTCGTTCCTCAATGGCGTATGATGCACTCTCTCCTACGGGCCCACGGGAGGACCTCGGAGATGCATCTCTACGCGGAAATCCACGCCGAGTAGTAGGATATGGACCTGTACGAAGAACGGCATGCAAAGAAACCAAGTAAGCGTATCGCATTTTACACACACGGGCGACAGCACAGCCAGAAACGACACGCACCTCCGTAGTGTCATCTCTATCGGCGATCATATCCACGAAGCAGCCTTTACTTACACACCTCTGCCATTGTTGATCTGCATGTGGTATCTGTACTCGGTTAGCTATAGGATCTGTGTACCACCCTTGATATACTAGCATAGTTTTACCAGTTGCCTTGCTGACCCATGGATGCCTTGGGGCCGCCTCCGGGTTATCATATGGGGTGGGGGCGCATGTGGAGGTAGTGGTGGAGTCGGGTCGCCTGGTGGTGGAGCGGACGAGGGGTCCCTGCCGGGTTCGGCTGAGCAGCCGCCCCAGCTGCCGCTGCAGCAGCAGCACCCGCAGCAATCGCAGCAACCGCAGTAGCCGCAGCCCCAGCACCAGCCGCAGCAGACGCGGCCGGCGAGTGACCTCCCGCCCGGGTGGCCTGGCGCTGGTGGTGGCCGTGTGCGTGGTGGTGTACCGGGTGGCGGTTCGGGAGGCGTGCGCTGTCAGTACCAGCTCCAGACCGGTCCTCGCCGCGGCTTCGTTTGCGGTAAGATCGGTCACACCACTGCCCGCTATTTTCGTCGCCTGGACGACCTGTTTCGTCAGCGCTTCGGCCCGTCGTCGGACCTCCCGGACTGGCCCAGTTTGCTTAGTCGTAGAGTTCAGATTTTTGACATGGACATGGATGCCATTGTTGCTGCCCTGCATGTGATGTATGCTGATGACTCTAGTGTGCTACCCTCTTATTACTCCTTGTCACCTAGTGTAGGTGTGCCTAGCTTAGCTTCCCCTGCTGCGTCAGGCGTAGAAGCTCCTCCATTGTTTAGCCTTAGTGCTCCGTCGTTGCCCCGTCGCCACACGCCACTGCTGCGCTTTCCTTCACCTTGGACTCTGGCGCTTCCCGGTGTTTCATCCGCGACTCCACTACGCTGACGCCGCTTCCTGTTCCTGCTGTAGTTTCTCTTGCTGACCCCTCCGGCGGTCCAGTAGTCTCCCGCAGTTCCACCACACTTCCCTGTCCGGCAGTTCCTTTGGGCTCGCTCTCAGGTCTGCATATCCCCTCGTTCTCCAGGAACCTAGTTGGTGTCGGCTGCCTCCAGGACCTTGGCGTCACCACCGCCTAGGTCACCCTGCGCTCCCGCGTCTGCGTCACATGTCCCGGCACGGTCTAGTCCTTGGCCTCCCCGGTTCGTTTCCCGCTTTTCCCTCCTCCCCCGCCCCATTGTGCACGCCTTGTGTCCAGGGTCGGCAACGCTGTGCCCCTCACTCCTCCTCGTTTCCCCCTACCGCCGCGCCGCTGCAGACCCTGCACATGGACGTCCCCGCCCCCGTCCATGGGCCGCGTCGAGAGCGCTACTTCCTCGTGCTTGTCGACGACTTCACTCGCTACACCACAGTTTTTCCCCTGGAGCAAAAGGCTGACATGCCTGACGCTCTCATCCCCTAGCTTGTCTCTGCGCGTGTCCATCGAGGTCTCCCTGTCTTGCGTCTTCACTCTGATCGCGGTGGCGAGTTTGCCTCAGGTGTCCTTGGTCGCTTCTGTCGTGCGGAGGGCATCACCCAGACGTTCACCCTGCCAGACTCCCCACAGCAGAATGGGGTCGCCAAGCAACGCATCGGTTTGGTCATGGAGGTGGCTCGCACCTCCATGATCCATGCCAGTGCCCCCCATTTTCTGTGGCCGTTCGCCGTCCGCTACGCTGCTCACCAGCTTAACCTGTGGCCGCACCCCCAGCGGCCGCAGGTTTCGCCGACCCTTCTTTGGACCGGGTCCCCTGGTGACGCATCTGCGTTCCACGTCTGGGGCTGCCTTGCTCACGTTCATGCCTCTGGCACGGACAAGCTCACTGCCCGCACCCTTCCCTGTGTCTTCCTCGGTTTCCCCCTTGACGCGTCCGACTGGCACTTCTACCACCCGCCGTCTCACCGCTTCTTTCACTCTCGCGACGTCACCTTTGACGAGTGCGTCTCCTTCTACCGTTGCTTCCCCCACCGCGGTCCCCCTGTTTCTCCCCCCCTGTTCCTGGTCACTCCTTCTCCGGTTGTCCCTGCCCCCCCCCCCCTCCCCCTCTCCGTCCTGCCCCCTTTGGTGTGTCCCACGTCACCCCTCTCCCGTCGGATGTCCCGGTCGAGGAGTCTTCTGACTCTGGTGGTCCTGCGGCACAGTCCTCGCCGTCTGCCCCTCCGCAGGTGCCTCCTCCTCCACCGCCTCTGCAGCCGCCGTCACCTCTGCTGTCGCAGCCATCGCCTCCGCCGCAGCCGTCGCAGCAGCAGTTCATCGACTCTGGGGGTGCTCGCGTTGGAGTGGGTGCTAGTCCTGGGGTTCCTATCGTGGCCTTTTCCAGTGGCCCTTCGGGTGGTCCCGCTGCTCGAGGGGTTTCGGCCTCTGGGGGTGCTCCTTCTAGGGGTGCAGGCGTGAAGTGTCCCGGAGGTAGCGGAGGAGCAGCTTGCGGTCCCGGTGTTGCTGTTTCGCCGCCGCATCCGCAGTCCTTGCCGGTGTCCGCCCTTCGCCTGCTCGGCCTTCCGTCCCCTGACCCTGCGTCTTTTCCTCTCCTTTCGTCTCCTCCTCTTCCTGTCTACGGCCATGTGTTCCCTCCGCCAGACTCGTCCCCGGCTCGTCTTCCCCCTCGCTCCCCCCTTGTGTCCCCTCCTCTGTCTCCTGATCCGAAGCCTCCGTCTCACGTCAGGTCTCGCCGTCCCTCCCGTGCCCGCCCTGTCTCCCCTGTCCTGCGCTCTCACCCGATGTTGCTCCGTTCCCACGCGTCTCGTCCTCCCCTTCTACCGTTGCCGCCTCTGTCCTCTCTTTCCGTTGCGCCTCCTCCTCTGTCTCTTGCACTGACCTTGGAGAAGTGTGCCGTTACCTTGGTTTGTAGATCTCCAGGGATAGAGAAGCGCGCACCATCACTTTGACTCAGTCACACTTGGTGCGCCAGGTCCTTCAGAGGTTCGGCCTTTAGTTCTCCTCTGCACAGCCCACCCCTCTGCCTGTAGACCACAGACTCTCTACTCCAGTTGCTGAGGAATCAATAGAGCCCAATGGCCCTTACGCATAGCTGGTGGGTTGCCTCATAAACCTGATGACTTGCACTCGCCCAGATCTTGCATACCCTCTTACCATCTTGGCTCGTTTTGTGGCCACAGGCCGACACCGACCGCAGCACTGGTGTGCCGCTAAGAGGGTTTTGCGTTATCTCGCTAGTACATCGGGCATGGGGTTAGTGCTAGGAGGACGCAGGCCAGTGGTCTTTACCAGACACTCAGACGCTTCTTGGGCAGACGACGCCGAGACATTCAGGTCTTCCTAGGGCTACTGCTTTAGCCTTGCTTCAGGTGCCGTCTCGTGGAGAGCTACCCGCTCCTCGTTTGTTGCCCAGTCCAGCTGTGAGGCTGAGATCTACGCCGGTGCCATGGCAGCACAGGAGCTCCGCTGGCTGACCTTCTTACTCACTGACTTAGGTGAGCGGCCTAGCTCTGCCCCGGTCCTGTACGCTGACAACAGGGCCATGATCCTCCTGTGTCAGGAGCCTCGACTTGAGGGCAGAGCGAAGCATATCCAGCTGCGGTACTTCCTCCTGCGCGAGCTACAGCAGCGACGCCAGGCTCGCGTAGTACACTTGGCCTCAGGTGCCAACACAGCTGATATATTTACAAAGACGCTGGCGCCTAAAGATCATCAGCGGCACTGTGTACAGCTTGGTTTAGTTCCTGTAGCCTCTCACTTGCTAGGGCCTTGACTTTGTAGTGTCCTTTATATATATATTTGCTCAGACTGGACTTGTGTCCACTCCCAGTGGCCGGACACGTAGTGCCGCCCTGGCCTTGTTCTTGCCTTGCCTGTACTCCTTTTTGACTGGTCTTAAGACCCTTGTCTCAGTGGCTGGACTAGTAGTGCCGCCCTGAGCTGCTTGTTCACGAACTACCCCTATGCAGTCTAGGGGGTGTGTCAAACATTTGTATCTCTAATGTTTGTATAGACTGTATAGGGTCACCTCTTAGCGAGTACAACCCTTAGACATATATCCTTGTACCTAGGTTCTCTAATCATTCATTCAGTTCTAAGAGTCCCTTCCCTTGAATCCTCGAAACTAAATGTTCGCTAGTTGACTTTTGGGTCGCGCTCGCCTTCCCGCCAAGAAACTCGTGCCATGCCTCCATACGCGATGTCGAGGGGGAAACAAAATACAGCAGAGTACAGCAGTGCACTTTGTTTAGGAAAAACAATATCACATACGCATGTTCCACAACATCCAGGCGTTATACAAAATTAGCCTCTAATTACAACCTCCTCAAAATTTACAGGCATTTTGGTTACCACCCTAGGGTGCTTTATACGAGGGAATATGTTAGAAATAGATTGCAAATCCCACTTTTGTATTTGTACTTTTATATCCTAGTTTAGGTTATGAATGTTCTAGTGGGTTGGGGTGTACTCACAAATCCCAACCTCACCCAATTGTGATCCCCCCAATCTCCAATTACCCAATTGGAGATTCCGGAGATCCCAATGAGGATTCCCTCCGATTCCCCCTTCATCCATTCTCCCTTACCTTGCCATGTACTTATAGAGCCTTGGGCTCCTTACCTAATCAATCATTTTCAACTCTATTTCTTATATGGTATCAGAGCGACCTATCCACACATGCGGATCAAGGTCCTAATCTTAACGTGCCCCCGCTACACACACCTCATCGTTGCGACATTCATCTCGAGTCGTCGGAATTTTTGACGTGCTCCACTCTGCAGTCGCGCCTCTCATCGTCGACCGCCTTCGCGCTCGACCTCGTTGAATTTATCATCTCTGAAGCTTTCACGCTTCTCATTGTCGAGTTCCTCCTCGGTTCTTCTTGGTCGAATCTCAATTTCGACCATCTCTTAAAACTCGTTCTCGAGTTTCCCCCCAGACCCCGCAAGAATAGGCGAACTCCCATCGCAAAATCGCCTCCACGAACGTCTCGCGTCAAGCAAGAGCAGGTACACAGGTTGAAGCGGAGCGGAGCTGGTTGCGGAGCTGGTTGCGGAGCTGGTTGCGGAGCTGTCTAGCTGCGGGACAGGGCTTGGGGGTGTGTGGGGGGGTGTGTGGGTCCGGGGTTAGACATAGTCTCAGATTGAGTTTCAAGTCGGCGTTTTAACGAATTTTCGCCGACGCCATTTCCTTCTTAGCGGCATTTTGATTTTCAGCAATTCTCGTCGACCAATTTCCAGAAGTGCCGCGATGCACACCGACAATGGCTTACTCAACCACGTCACTCGCCAACCCGATCCCGCTCCTTCGTCTCGAGCCGGACAGTACATGCTCCAACTACAAGGCTTGGCGCTATGGTGTCGACAAGCACCTTTCAGTCGCGAGGTGAAGGGGCTCGAGCTCACCGACGTCCTTCTCAACATCGGTGACGGCAAAGAGCCTCCTAAACCCGAGAGGTCTACCGATCCAGCTAATGCCGCCGCCGAAGCGGTTTATGCTGCTGCACTGCTCAAGTACAAGAATTGGGAGAAGGCCGATGGTGCGGTCATTAGTGTCTTCATGGGCACCACTCCCCCCGAACTTGTCGAAACCTACCACAACTACCCGTCTGCCAACGCCATTTGGCTCTACCTCGAGGATCGCTTCCTGAACAAGACTGCAGTGGGAGTTGCTATACTCATCCCCAGCATGTTCCAAGTGCGGCTCGAGGACTCGCCAGGCATGGCGGACTATATCACCAAGGTGCAGTCCATTCATGGTGAACTCAAACAGTTGGGGATAGTTTTCCCTGAGCAAGCCCTTGCAGCCGCTCTCCTAGTCGGCCTCACTCCGGCATACGAAGTCACACGCAAGATGCTCTTGGGCCTTGCTCCTGCAGACCTCACATTTGCCAAGGTCTCATCCGCGCTCCTTTCTGCCGAAAAGGACAACAGCGCTCAAGCCAAGGCCAATGCAATCCGCGCTCCTGTGCCTCAAGCCTATGCCGCTTCGGCGCCATTCCAGCGCAACCGCTTCCCCCCGTGTCCCTATGTCATCAAGCGCGGCCCTCGTGCCGGCCAGGTGTGTGGCGGCACCAACCACGCCCTTGCCTCCTGCTTCAAGAAGAAGGATGACGAGTGGTATGCCGTCAATGGGACCGCCTCCAAGCCGCCAAGCTGGATGGTCAATCGTGCTTCTCGCAAGGTCAATCAAGTCGAAGCGCAGGAATCCGTGCAGGCTGCTGTAGCTCCCACTGCTGATGTGCGCCTCCACATGTTGTTCCCTCGCACTGCCATGATTAATGAGATAATTTCGCAGTGTCCCGGCTCACAAAGCACCTCAGCCACAATAGAGTTCACCCTCGACAGTGGGGCCACTCACACGGTTCTCAAGGAAGAACACTCCTTCAAGCCATACGAGACACCAATCCGTCTACTAGGAGCAGACTCCAGTTTCACAACACACGCCAAGGGCTCCTCCACAGTTCCGTGCCCAGCTTTTCCTTCGGGCAGTGTCACCGGCATGTGTGTTCCCACACTATGCCACAATCTCGTGGCCCAACACGAGCTCCAACGGGCAGGCGTCACCACGATCTTCCCAGCACACTCGGATCACTGTGACCTCTTCGACCCTAAGTCCAACAAGCTCCTAGCACGCTTCATACTCAACAGTAGCAAGTTCTATATGTTGCGTTCACCTGCACCTCTCGCCGCTCTCTCCCAAGCGCAAGCTGCCAGCACCACTCCGTGTTCGTGTCGCAGCTTCGCCAACCCAACCATCCTCTACCACCATCGCTTGGGTCACCCCAACTTCCGTACACTTGCCGACATCGCTTCCAAGAAACTTCTTCTTGGCCTCCCGTCGGCGCTTCCTCCACCAACAGACTCACCTGCATCCACCTGCCTGGACTGCACCAAGAGCAAGCTCAGGCAGCAGCCGCACCCTTCCTCCCCATCCGTCGCAGCTGCTCCGCTGGACCTAGTGCACATGGATGTCTGGGGCCCAGCTCCAGTCGCATCCCGAGGCGGTCATCGGTACTTTCTTACACTAGTCGATGACCACTCGCGGTATGTTTCTCTGCACCTCCTGCATACCAAGGCGGAGGCACCTGATGTCATCATGGCGTGGGTGCGACAGGCTCAAGTCACGTTCGGCACTCCTCTGAAGTGCCTCCATTCTGATGGCGGGGGAGAATTTCGCAATGGCAAACTCGATAACTTCTGTGCGGCCCAAGGGATTCGGCAAACCTTCACGCTCCCCAAAAGCCCGCAGCAAAACGGCATTGCAGAGAGCCGCAACCACACCTTGGTTCAGATCGCTCGCTGCCTCCTCAGTCACGCCAACACACCACGGTCACTCTGGGGATATGCCCTCTTCCCTGCGGCACTCCTCTACAATCTTTATCCGCATCCCCACCGGCCCGACACCACACCTACCGCTCTCTTGCTTGGGGTCACGCCTTCCGCCCGCTCTCTACGCGTCTGGGGGTGTACCGCGTATGTGTTGCTGAGCCCCCACACGCGCAGGAAGCAAGGTGGCAAGCTTGGTCCCAAAACCCAGACCTGCATGTACCTGGGGCACAACTCCGACTCCCCAGACTACTTATTCCTCAACCCAATCACCAGACAGTTGATTCGCAGCCGTGATGTCGTCTTCGATGAGACACGCCCATTCCACTCTGCGACCACGGGCGAGCCTCCTCCACCTCCCCCGACGCTTGTTTGGGCAGACTTCCATGCCCCACCTCCGGCCGCTGCCCCTTCTCCGGGGCCTTCTCCGTCCGGCGTGTCTCACCCGGCCTCCCCAGTATCCTCCGCAGCGGCACCTCCTCCTGCTCTGCCTTCCCCGCGCGTCGAGCCCGGCTCACCAGTCTCCTACCGGAGGCGCCCAGTCCCTCCGGTCCCACCGCAGCCGCCTTTGTCTCCGGTCTCTAGTCGCACTCATTCCAAGGGACCGGCTCCGCCTCTCGCCTGGGGACCAGCCGCCTTCTCCATCCGGTGTTCGGTCACCCCGCCTCCTCCTGCCGGGGGTGATGTCCCCTCCATCCGTATTCCCCCCCGTGCACTTCTGGAGGACAGGCATGAGGAGCTGTTTGACCTTCACGCAGTCTGCCAATTTCTCTCTCACATTTTCCCGGACATTACAGACTGCCCTTCCCTCAACTTCACGAAGAACCCGACCATTCCGACTCCTCGCACAAAAGAGAAAGCTCTCTCGGGGCCTTATAAGAAGGAGTGGAAGGCAGCAATGGATGTGGAGAACGAGGCATTCATTCGCAACAACAGCTTTGACGATGTTGTTCCCCCTTCTCGTGTCAACATCGTCGGCGGAAAATGATCTTCCGAGTCAAACAACTCCCAGGCGAAGCTCCACTGTTCAAGGCACGATATGTGGCGAAGGGTTTTACCCACAAGGAGTATCTCGACTTCTTCGAAACATTCTCGCCTACGGCCAAGCTCCCGACTGTGCGCGCTCTTCTAGATATAGCCGCTCGCGGCAACTTCGAGATCAAGTCCATGGACGCCTCCTCCACCTTTCTCCAAGGCCAGCTCAAGGAGGATGTTCACATGGAACGCCCACCGGGGTTTCCTGGCACTTACCCTGCCAATACAGTGTGGAAGCTGAAGCGCCCAGTGTATGGCCTCAAGCAGGCTCCTCGTGAGTGGCACAACAAGGTGAAGGAAGTCCTCCTCGCACTTGACTTCCATCCCTCTGCCTCAGATTCCAGTCTCTTCGTTCGTCACTCCTCCGAGCCCTTCTACATCCTTGTCTACGTCGACGACTTCATTCTAGCCGCCAGAGATCCAGCCGACATGGCAGCTATCTAGTCTGCTCTCAGCTCCGCCCTTCTCATGAAGGATCTTGGTGACCTCAAGAACTACCTGGGGATGGAGATCACTCGTGACCGTCAGGCTTGCACGATCAACCTCTCCCAGGAGTCCTACATCGACAACCTTCTCAAGCGGTTCGACATGGACTCCAGTAACTCTGTCTCCACTCCACTCCCACTACAATATCAGCTCACGGCCCCTCCAGTTCCTTCTCCTGACGCCTGCAAGGACCCGTACCCTGAGCTAGTCGGTTCACTCATGTATGCCATGATGTGCACTCGACCAGACTTGGCTTACCCGGTTAGCGTCCTCTCTCGGTACGTCTCCCCTGGACGCTACATTACCTCGTATTGGTCTGCAGCCAAGAGGGTCCTCCGCTATCTACAAGCCACCAAGTCTCACATCCTCACTCTCGGTGGTACCTCTCCAGTCAAGCTCGAGGGATACACAGACTCCTCATGGGCCGATGACCAGACTGACAGACGCTCCTCCCAAGGGTACTGCTTCACTCTTGGAAGCGGAGTCATCAGCTGGCGTTCCACTCGGTCCTCTGCAATCTCCTTGTTGTCCTACGAGGCCGAGATCTACGCAGGCACAATGGCTGCTCAAGAGGCACGCTGGCTCTCCTTTCTCCTCGCTGAGTCAGGCTACCCCCAGCAGTCGCCCACCCTATGGTGTGACAACCAGAGCACCATTCACCTCACTAAGGATCCTGTGTTCCACTCTCGCACCAAGCACATCGAACTTCGTCATTTCTCCATCCGAGATCTTGTTCAGAGTGACCAGCTGACGGTACGGTACATCGCCTCAGATTGCAACCTCGCCGACCTCTTTACCAAGGCTCTTGGCAAGGCTGACCACCATCGTCTTCTTCGTTCCATGGGGCTATATGCTCCTTGACCGGGTTTGCAGTCTATGGGGGTGTGTTAGAAATAGGTTGCATATACCACTTTTGTATTTGTACTTTTATATCCTAGTTTAGGTTAGGAATGTTCTAGTGGGTTGGGGTGTACTCACAAATCCCAACCTCACCCAATTGTGATCCCCCCAATCTCCAATTACCCAATTGGAGATTCCGGAGATCCCAATGGGGATTCCCTCCGATTCTCCCTTCATCCATTCTCCCTTACCTTGCCATGTACTTATAGAGCCTTGGGCTTCTTACCTAATCAATCATTTTCAACTATATTTCTTACAGAATACGGTACGTCAGCATGCGGTTTCAGTAACGCGAACAGTCGCGCTCTTTTCAGTAGCGGTTAGAGCACATAGCATGAATAGATTTGAACACGTGCACTTCCGAATAGGTACTTCTAGCAGGTATAAAAGTAGTTTGTACAACTTCAATTATTAACTTGTTCTTGACTAAATTCTGGTCAACACTTACAAGTTCTAAGACTTCCGCTGTCTTACTAGTCTACCATTCCTGTAAAGATCCATGTTCAAAGTCTTGAAGTATCACAAAGCTTAACACTGACTCTGGTGTTACAACTTGTTAATACTGTTACAAGACTAGCTTAGCTAGGAAGCCATAAAATGGCATCAGGTTTAGCTAGGAGCTAGGAGGAGCCATGGAAATGGCGAGAGGTTTTAGGTGCTAGGAAAGTTGAGGAGAGAAAAGAGGATCAGAATTGAAGAGAGAGGGATACAAGGAGGGGTGTTGTACCCTCTACAGTAATGTTCAATAACATCTACCAAGCCTACACTTATATAATAACTTATATAGTTTAACACACCCCCTAGGCTTGGTAGTAGAAGGACCCACACACCCCCACACCCCCTAACCTAGCACCCCCATTCCCATCAGCCACGACGACTCCAACAGGGCCAACCCCAAGGCCCTTGAGATGGCGACGGCGGCAGTCCCGGCAGGCAACAGCGACGGCGACGACGGGCGTGCGGCGGCAATAGGCCTGCGGCGACGACAGCGGCGACGGCGACGGCTTTGGCTTACGACGGCGGTGACGGCAGCGGCCCCCGCCCTTCCGGCAGCGTGTCCAAACTCCGCACCAGGGGAACGACCGGCGAGAGTCAGACGGCGGCTGTGGCGAAGAGGAGGGGACAGAGGATAAGGGGAAGGGGCGGGGCTTCGGATCTTCAGCGCGACGCCATTGCTGGCGCGGCGCTTACTGGCGAGCGGGCGGGCTGCAAATCCAGCAGCGACACAGGTTGTGCGCGACGGCAACAGGCCAACGACACAGCCACGGCACCACGACGACGCCACCACAGCGTGGCGTCGGAGCCACAGCTTCTCGTCGACTCTGGCACAACAGCACACAAAGGCCGCCACGGCATCTTGGAAAAGGTGCCACGGCGGCAAGCAGTAGGAAGGCCGCGACGGCGGCAAACGGACAGAAGGCCGCGACGGCGGCAAGGTAAGGACGAGTACGTGGCGGAAGTGTGGAGAGCAGGCCCGGGAAAGGCGTCCTGCTCTGAAACCATGTCACAAGACTAGCTTAGCTAGGAAGCCATAAAATGGCATCAGGTTTAGCTAGGAGCTAGGAGGAGCCATGGAAATGGCGAGAAGTTTTAGGTGCTAGGAAAGTTGAGGAGAGAAAAGAGGATCAGAATAGAAGAGAGAGGGATACAAGGAGGGGTGTTGTACCCTCTACAGAAATGTTCAGTGACATCTACCAAGCCTACACTTATATAATAACTTATATAATTTGACAAATACTGGCTGTTACTGGAGGTACTTCCAGTATTACTTTCTACTTCAAGTACTTGTGTCTGCAGATTCTATAGTTAGTCTTCTGCACCACCTTTCAAATGATTTCATGCTATGAGAGTTTTTCGGAATTAAGACTATCGTCAATTATGACTAGACCATCATCATCTCCAACATCTGGTTCTTCAACAACTGGACCTACGGGTATTACAAATCCTATCGTTTTCACAGGCTAAGCACGTACGGTAACTCTGCAATTGGAAATTTTCCACCTGCTTATTCTTCAATCGGGATGCCTCAATAGCAGCCAGTTTTGCCTACTGTGCATCCACCGGGGACTTCGTCCTCTGCACCTGCAAGTGTTGTGTGATGTCATCATATGCTATCACATTCTGTCTGCCTCCCATCCCATGTTTTCAACTTGCATGTGTGGTTTGAATGTGCAAGCATTTGTGTGGTGTGTGTTCTGGAGTTTGGGAATGTGTTATGTGTTATTTTGTTTGAGCAGGTATTTGTGATGATAGATCTTGAGAAGATCTTTCCGACGCAACAAGAATCTCTTCAATTGGAGCAACAACGCGAAAGCTATGAAGATTCAAAGTTCATGAGCTTGCGTTACAATTGCGGCGGTTACTAAGTGAAGTTGTGGGGTGACTTTATATGGAGTTGGGACCTTTGGGGTTGGGGAAACTTGTCACTCTACTGTAACAGCTGCAAATAGGTTGGGAACAACCAAGCTAGGTTGGCAAGGGTGGCCAACTTGGATGGATTGGTTGGGAAGGGACAAAGGTCAAAGTTGAGGTTCCTATAGGGAGGGAATCTTTGTGCTTATGGGGTTTCCTTGGTTGGGGACTCTCTTGGGACCTTCCCTCTCATCCCTCTCTTCCTATCCCAACCTTTCTCTTGCTCCTTCTAATTTTCTTGTGAGATTCTTGAACTTTGATTGAACCTTTTGAGATTGAGTTAAGTTCTCCTCCTACAGCTTACCCCCTAATGCGTCGAAAGCCATAACGTCGCGAATACTTTATCAATCAACGTGATTCAAATTCGGAACGGTAGCTGAGATTAAGAGCTACAACATATCCAAGTTTCGCGACATTCCAACGGCTAGTTTTTCGTCGACGTCGTTTCTTGTGAAGACGACTTTTCTGTCCAGAATTTCGGATTTATATTTTGAGTAATTCTAGCTCCTAAGTTCACCTAGACTCCGTCCTTAATACTAACAAGTGGTATCAGAGCCATATTGAGGACATTAAGAGGAGTCTACAGAAGTTTGAAGACCCTTCTAGACCCACCATGGCCTGTGGGTGTGCGTAAGTGGTGTTCTAAAGGTTGGATGTGTCTTCCGCTAAGGGGAAACTCTACCGAAATTTCGTGGACGCCGACACTTGTGAAAATATCGAGGGAGCTGAGTGTGGACAGCAAAGGGGAGCTGAAATTCGTCATTTCTCAAGAAGGAGATGAATGAGAGAGGAGGAGATGCTAATGGAAGAGGAGCTGTAGCTGAGAAGACAAGTGAGCCGCCGCCATCAAAAGTTGAAGCTTTGGATGGCTCCAACTATGAGGAATGGAGCGGACGGATGAGGAGTGCCTTCAAACGCTACAAGCTCCTGAAGATTACTGTTGGGGAAGAGAAGATGCCGGAGGAAAGCGAAGCACGCGAACGGTGGATTGAGAAAAGCGCGGTGCTTTTCGACCTCATCCTTCAATCGGTCAACAAGGAGATGTTCGAGCACATCAAGGATCTTGTGGAAGCGGATGATTCGGGTCCAAGGGCGTGGAAACTACTACGTGATGTGATTCAGCCCAACACTCTCCCAATGGTGATCGTGCTCGAGAAGGAACTTGCTGCCATCTCCATGCGACCAGGGGACGATGTGAAGCCGGTCCTTGACAAGATCAAGGACACCTATGCAAGGATGGCAGCAGCGGGCAGCAGTGTATCTCAGCTGCAGCAGTGCACCAAGATCATCTCGGTGTTGGACAACTCTTGGGACAACCTCATCCCCACCCTCAACTCTCAGCAAGATCAATGGACACCTGAGTGGCTAAGGCAGCAGATTCTGCAGGAGGACTTCCGCAGACGCCATGTGGGAGGCGGTGCTGCCACTAAGACTGCTGAGGGGTATGGAGCTGCAGGGCGCGGCAGAGGAAGAGGGGGTTGGAGAGGCCGAGGCCGTGGGAGAAGCTTTGGCAGAGGTAGAGGCCGAGGTGACTATAATGAGGGGCATGGGAGCTCCAGTGGCAGGGGGAGTACCAGAATGGAGGGCACCTGCTGGTACTGCAAGAAGGTCGGGCATCCTTGGTTCAAGTGCTTCAGCAGGCCGGAGGGATGGTCACCTCCAGGCATGAAGCCGCCCAGTGGTGAACGTGCACAAGGTGGCGCTGTGCAAGGCTCAGGTGCACAAGGTGAAGGTGCACAAGGTAATGCCTATCCTGGGATGTTTCTCATGGTTGAGGATGTGCATGGGCATGAGGGTGATGTGGGATCTGTGGGAAAGGTTGTGATGCACCCTCTCACGCACTGGGTGATTAATTCAGGTTGCACCAGTCACATGACCCCACGGGCAGATTTGCTTGATGAGGTAAAACCCCCTGGGAAGATCAAGTATGTGGCAGCAGCGTCAGGTGCTTTGCTCCCTGTCATTGGTGTTGGAAATGCCAAGGTTAAGGGAGCTAATGGGGAGCTTGTGGGGCTTGGGAATGTTCTGCTGGTTGAAGGCTTGTCTGCTAACCTTCTCTCTGTGCGACGACTGCAGAAGAGCAAGGCCGAAGTGACCTTTGGACCAACCAGCTGCCGTGCTAAGCTTGGGAAGAAGGTGCTGTGGAGTCTGGAAGAGGAGACCAGCTGCATCAAGGACCTGTGGCAGCTGCCCATCATCCCATGGAATGGGAAGACTCCAACAACAGCAACGGCAGCAACGGCAAAGGCAACAGCAGGAGGAGATGCAACTGCACCAACTGATGGGGTCCTGGAAGCAGTCAAGAAAGTGCAGCAGCAGCAGACACATGGCGAGGTGCTTGCTGGTGTGGATGCGAGCGCGGCATGGGCCAAGGCTTCATCTAGGAGTGGTGAGGCCGATTGGGAGACATGGCATGAGAGGCTGTGTCATGTGAACTTCCCTATGCTACAGAAGTTGGTGAAGGATGGGAGCCTGAAGGGCTTGGAGGTGAAAGGGGGAGTGAAGGAGATTGGGAGCTGCCCTACATGCTTGGAGACCAAGTTCTCCAAGTTCCCCTTCAACAGCACTACAGGACCAGCCAAGACCCCACTTGCACTTGTGCACATGGATGTGGTGGGGCCCACAAGAGCCCCTTCCCTCTCAGGTAGCCGCTATTTCTTGACAATTGTGGATGACCACACTCGGGCAGTGTGGGTTTACCCTTTGAAGAGCAAGGGGGAGGTGGCAGCGGCTGTCCTTAAGGAGTGGATGCCGAGAGCTCAGAGGGAATGCGGATACAAGGTGAAGGTGATCCGTAGTGACAATGGTGGGGAGTTCATTGGAGCTGATTTTGAGGGGGAGTTGAAGAGGAAGGGGATCCAGCATCAACTGACAGTGCCCTACAACCCGCAGCAGAAAGGCGTGGCTGAGAGGTTCAACAGGACCCTGCAGGAGGGGGCACGCACTCTCCTTGGGCGTGCAGGGCTGCCTGATCCGTTTTGGGTGTCTGCACTGAGGCAGGTCGCCCTTGTGAAGAATAGGGTGCTGGCAACAGTTGGGGAGAAGGAGTGGATCCCATATGTCAAGTGGTATGGGAGTGCTCCAGCTGTGAACATGCTGAGGGCATTTGGGTGCATGGTGGTGTTTCATGTGCCTAAGGAGAAAAGGGGGAAGTTGGAGGCTTCTGGAAGATGGGGTGTGCACTTGGGGATTGCAAAGGATCACAAGGGATGGCTGCTATGGGACTTGACCACCCAGAAGCTGACAGTGTCAAGGGATGTGAAGTTTCTTGAGTCCCTGTACTATAAGGAATGGAAGCAGCAGCAACAGAAGCTTCCATCTACACCACTCATTGTGGAGGCAGATGAGTTGCAGCAGCCTTCAAGGCAGGTGGAGGTTGCAGTGTCTGAGGAGGAGATATCTGGGGTGACTGAAGAAGGGGGAGCAGCTGAAGTGGAGCAGCAACAGCAACATGAGTCTCCACCTCGAGTTCCACACCCGCCTGAGCGACCTAGGAGGGATGTGCGCCCTCCTGTGAGGCTGACCTATGGGGGAAGAGGCAAGCCAAATGTGGTGCAGGCTGGGAGTGTGGTTGAGCAGATTGAGGAAGATGAGATCGCTCACTGCTACTGGGCACCAATCCCTGAGCCCAAGACTCGAGAGGAGGCCTTGAATGGACCAAATGGGGAGAAGTGGAAGGCGAGTGAGGATGAGGAGTTCGGGTCCCTAATTGAGAACGAGACATGGGACCTGTGTGACTTGCCTCCTGGAAAGAAGGCAATCACTTCCAAGATGATCTACAGGCACAAGTATGGACCTGAAGGGGAGCTGACCCGCTACAAGTCTAGGCTTGTGGCACGGGGGTTTCAGCAGACAAAGGGGAAGGACTATGATGAGGTGTTTGCTCCTGTGGGGAAAGGAACAACACTGAGGGTGCTGTTAGCGATAGCTGCACTCCTGGGATGGAAGATACGGCAGATGGACATTGTGACTGCCTTTCTGAATGGGATCATTCTGGAGGAGGTGTACATGAAGCAGCCAGAGGGGCTGGATGATGGGAGCGGCAGGGTCTGCAGGCTGAAGAAGGCCATTTATGGCCTTAAGCAGGCGCCTCGTGCATGGTATCACAAGTTGGAGGAGGCGCTGTTGGCTGGGGGTTTCAAGAAGAGTGAGTGTGACCCCAGCCTGTTCCTGCTGCAGGAGAAGGATGAAATCCTCATGCTCTTGGTGTACGTGGATGATATCCTTCTCTTTTCTGCATCCACTGCTTTGCTGGACAGCGCAGAGCAGATGCTGGAGATGCAGTTCAAGTGCTCCAAGATGGGTGAGGTGAAGTACTACTTGGGGATGCACGTGGAGAGAGATGTGGAGAAGGGTGTGCTGAGGTTGCACCAGAGGAAGTACTGTGAGGGGCTGGCTGAGAAGTATGGGCTGCAAGATGGGGGAAAGCCAGCAACACCACTACCTTCGGGGTTCACTGTGGAGCCATGTGCTGATGAGGAGGTAGTGGGTGATAGTGACAGGAAGCTGTTTCATTCGATGGTTGGGTCGCTGAATTATGCTGCAAATCATACACGGCCTGATATTGCATTTGCTACATCACGATTGGCTAGTGTGGTCTCACGCCCTAGTCATGAGCAGCTGGAAGCGGCCAAGAGGTTGGTCCGCTATGTGAGTGCTACGGCATCAGTGGGATTGGAGTACAGTGGAGTGAGGCAGCGGTTGCAGAGAGGTGCTGCAGATGTGAAGAGTGGAGAGATGCTCTTGAGTTGCTATACTGACGCTAGCTTCAACTCAGTGAAAGCGGATGGCACCAGCATTGGGGGTTATGTGTGCTTGCTAGGAGGTGGTGCTGTGAGCTGGCGCAGCAAGAAGCAGAATGAGGTGGGATTGTCCTCATGTGAGACTGAGTACATGGCCTTACACCATGGGGCCAAGGAAGTAGTGTGGCTAAGGCGTTTGTTGGAGGAGTTGGGAGTTGGTCAGGAGGAGCCGACAGTTGTGTTTTGTGACAATGAGTCCGCTGTGAAGCTCGCCAAGAATGCTTGTCTGCATGGGCTGACAAAACACATAAGGCCTAAGTGGCATTGGGTGAGGAGACTCCTTGATAAGGAGGTGCGGCTGGAGATAGTGAAGACCCATCAGCAGGCAGCAGATATTTTCACCAAGCGTCTGGCGGAGGCGGATCATTGGAAGGGCATGAAGCTTGCTGGGATGAGTGTGCATTGAGTATGCATGCTTGAGATGTGGTATGGTGGATGATGGTTGGCAGCCAGAGGGGGAGATTGTTGTGTGATGTCATCATATGCTATCACATTCTGTCTGCCTCCCATCCCATGTTTTCAACTTGCATGTGTGGTTTGAATGTGCAAGCATTTGTGTGGTGTGTGTTCTGGAGTTTGGGAATGTGTTATGTGTTATTTTGTTTGAGCAGGTATTTGTGATGATAGATCTTGAGAAGATCTTTCCGACGCAACAAGAATCTCTTCAATTGGAGCAACAACGCGAAAGCTATGAAGATTCAAAGTTCATGAGCTTGCGTTACAATTGCGGCGGTTACTAAGTGAAGTTGTGGGGTGACTTTATATGGAGTTGGGACCTTTGGGGTTGGGGAAACTTGTCACTCTACTGTAACAGCTGCAAATAGGTTGGGAACAACCAAGCTAGGTTGGCAAGGGTGGCCAACTTGGATGGATTGGTTGGGAAGGGACAAAGGTCAAAGTTGAGGTTCCTATAGGGAGGGAATCTTTGTGCTTATGGGGTTTCCTTGGTTGGGGACTCTCTTGGGACCTTCCCTCTCATCCCTCTCTTCCTATCCCAACCTTTCTCTTGCTCCTTCTAATTTTCTTGTGAGATTCTTGAACTTTGATTGAACCTTTTGAGATTGAGTTAAGTTCTCCTCCTACAGCTTACCCCCTAATGCGTCGAAAGCCATAACGTCGCGAATACTTTATCAATCAACGTGATTCAAATTCGGAACGGTAGCTGAGATTAAGAGCTACAACATATCCAAGTTTCGCGACATTCCAACGGCTAGTTTTTCGTCGACGTCGTTTCTTGTGAAGACGACTTTTCTGTCCAGAATTTCGGATTTATATTTTGAGTAATTCTAGCTCCTAAGTTCACCTAGACTCCGTCCTTAATACTAACAGCAAGATCACAGCAACAAGCAGCAGCATCAATTTCAGCGGCCTTTAGTGGTATGAGTATCGATGGCTCCAGTTATGCAAGAGCTGCAGCCGCTCCAAGCTCCAATTCTTTGTTCGCGTTTTCACCTGCGCAACATCAACAGTTCCATTTCTGCAACAGCAGCAAAAAGCGCAACAACAGCTTCAGCAACAGCACCAAAATCAACAGCAACTATAGCAACAGCAACAACAGTTTCCGCAGCAGCAGATTTCTTTAACTGGACCTATTTTTCAGGCTCCAAACCTTTTAAGCAATACGCAGATCAACACAACTATACCTTTTAATGGCGCTGACTTCTACTCTTGGAGTTTCGAGTTCGAGGTCCTCGCGAAATCCGCTGGATTATGGCCGTTCTTCAGTGGTGATTATTCGTATCCTATTATGGGAACACAGATGGAACATTAAAGTTTTCTTCATGCTTCACTCAGCGCTTACACAATTCTTATCTGCAATCTGTCACTGAAAGAGCAGCTCGGGTATACGCTCGCTTCACACCAGCTTGACTTCAGCTGAATCTGCGTGGAAGCATTTGAAGGGGCTGTATATGGCACATGACACAATTTCCGTCAGTAAAATTCTCTCACAACTGACAACTGTACAGATGAAGGGCAACGAGAATGTTCCAGATAATATCAACAGGGCTTGAACAATTCGTGACCAACTGAAAAAATGCGGCGGATACTTCCCAAAGGACATGTTTGTAACAGTTCTTCTTGCCGGTCTTGGAGCTGAATAGCGGCAGTGTCAATCCTTTCTTCGCATTCAACCAAATCTTTCGGAAGCAGAAATTTGTTCGATTCTTCAAGCAGAGCAGTAGGATCTTGACCTGCAGACAGCACGTAACAAAAGGGAGCAGCAGTTAGTATCAGTTTCTATTCAACGCCTACAAAACGAGTCAACAATCCTTTTGTCACTACTGCAAAAAGGATGGACACAGCATAAAGAATTGCAGCAAGCTTCAAACTGATAAGAAATGAGGAGTGCAGCAGCAGTCGCAGCAGTTCAAGCAACCTGTGAAGCAGAATCCACCAACAACAATTCATGCAACATCAGGAAAATTTTTTTTTAGCTGTGTTACAACAGTTCATACAACAGATTCAGATTTCGACGATGAGAAGCAAGAAAGTTCCATCGAGCAACTAGAGAACATGATCTTACCTCAAGTTTATGCTAATCTCGCTTGGGTTATCGCAGGACCAAACACTTGGTATCTTGACAGTTCTTGTGGACAACACATGTGCTCTGCCGAGACGCTCTGCATTACTCATCAGTGTCCTCTTTGACGTCCAGTACTTGTCACATTTGCAAATGGACAAACAAACATTGGCAAGATCAATCGACAGCGTCATGCTGGATTCTGTTGACACCGGCTTTTCTTTACACGTTACAAATGTCCTTGTCATCGCTGGACAATTGCCTTGTGTCCTGATCTTCTTTCAATGGCTCAACTCCTGCGACATAAGATCAGGACACAAGGCAATTGTGAGACCATGGACCAGGAAATTTATCACAATGATACAAATACTTACATCGGAAAAGCCGCCACTCTGTATGAGGTCTCCGTTCTTCAATTCGAGTCGCAAGGCACTTCTGGAGATTCTGATTGAGTGTTATCTCTTGGGCCTTGGCAACATCCTGAGGAAACTGATTTTAAAACGGTTGATATAGACTTCCGTGCAACTGCAGTTCCAACAGGATATTGTACAGCCGCAGCAGTTATAACGCCTCTTTAGCGGAGCGAATGAACAAGACGTTACAAGAAAAAATGCGTGTCTTGCTGACTCAGACAGCATTGCCACCACAATTTGGACTTACGCTTTGGACCATGCAGTTCTTCTGCACAACTTGCTGTCGACAACTTCTCTTCCACAATTTTCTTCGCCACACCTGCAGTGGACAAAAACAGTCGGCAACACCAAACTTTTAAGAGTTTTCGGGTGTATCGTTCAATACCGACCTCCGACTGCAGCACTCGGGAAAATTTCAAAACGGGCTAAGTGGGGAATACATCTTGGCATCGAGAAGCAATTTTACGCGTGGAAAATTATGGATCTTTGCACGAGTCAAATCGTACCAGGACGTGATTGTCTTTTCTACGAACGACTCACCTTACCTCTTTTTCGTGCTCACCAGGCTGCATCTGCCAATCATGCTAGGCTGTTCGAAGGCTTGTGTGCTTTCGCTTCCGACAAGGCCGAAGCAGATGTATAGGACGAATCCATCGCTGAGTCTTTCGAAGCCGCCACAGACATCCCCGTGCCAACCACATTAGCTGGAACTACCGAGTTTATCCCACTCAGCGAAGCAGACTCTGAAGATGTTCGCGATGTCGTTCTTGATTATGAACGTGATCGTCAGCAGCAGCCAATGCCAGTTGTCTCCGAAGCAGCAATCCGTGTAACACCTGAAGAAGTTGGGGGGGAACAAGGGTCATAACACAACTTCTCCGGTGTCAACTCAAATCGTCCGCATTTTACAGAAACTGGTTTACAAGTATTGGGACTTGCAGTCGCAGTACAGTCAAACAAGAGTAAGATTCTGGAGCCGAAAACAGTTCGCCAAGCCTTGACAAGTCAACACAGGGAAAAATGGCACGAAGCCATGAACCGAGAGTTAGCAGCTTTGGAAAAGAGAGGCACCTGGGATCTAATCCTGCTGAAAGAAACAAAGGAGAGTAAGGTTCTTATTGGGAAATGAGTTTCTGCGTGAAGACAAACGCCGATGGCTCCTTTGAAAAATTCAAGGCGCGATGGGTCATCCGCGGCTTCGAGCAAACTTTTGGCCTCGAGTACGAATTTAACTTTCGCTCCCGTCGGCAGACACACTAGTGTCCGCATCCTCCTTTGTATCGCGGCCTACCGGAACTTCATACTTCGACAAATCGACGTCGCCAATGCATTTTTATATGCACCTGTCGACGCCTTAATTCTGGTTGAGTACCCGCATTCTTCCAAAACTAATCCTCCCAGTATATGCCGTCTCAGAAAGTATCTCTACGGCATCAAGTAGGCTCCACGATTATGGCAGCAGTATCTTTACTGTCAGCTATTAACTGCCGGGTTTCGTCAGCTTCCACACGACCAAGGAATGTATCTACTTACCGACGGTATTGACTACATTCTACTCGTCGCTTATGTCGACGACCTACTTTACATCAGCACCACCGATTCTCTCGCTACTGTCTTCGAACAGAAACTTCAACAGAATCTATAGATCACTATCACTCCTACAGTTACACAATTTCTCAGCCTTAACATCCACTGAACAGCAACTGCTATTCATTTTACAGCTTCTAAGTACGCAGCTACGCTAGCCGCATGCTTTAACCTCACACCTTCAAGTGTCACCACTCCTTACCGATCTCTACCGACAGACTACTAACCCGATACTACTCCACTCGATAACACTGAATTACAACTTTATAAGTAGCAACTGGGTTGTATTCTATTCGCAGCTGTAACGTGTCGTCTCGCACCGGCTTCGTCTATGAACTCGAACCTCTTGGGACTATCTCGCGGAATTCTACAAAGCAAGAGCTCGTAGCTCTATTATCTGCTGAAGCCGAGTTTATAGCTGCCTGCACAGCTATTTGCGAAGGTCTCTATCTGCAAGAGCTACTGGAGGAAGCAAAATTGACGACAAGTACACAGTTCACCCTGCAGTGCGACAACCAAAGTGCAATCAGAATTGCGCATCAACCTGGTTTCGCCAACAGGACGAAACACATTTCGCTTCGATACTGCTTCGTCAACAATGAAGTTGAGAAGGGGAGAATGCAATTAGTCTACTGTTCGACCAATGAAATGGCTGTTGATTTCCTCACCAAGAAGCTGACATGTCAGAAGTTCCAGCTCAACGAACTCTGCAGAATTATCAGGAAGTGACACTATCGGACTTCCACAAATGAAGGGGAGTGTTGTGATAAAATTGTACTTAAGCATTTCTGTAAGTAGTTCCGATAGATATTGTCGAGTTACACTGTAGTTAGCATCCGTAGAATGACGTCAGCAAATATCACTCGTCTGGATGATTACGTCAGCAGGCTGTTTCAGTCATGCGAACTGTCGCGCTCTTTTCAGTAGCGGTTAAAGCGCAAGTAGTTTTGAACAGGTACACTACCGAATAGGTACTTCTAGCAGGTATAAAAGTAGCTTGTAAAACTTCAATTATTAACTTGTTCTTGAGTAAATTCTGGTCAACACTTACAAGTTCTAAGACTTCCGCTATCTTACTAGTCTACCATTCCAGCAAAGATCCTATTCCAAAGTCTTGAAGTATCACAAGACTGTTACTAGTTAAGACTGCTTGTTATTGGAGGTATTTCCAGTATTACTTTCTACTTCAAGTACTTGTGTCTGCAGATTCTGTACTTAGTCTCCTGCACCACCTTTCAAATTATTTCAATAAAGAGATGGTCGTGACATAAGGTAGCACCCTAATTGTATGCACTCTTGCTTACTATTTGTCAACTTATATATGTTTTGATATGTAGAAGTTATAGGCTAGATAGATGTACGTTGTTAGAGGGTACAACTCCAACACTATAACTCTCTTGTTCTCCCTTGTTTCTATCTATTCGTTCTAGTTATCATGGTATCATGAGTAGGTAGGTCCACCCACCCGCTTCCGCCCCGTGCCCTAGCCTACCGCCCTTCGCTAGCTCCGTGCCTTAGTGGGCCCCTCGCGCCCTAGCGGGCCCCTCACGCCCTAGCGGGCCCCTCGCGCCCTAGCGGGCCCCTTCGCGCCCTAGCGGGCCCCTCGCACCCTAGCGGGCCCCTCGCGCCCTAGCGCGCCCCTCGAGCCCTAGCGGGCCCCTCGCGCCCTAGCGGGCCCCTCACGCCCTAGCGGGCCCCTTCCCGCCCTAGCAGGCACCTTTGCGCCCTAGTGGGCCCCTCGTGCCCTAGAGGGCCCCTCCCGCCCCAGCAGGCCCCTCGTGCCCGAGCGGGCCCCTCACGCCTCAGCGGGCCCCTCACACCCTAGCGGGCCCCTCGTGCTATCGTCGGCCCCTCGTGCCCCTACCGGCCCCTCGTACCCTAGCGGGCCCCGCGCGCCCTAGCCGGCCCCTTGCGCCCTCGCGGGCCCCTTGCGCTGCCGTCGGCCCCTCATGCCCCTCCTGGCCCCTCGTGCCCCTGCCGGTCCCTCGAGCCCTAGTGGGCCCCTCACGCCCTTGTCGGCCCCTTGCGCCTTCGCCGGCCCTTTGCAACCGAGCCGTCCCCTCGCGCCTTCCGCCGAGTCGCAATGCCACTGTGCAGCCAAGCCGCTCCGCTACCGTAACCCTGGGCCGCCGTGCCGCCGAGCCGCTGAGCCGCCGAGTCGCAGAGCCACCGTGCCGCCGAGCCACTGAGCCACTGAGCCGCAAAGCCGCTGAGCCACCGTGTCACACTGTGCGATGGAGGATGCAGTTCCTCGCTTGGACACTGCGGGGCACGCGATCGACTTCGCTGCCTGGTTCGTCGACTTCCGCCGACACCTGACAGGTCAGCGCCAGGATGGGCACTCCCTAGCTATGCATGATGATGGCTTGCTCCCCCGGCCCCCTGCGCCTGCTCCCCTCCCTGCTGACCCCATTACTGCTGAGAGCGAGGCCTTTGCTGCTGCTGCGCTCGCTCGCGCTGTCTGGGAATCTCGCGACGCTGTAGCGCAACTTGCCATTTGTCATGCCCTTCCCCTGTCTGTGCATCCGCGCTTCACCACTGTCGAGAATGCTAAGGACTTCCTCACTGCTGTAGTTGAGCGTTACTCCACCCTTGCTTCCACCTCTGTTGGCCGCTTGATCCTACCCATGCTCTTCCCTGATCTTTTCGCTTTCCCCACTGTAGATGACCTCGCTACTCACCTCCGTGCGCTAGAGACTAGCTACCGAGCTGCTAGCACTGCCGCCCAGCTTACTGCCTTCCCCCCACCGTTCTGCGGTACCCTGTACCTCATTGCCATGCGCCTGCCTGACCGCTTAGCCACTGCCTGCGACCACTTCCTTAGTTAGCACCCTGCCGACCTCACCTTGACCGCCTTTGTCACTGCGCTGTCTGAGATAGAGACTCGCCAGTGCGCCACGGTGTGCCTGTGTTTGACCTAAACATGGATCAGATTAGTTCTGATTTGCATTCTCTGTACGCTAACGCTTCGAGTGTTTCTGGATCTTATAACCCTGTGGTCTCTAGCTTAGGCATAGCACCTGTGTGTAGTTCAGACTCCCCTGCTGCGTCAGGCGTAGGACCACTTACTTTGTCTAGTTTAGGTTCTACACTTGCTCTTCCTTCGTCAGCCACTGTGGCTTCACTGTCTTTCACTCTTGACTCCGGTGCCTCAGCTTGCTTCTTCCGCGACCACGCCACCCTCACGCCGCTTGCCGCGCCTGCCGCTGTCTCCCTTGCTGACCCCTCCTCTGGTCCTGTAGTTGCTCGGAGTTCTACCTCCCTTCCCTGTCCGGCGGTTCCCTCGGGTTCCCTTACATGCTTGCGCATCCCTTTGTTCTCAAGGAACTTAGTTGGGGTCGGCTGTCTTCAGGACCTCGGCGTCACCACTACGTTCCATGGTCCGGCACGGCGGTTCAGGGTCACGGTGGCGGCGGAAGGCGCGAGGGGCCAATGGGGGCGCAAGTGGCCGGCTCGGGCGCAAGGGGCCGGCGAAGGCGCAAGGGGCCGACAAGGGCGTGAGGTGCCCGCTAAGGCGCGAGGGGCCGGCAACGGCGCGAGGGGCCCACTAGGGCGTGAGGGGCCAGCTAGAGCGCAAGGGGCCGGTGGGGGCGCGAAGGACCGGTAGGGGCACGAGGGGCCGGTAGGGGAACGAGGGGCCGGTAGGAGCGCGAGGGGCCTTGTAGAGCGCGAGGGGCCCACTGGGGCGCGAGGGGCCCGCTGGGGTGCGAGGGGCTCGCTGGTGGGCGAGGGGCCCGCTGGGGCGCGAGGGGCCCGCTGGGGCGTGAGGGGCCCACTCGGGCACGAGGGGCCCGCTGGGGCGCGAGGGGCGCGCTGGGGCGCGATGGGCGAGCAGGGGCACGAGGGGCGCGCTGGGGCGCGAGGGGCGCGCTGGGGCTCGAGGGGCGCGCTGGGGCGCGAGGGGCGCGCTGGGGCGCGAGGGGCGCGCTGGGGCGCGAGGGGCGCGCTGGGGCGCGAGGGGCGCGCTGGGGCGCGAGGGGCGCGCTGGGGCGCGAGGGGTCCGCTGGGGCGCAAGGGGCGCGCTGGGGCACGAGTGGCCTTCTGGGTTGCGAGGGGCCCGCTGGGGCACGAGGGGCGGTTGGCGAGGGCACAAGGCGGAAGCGGGTGGGTGGACCTACCTACTCATGATACCATGTCAACTAGAATAATTGATTAGAAACAAGTGAGAATAAGAGAGTTATAGTATTGGAGTTGTACCCTTTAACAACATACATCTATCTAGCCTATAACTATTACAGATCTAACCAATTCTCCCCCTCAGGTCGACGCAGAAATTGCGCGAGCTGGCTAACGGTATAGGCGAGATCCGGACGACACGTTACAGCTGCGAATAGAATACAACCCAGCTGCTATTGATATAGTTGTAATTCAGTGTTATCGAGTGGAGTAGTATCGGGTTTGTAGTCTGTCAGTAGAGATCGGTAAGGAGTGGTTACATTTGAAGGTGTGAAGTTAAAGCGTGCGGCTAGCATAGCTGCGTACTTAGAAGCTGCAAGATGAATAGCAGTTGCTGTTCGGTGGATGTAAAGGCCGAGGAACGGTGTGACTGTACGAGTGATAGTGATCTGTAGATTCTGTTGAAGTTTCTGTTCGAAGACAGTAGCGAGAGAATCGGTGGTGCTGATGTAAAGTAAGTCGTCAACATAAGCGACGAGTAGAATTTAGTCATTACCGTCTGTAAGTAGATACATTCCTTGGTCGTGTGGAAGCTGACGAAACCCGGCACTTAGTAGCTGACGGTGAAGATATTGTTGCCATAGTCGTGGAGCCTGTTTGATGCCGTAGAGAGACTTTCTGAGACGGCATACGCAGGGAGGATTAGTTTCGTAAGAATGCGGGTACTCAACCAGAATTAAGGCATCGACAGGTGCATATAAAAATGCATTGGCGAGGAAAATTTGTCGAAGTCTGAAGTTCCTGTACGTCGCGATACAAAGGAGTATTCGGACACTAGTGTGGCTGCCGACGGGAGCGAAAGTTAAATTCGTACTCGAGTCCAAAAGTTTGCTCGAAGCCGCGGACAACCCAACGCGCCTTGAATTTTTCAAAGGAACCATCGGCATTTGTCTTCACGCGGAAAACACATTTTCCGATAAGAACCTTACTCTCCTTGGTTTCTTTCTGTGGGATTAGATCCCAGGTACCTCTCTTTTCTAGAGCTGCTAACTCTCGGTCCATGGCTTCGCGCCATTTTTCCCTATGTTGACTTGTCAAGGCTTGGCAAACTGTTTTCGGCTCCAGAATCTTACTCTTGTTTGACTGTACTGCGACTGCAAGTCCCACTACTTGTAGACCAGTTTCTGTAAAACGCGGACGATTTGAGTTGACACCGGAGAAGTTGTGTTCTGACCCCTGTTCCCCCCCAACTTCTTCAGGTGTTACACAGATTGCTGCTTCGGAGACAATTGGCATTGGCTGCTGCTGCCGATCACGTTCATAATCAAGAACGACATCACGAACATCTTCAGAGTCTGCTTCGCTGAGTGGGATAAAGTCGGTAGTTCCAGCTGACGTGGTTGGCACGGGGATGTCTGTGGCGGCTTTGGAAGACTCAACGATGGATTCGTCCTGTACATCTGCGTTGGCCTCGTTGGAAGCGAAAGCACGCGAGCCTTCGAACAACCTGGCGTGATTGGCAGCTGCAGCCTAGTGACCACGAAAAGTAGGTAAGGTGAGTCGTTCTTAGAAAAGACAATCACGTGCTGGTACGAATTGACTCCTGCAAAGATCCATAATTTCCAACGCGTAAAACTACTTCTCGATGCCAAGATGTATTCCCCACTTAGCCCGTTTTGAAAAATTCCCGAGTGCTGCAGTCGGAGGTCGGTATTGAACGATGTAAGAAATAGAGTTGAAATGATTGATTAGGTAAGGAGCCCTAGGCTCTATAAGTACATGGCAAGGTGAGAGAGAATGAATGAAGAGGGAATTGGAGGGAATCCCCATTGGGATCTCCGGAATCTCCAATTGGGTAATTGGAGATTGTGGGGATCACAATTGGGTGAGGTTGGGATTTGTGAGTACACCCCAACCCACTAGAACATTCACAACCTAAACTAGGATATAAAAGTACAAATACAAAAGCGCGGATGAGACCTTGGCAAATGTGAGGTCTGCAGGAGCAAGGCCCAAGAGCATCTTGCGTGTGACTTCGTATGCCGGAGTGAGGCCGACTAGGAGAGCGGCTGCAGGGGCTTGCTCGGGGAAGACTATCCCCAACTGTTTGAGTTCACCATGAATGGACTGCACCTTGGTGACATAGTTTGCCATGCCTGGCGAGTCCTCGGGCCGCACTTGGAACATGCTGGGGATGATTAAAGCAATTCCCACTGCACTCTTGTTTAGGAAGCGATCCTCGAGGTAGAGCCAAATGGCGTTGGCAGACGGATAGTTGTGGTGGGTTTCGACAAGTTCGGGGGGAGTGGTGCCCATGAAGACACTAATGACCGCACCATCGGCCTTCTCCCAATTCTTGTACTTGAGCAGTGCAGCAGCATAAACTGCTTCGGCGGCCGCATTAGCTGGATCGGCGGACCTCTTAGGTTTAGGAGGCTCTTTGCCGTCACCGATGTTGAGAAGGACATCGGTGAGCTCAAGCCCCTTCACCTCGCGACTGAGGAGGTGCTTGTCGACACCATAGCGCCAAGCCTTGTAGTTGGAGCATGTACCGTCTGGCTCGAGACGAAGGAGCGGGATCGGGTTGGCGAGTGAAGTGGTTGAGTAAGCCATTGTCGGTGTGCAGCGCGGCACTTCTGGAAATTGGTCGACGAGAATTGCTGAAAATCACTCTGACGGCTTCATCAAAATGCCGCTAAGTAGGAAATGGCGTCGGCGAAAATTCGTTAAAACGCCGACTTGAAACTGAATCTGAGACTATGTCTAACCCCGGACCCACACACCCCCCCACACACCCCCAGGCCCTGCCCCGCAGCTACACAGCTCCGCAACCAGCTCCGCAACCAGCTCTGCAACCAGCTCCGCAACCAGCTCCGCTCCGCTTCAACCTGTGTACCTGCTCTTGACTTGAAGCGAGACGTTCGTGGAGGCGATTTCGCGAGGGGAGTTCGCCTATTCTGGCGGGGTCTGAGGGGAAACTCGAGAACGAGATTTAAGAGATGGTCGAAATTGGGATTCGACCAAGGAGAAACGAGGAGGAAATCGACGACGAGAAGCGTGAACGCTTCAGAGATGAAAAATTCAACGAGTGAATGGATGAAGGGGGAATTGGAGGGAATCCCCATTGGGATCTCCGGAATCTCCAATTGGATTATTGGAGATTGGGGGGATCACAATTTGGGGAGGTTGGGATTTGTGAATACACCCCAACCCAGTAGAACATTCATAACCTAAACTAGGATAAAAAAGTACAAATACAAAAGTGGTATTTGCTGTCTATTTCTATTAAAGTCACGTTCGGCACTCCTCTGAAGTGCCTCCATTCTGATGGCGGGGGAGAATTTCGCAATGGCAAACTCGATAACTTCTGTGCGGCCCAAGGGATTCGGCAAACCTTCACGCTCCCCGAAAGCCCACAGGAGAACGGCATTGCAGAGAGCCGCAACCACACCTTGGTTCAGATCGCTCGCTGCCTCCTCAGTCACGCCAACGCACCACGGTCACTCTGGGGATATGCCCTCTTCCATGCGGCACTCCTCTACAATCTTTATCCACATCCCCACC
Organism: Closterium sp. NIES-67; assembly: GCA_027943415.1. Classification (NCBI taxonomy): domain Eukaryota; kingdom Viridiplantae; phylum Streptophyta; class Zygnematophyceae; order Desmidiales; family Closteriaceae; genus Closterium; species Closterium sp. NIES-67. The sequence goes on along the minus strand of BQMB01002199.1, from coordinate 121,494 downwards.
GGCCCGACACCACACCTACCGCTCTCTGGCTTGGGGTCACGCCTTCCGCCCGCTCTCTACGCGTCTCGGGGTGTACCGCGTATGTGTTGCTAAGCCCCCACACGCGCAGGAAGCAAGGTGGCAAGCTTGGTCCCAAAACCCAGACCTGCATGTACCTGGGGCACAACTCCGACTCCCTAGACTACTTATTCCTCAACCCAATCACCAGACAGCTGATTCGCAGCTGTGATGTCGTCTTCGATGAGACACGCCCATTCCACTCTGCGACCACGGGCGAGCCTCCTCCACTTCCCCCGACACTTGTTTGGGCAGACTTCGATGCCCCACCTCCGGCCGCTACCGCTTCTCCAGGGCCTTCTCCGTCCGGCGTGTCTCACCCGGCCTCCCTAGTATCCTCCGCAGTGGCACCTCCTCCTGCTCCGCCTTCCCCGCGCGTCGAGCCCTGCTCACCAGTCTCCTACCGGAGGCGCCCAGTCCCTCCGGTCCCACCGCAGCCGCCTTCGTCTCCGTTTTCTCGTCGCACTCGTTCCAAGGGACCGGCTCTGCCTCTCGCCTGGGGACCAGCCGCCTTCTCCATCCGGTGTTCGGTCACCCCACCTCCTCCTGCCGGGGGTGATGTCCCCTCCATCCGTATTCCCCCCCGTGCACTTCTGGAGGACAGGCATGAGGAGCTGTTTGACCTTCACGCGGTCTGCCAATTTCTCTCTCACATCTTCCCGGACATTACTGACTGCCCTTCCCTCAACTTCACCGAGAACCCGACCCTTCCGACTCCTCGCACAAAAGAGGAAGCTCTCTCGGGGCCTTATAAGAAGGAGTGGAAGGCAGCAATGGATGTGGAGAACGAGGCGTTCATTCGCAACAACAGCTTTGACGATGTTGTTCCCCCTTCCGGTGTCAACATCGTCGGCGGAAAATGGATCTTCCGAGTCAAACAACTCCCAGGCAAAGCTCCACTGTTCAAGGCACGATACGTGGCAAAGGGTTTCACCCAGAAGGAGAATCTCGACTTCTTCGAAACCTTCTCACCCACGGCCAAGCTCTTGACTGTGCGCACTCTTCTTGATATAGCCGCTCACGGCAACTTCGAGATCAAGTCCATGGACGCCTCCTCCGCCTTTCTCCAAGGCCAGCTCAAGGAGGATGTTCACATCGAACGCCCACCGGGGTTTCCTGGAACTTACCCTGCCAACACAGTGTGGAAGCTGAAGCGCCCAGTGTATGGCCTCAAGCAGGCTCCTCGTGAGTGGCACAAGGTGAAGGAAGTCCTCCTCGCACTTGACTTCCATCCTCTGCCTCAGATTCTGTTGGTGCAACCCTAAGGCTTGCACTCGGCTTGTCGTCCTTGCTTGTGTGTGTGCATGCATGGCATGGAATGAATTGTGAGTCGATGTCATTGCTATCTAATGCTCGTGTGTGTGTTTGAATGGTGTATCACAAAGTAGTTTGTGTCGGTCAAGACATTAGCGAGTTTTTACAACTCGCATGTCAAGTCGTCGTTGGTGTATCGCATGTGTTTTTCCTATTTTGTGGTGATGGATGTGGTGGGCCCCTTGAAGCTTGGAGCTGCTGGAGAAGAGTACTTCCTCACCATTGTGGATGTCTACACTCGCATGACCTGGGTGTATGTGCGTCCCAAGAAGAGTGATGTAGCTGAAACGGTGAAGACCGATTGGTTGCCGATGGTGGAGGGGCAAGAGCCTTGACTCATGTGGGAGAAGACAAATGGGTGCCCTATGTGGAGTGGATTGGAAGAAAGCCAAAGGTGGATATGCTTCGGGTGTTCGGGTGCATGTGCATGGCACTTGTGCCTAAGAAACTTCGGCACAACAAGCTTGATGCCAAGGCAACATGGGCCGTGCACCTGGGCATGGCTCAAAACAGCAAGGGATGGCTTCTTGGGAGGGCCCCAATGGGAGGGCCCCAATGGGAAGGAGTGGAAGAGGGCATCAGATGAAGAAATGGGGAGCATCATAGAGAACGACACATTTGACTTGGTGAACCTACCTCCGGGGCGGAAGGCAATCTCTTCCAAGTGGCTCTTCAAGCGCAAGACCGACGCCGACGGCAACATCGAGCGCTACAAGAGCAGACTTGTAGCCAAGGGGTATCAGCAGCAAGAGAAGAAGGACTACAATGAAGTGTATGCCCCTGTGGTGAAGGGTACAACCCTTCGAACCCTCTTCGCCGCGGCGGCCATCAAAGGATGGGTGGTGAAGCAAATGGATATAGTAACGGCCTTCCTCAACGGCGTTTTGGAGGAAGAGACCTTCATGGAGCAGCCAGAGGGGTACAATGATGGGAGTGGCAGAGTGTGGAAGCTGAAGAAAGCACTCTATGGCTTCAAGCAAGCCCCTAGGCAATGGTACATCAAGCTGCGGGAAGTCTTGGAGGCGATCGGCTTCACTCCCTCAACGGCCGATCAATCCTTGTTCATGCTTGGCGAGGGGGAGCAGAGGAGCTTCATGGTGGTTTATGTGGATGACATCCTCATATTCTCACCCTCCTCTGACCTTGTGAAGGATGTGATGCTGAAGCTTCAAGACAAATTCAAGTGCAAGACCCTTGGTGACGTCAACTACTACCTTGGGCTTCACATTGAGCGAGATGTGGAAAAGCGGTGGATGCGAGTGCATCAAAAGAAGTACTTGGAGGCATTGGCTGCAAACTTTGGGAAGAGTGAAGGTCATGTGGCTACTCCTCTTCCCTCAGGGTTCAAGTGTGTGAAAGGACCAGCGGAGGAAAGAGTTGGTGAAGAGGAGAGGCGCCGTTTTCACTCCTTGGTGGGCAGCCTCATGTATGCGGCCGTTCACACAAGGCCGGATGCAGCCTTTGTTAGAAATAGGCTGCAAATACCACTTTTGTATTTGAAGTTTTATATCCTAGTTTAGGTTATGAATGTTCTAATGGGTTGGGGTGTACTCACAAATCCCAACCTCACCCAATTGTGATCCCCCCAATCTCCAATTACCCAATTGGAGATTCCGTAGATCCCAATGGGGATTCCCTCCAATTCCCCCTTCATCCATTCACTCTCACCTTGCCATGTACTTATAGAGCCTTGGGCTCCTTACCTAATCAATCATTTCAACTCTATTTCTTGTTGAGGTGAATGGCACTCTGGTTGTCACACCACAGGGTGGGCGACTGCTGGGGTTAGCCTAACTCAGCGAGGAGAAAGGAGAGCCAGCGTGCCTCTTGAGCAGCCATTGTGCCCGCGTAGAGCTCGGCCTCGCAGGACGACAGGGAGACTGCAGAGGACCGAGTGGAGCGCCAGCTGATGACTCCGCTACCAAGGGTGAAGCAGTACCCTTGGGAGGAGCGTATCAGTCTGGTCATCAGCCCATGAGGAGTCTGTGTATCCCTCGAGCATGACTGGATAGGTACCACAAAGAGTGAGGATGTGAGACTTGGTGGCTTGTAGATAGCGGAGGACCCTCTTGGCTGCAGACCAATGCGAGGCAGTGTAGCGTCCGGGTAAGCCAAGTCTGGTCAAGTGCACATCATGGCATACATGAGTGAACCGACTATCTCAGGGTACGGGTCCTTGCAAGCATCAAGAGAAGGAACTGGAGGGGCCATGGAGCTGATGCTGTAGTGTGAGTGGAGTGGAGACAGAGTTACTGGAGTCCATGTCGAACCCCTTGAGAAGGTTGTCGATGTAGGACTCCTGGGAGAGGGTGATTGTGCAAGCCTGGCGGTCACGAGTGATCTCCATCCCCAGGTAGTTCTTGAGGTCACCAAGATCCTTCATGAGAAGGGCGGAGCTGAGAGCAGACTGGACAGCTGCCATGTCGGCTTGATCTCTGGCGGCTAGAATGAAGTCCTCGACGTAGACGAGGATGTAGAAGGGCTCGGAGGAGTGACGAATGAAGAGACTGGAATCTGAGGCAGAGGGATGGAAGTCAAGTGCGAGGAGGACTTCCTTCACCTTGTTGTGCCACTCACGAGGAGCCTGCTTGAGGCCATACACTGGGCGCTTCAGCTTCCACACTGTGTTGGCAGGGTAAGTGCCAGGAAACCCCGGTGGGCATTCCACGTGAACATCCTCCTTGAGCTGGCCTTGGAGAAAGGCGGAGGAGGCGTCCATGGACTTGATCTCGAAGTTGCCGCGAGCGGCTATATCAAGAAGAGCGCGCACAGTTGGGAGCTTGGCCGTGGGCGAGAATGTTTCGAAGAAGTCGAGATACTCCTTCTGGGTGAAACCCTTTTCCGCCGACGATGTTCACACCGGAAGGGGGAACAACATCGTCAAAGCTGTTGTTGCGAATGAACGCCTTGTTCTCCACATCCATTGCTGCCTTCCACTCCTTCTTATAAGGCCCCGAGAGAGCTTCCTCTTTTGTGCGAGGAGTCGGAATGGTCGGGTTCTCGGTGAAGTTGAGGGAAGGGCAGTCAGTAATGTCCGGGAAGATGTGAGAGAGAAATTGGCAGACCGCGTGAAGGTCAAACAGCTCCTCATGCCTGTCCTCCAGAAGTGCACGGGGGGGAATACGGATGGAGGGGACATCACCCCCGGCAGGAGGAGGCGGGGTGACCGAACACCGGATGGAGAAGGCGGCTGGTCCCCAGGCGAGAGGCGGAGCCGGTCCCTTGGAACGAGTGCGACTAGAGACCGGAGACGAAGGCGGCTGCGGTTGGACCGGAGGGACTGGGCGCCTCCGATAGGAGACTGGTGAGCCGGGCTCGATGCGCGGGGAAGGTGGAGCAGGAGGAGGTGCCGCTGTGGAGGATACTGGGGAGGCCGGGTGAGACACGCCGGACGGAGAAGGCCCTGGAGAAGGGGCAGCGGCTGAAGGTGGGGCATCGAAGTCTGCCCAAACAAGCGTCGGGGGAGGTGGAGGAGGCTCACCCGTGGTCGCAGAGTGGAATGGGCGTGTCTCATCGAAGACGACATCATGGCTGCGAATCAGCTGTCTGGTGATTGGGTTGAGGAATAAGTAGTCTGGGGAGTCGGAGTTGTGCCCCAGGTATATGCAGGTCTGGGTTTTGGGACCAAGCTTGCCCCCTTGCTTCCTGCGCGTGTGGGGGCTTAGCAACACATACGCGGTACACCCCCAGACGCGTAGAGAGCGGGCGGAAGGCGTGACCCCAAGCCAGAGAGCGGTAGGTGTGGTGTCGGGCCGGTGGGGATGCGGATAAAGATTGTAGAGGAGTGCCGCATGGAAGAGGGCATATCCCCAGAGTGACCGTGGTGCGTTGGCGTGACTGAGGAGGCAGCGAGCGATCTGAACCAAGGTGTGGTTGCGGCTCTCTGCAATGCCATTCTGCTGCCGGCTTTCGGGGAGCGTGAAGGTTTGCCGAATCCCTTGGGCCGCACAGAAGTTATCGAGTTTGCCATTGCGAAATTCTCCCCCGCCATCAGAATGGAGGCACTTCAGAGGAGTGCCGAACGTGACTTGAGCCTGGCTCACCCACGCCATGAGGACATCATGTGCCTCCGCCTTGGTATGCAAGAGGTGCACAGAAACATACGGCGAGTGGTCATTGACTAGTGTAAGAAAGTACCGATGACCGCCTCGGGATGCGACTGGAGCTGGGCCCCAGACATCCATGTGCACTAGGTCCAGCGGAGCAGCTGCGACGGATGGGGAGGAAGGGTGCGGCTGCTGCCTGAGCTTGCTCTTGGTGGAGTCCAGGCAGGTGGGTGCAGGTGAGTCTGTTCGTGGAGGAAGCGCCGACGGGAGGCCAAGAAGAAGTTTCTTGGAAGCGATGTCGGCAAGTGTACGGAAGTTGGGGTGACCCAAGCGATGGTGGTAGAGGATGGTTGGGTTGGCGAAGCTGTGACATGAACACGGAGTGGTGCTGGCAGCTTGCGCTTGGGAGAGAGCGGCGAGAGGTGCAGGTGAAAGCAGCGTGTAGAGCTTGCTACTGTTGAGTGTGAAGCGTGCTAGGAGCTTGTTGGACTTAGGGTCGAAGAGGTCACAGTGATCCGAGTGTGCTGGGAAGATCGTGGTGACGCCTGCCTGTTGGAGCTCGTGTTGGGCCACGAGATTGTGGCATAGTGTGGGAACACACATGCCGGTGACACTGCCCGAAGGAAAAGCTAGGCACGGAACTGTGGAGGAGCCCTTGGCGTGTGTTGTGAAACTGGAGTCTGCTCCTAGTAGACGGATTGGTGTCTCGTATGGCTTGAAGGAGTGTTTTTCCTTGAGAACCGTGTGAGTGGCCCCACTGTCGAGGGTGAACTCTATTGTGGCTGAGGTGCTTTGTGAGCCGGGACACTGCGAAATTATCTCATTAATCATGGCAGTGCTAGGGAACAACATGTTGAGGCGCACATCAGCAGTGGGAGCTAGAGCAGCCTGCACGGATTCCTGCGCTTCGACTTGATTGACCTTGCGAGGAGCACGGTTGACCATCCAGCTTGGCAGTTTGGAGGCGGTCCCATTGACGGCATACCACTCATCATCCTTGTTCTTGAAGCATGAGGTAAGGGTGTGGTTGGTGCCGCCACACACCTGGCCGGCACGAGGGCTGCGCTTGATAACATAGGGACACGGGGGAAAGCGGTTGCGCTGGAATGGTGCTGAAGCGGCATAGGCTTGAGGCACGGGAGCGCGGATTGCATTGGCCTTGGCTTGAGCGCTGTTGTCCTTTTCGCCATAAAGGAGCGCGGATGAGACCTTGGCAAATGTGAGGTCTGCAGGAGCAAGGCCCAAGAGCATCTTGCGTGTGACTTCGTATGCCGGAGTGAGGCCGACTAGGAGAGCGGCTGCAGGGGCTTGCTCGGGGAAGACTATCCCCAACTGTTTGAGTTCACCATGAATGGACTGCACCTTGGTGACATAGTCCGCCATGCCTGGCGAGTCCTCGAGCCGCACTTGGAACATGCTGGGGATGAGTATAGCAACTCCCACTGCAGTCTTGTTCAGGAAGCGATCTTCGAGGTAGAGCCAAATGGCGTTGGCAGACGGGTAGTTGTGGTAGGTTTCGACGAGTTCGGGAGGAGTGGTGCCCATGAAGACACTAATGACCGCACCATCGGCCTTCTCCCAATTCTTGTACTTGAGCAGTGCAGCAGCATAAACTGCTTCGGCGGCGGCATTAGCTGGATCGGGGGACCTCTCAGGTTTAGGAGGCTCTTTGCCGTCACCGATGTTGAGAAGGACGTCGGTGAGCTCGAGCTCCTTCACCTCGCGACTGAGGAGGTGCTTGTCGACACCATAGAGCCAAGCCTTGTAGTTGGAGCATGTGCCGTCCGGCTCGAGACGAAGGAGCGGGATCGGGTTGGCGAGTGAAGTGGTTGAGTAAGCCCTTGTTGGTGTGCAGCGCGGCACTTCTGGAAATTGGTCGACGAGAATTGCTGAAAATCACTCTGACGGCTGTATCAAAATGCCGCAAAGTAGGAAATGGCGTCGGCGAAAAATTCGTTGAAACGCCGACTTGAAACTGAATCTGAGACTATGTCTAACCCCGGACCCACACACCTTCCCACACACCCCCAGGCCCTGTCTCGCAGCTACACAGCTCCGCAACCAGCTCCGCAACCAGCTCCGCAACCAGTTCCGCTCCGCTTCAACCTGTGTACCTGCTCTTGCTTGACGCGAGACGTTCGTGGAGGCGATTTCGCGAGGGGAGCCTATTCTGGCGGGGTCTGAGGGGAAACTCGAGAACGAGTTTTAAGAGATGGTCGAAATTGAGATTCGATCAAGGAGAACCGAGGAGGAAATCGACGATGAGAAGCGTGAACGCTTCAGAGATGAGAAATTCAACGAGGTCGAGCGCGAAGGCGGTCGACGATGAGAGGCGCGACTGAAGAGTGGAGCACGTCGAAATTCCGACGACTCGAAACGAATGTCGCGACGATGAAGTGCGCGTAGCGCGGGCACGTTTAGATTAGGACCTTGATCCGCGTGTGCGGATAGGTCGCTCTGATACCATGTAAGAAATAGAGTTGAAATGATTAATTAGGAAAGGAGCCCAAGGCTCTATAAGTACATGGCAAGGTGAGAGTGAATGGATGAAGGGGGAATTGGAGGGAATCCCCATTAGGATCTCTGGAATCTTCAATTGGGTAACTGGAGATTGGGGGGATCACAATCGGGTGAGGTTGGGATTTGTGAGTACACCCCAACCCACTAAAACATTCATAACCTAAACTAGGATATAAAAGTACAAATACAAAAGTGGTATTTGCAGTCTATTTCTAACACTAATCTGATCCATGTCTAGGGCAAACACAGGGACACCGTGGCGCAGCAGACTGGGCGAATCATGGAGGTACGGGGCTGGACCAAAGCGGCGACAAAAGAGGTTGTCGAGGCGACGGAAGCAGCGGGTGGTCGGGTGCGGGCGCCGGCACACTGTGCCACGGAGGGGCCCGGTTTGTAACTGGTACTGGCAGCTCACAGAGCCAAAGCCGCCAGTGGACACCGAGCTGCGAGGGCCACCACCACGACCACTACCTCTTAGGGCTCCTGGCCACCCCGGCGGGAGGCGAGCCCACGGCTGCTGCTACTGCTGCGGCTGCGACGACTACTACTGCTGTGGCTGCTGTTCCTGCTGCGATGGCTGCGGCTGCTGCTGCTGCGTCTGCGATGACTGCTGCTGCTCCTGTACACCAGCTCCAACCCCCTCGTCAGAACCACTATCCCCGCCACCACCACCACCACCAGCACCACCACCACGTCCTCCCTTGGGGCCACGGCGCCTCCGGTGCTGGCGCTGCTGGAGGTAAGCCGCTGCTGCTGTCTCAGTGGCAGGGGCAGTCGTGGCAGCTGCAGTTGAGACGTCAGCATACGTGCACTGGGAGGGAGCACAGCCCTGAAAGGTTGGGACTGTTGTAACACCGCTCGACTGAGGGATAGTGCGCTGGCAAGTCTCTATCTTAGACAGAGCAGTGACAAAGGCGGTCAGGGTGAGGTCGGCAGGGTGCTGACTAAGGAAGTGATCCCGGGCAGTGGCTAAACGGTTGGGTGAGGCGCATGGCAATGAGATACAGGGTAGCGCATTACAGTGGGGGGAAGGCGATGAGCTAGGCGGCAGTGCTAGCAGCTCGGTAGCTAGTCTCTAGCGCACTTAGGTGAGTAGCGAGGTCAAGTACAGTGGGGAAAGGGGAAAGATCAGGGAAGAGCATGGGTAGGATCAAGCAGCCAGCAGAGGCGGAGGCAGGGGTGGAGTAACGCTCAACTACAGCAGTGAGGAAGTCCTTAGCATTCTCGACAGTGGTGAAGCGCGGACGCTCAGACAGGGGAAGGGCATGACTAATGGCAAGCTACGCTACAGCGTTGCGAGAATCCCAGACAGCGCGAGCGAGCGCAGCAGCAGCAAAGGCCCTGCTCTCAGCAGTAGTGGGGTCAGCAGGGAGGGGAGCAGGCGCAGGGGGGCGGGGGAGCAAGCCATCAACATGCATAGCTAGGGAGTGCCCATCGTGGCGCTGACCTGTCAGGTGCCGGCGGAGGTCGAAGAGCCAGGCAGCGAAGTCGATAGCGTGCCCCTCAGCGTCCAAGCGAAGAACGGCGTCCGCCATCGTAGAGTGTGACATGGTGGCTCAGCGGCTTTGCAGCTCAGCGGCTCAGCGGCTCAGCAGCTCAGCAGCTCGGCGGCATGGCGGCTCTGCGACTCGGCGGCTCAGCGGCTCGGTCTGTACCGAGACCGCCTCAGGTGCCCCCCTTGGGACGTTCCCCCGGGACCCGGTGTCTGGCATCTTTACGCTTGACACTGCTTCCCCGTTGGTGGACACGTCCTCCCCCCGTTCTGCGTCTACTCAAATTGGTGCGGCTTGCTCGTGTCGGTCCTTCACTCACCCGTCCCTTCTATGGCACCACCACCTAGGTCACCCCGCGCTCCCGCGTCTGCGTTACATGTCTCAGCACAGTCTCGTCCAAGGCCTCCCTGCGTCGCTCCCAGCCCTCCCTCCCTCACCCGCGCCGCCGTGCACCCCCTGCGTCGAGGGCCGGCTGCGCCATGCTCCTCACTCCTCCTCGCTTCATTCTGCCACTACACCACTCCATACCCTCCACTTGGACGTCTGGGGCCCAGCCCCTGTCGCTGGACCGCGTCGTGAGTGTTACTTTCTTGTGCTCGTCGACGACTTCACGCGCTACACCACGGTGTTTCACTTGGAGCGGAAGGCCAACGTGCCTGCCGGTCGTATCCCGTGGTTCATAGCTGCGCTCCTCCATCAAGGTCCCCCTGTGCTGTGTCTTCACTCCTGCCGTAGTGGCGAGTTCGTCTCTGGTCCGCTTGGTCAGTTCTGTTATGCGGAGGGCATCACCCAGACGTACACCCTACCGGACTCCCCGCAGCAGAATAGGGCCGCTCAGTGACGCATCGGATTGGTCATGGAGGTGGCTCGTACCTCCATGATCCATGCCGGTGAACCCCATTTTCTGCTGCCGCTCACTTCGCCTCTACCCACCGCCTTGACTACGCCACTGCTCTGGTCTCTGACCCTGCCGGTCCTCCGTCTGTCGGGGGTGGTCTTTCCCTTGCCAGTGACGTCCTAGAGGACAGGCAGTATGAGCTTGCTATCCTGTACGAGGCTGCTCCCAATCTCTATTCCATGCTGCTAGTCCCTGAGGGTGACTCAGACGCCTTTGACATCCCGACCCCTCGCACCTACGCTGAGGCGACCTCGGGACCCTGGGCCTCTTAGTGGATTGTTGCCATGGAGAAGGAGATGGCATCTTGGAGTTCTACTGGCACTTACGTTGACGCAGTTCCTCCACCTGGGGTGAACATAGTCGATGGCCGGTGGCTCTTCAAGGTGAAGTGCCCTCCTAGAGAGCCGCCTGTATTCAAGGCGCGCTACGTGGTTAAAGGCTTCAGTCAGCGAGAGGGGGTGGACTTCTTTCAGACCTTCGCCCAGAACCCGGGAGATGACTACTCTTTGGGCACTGCTATACGTTGCAACTCAGCGTGACTACAAGCTTCACTCCCTCGACTTCTCCACTGCTTTTCTGCAGGGCAGCCTACATGAGCAGGTCTACCTGCATCATCTTCAGGGCATCACTGGTACCTTCCCTCCTAGGACCCAGTGGCTCCTCCGGCGCCTGGTCTACGGCCTGCGACAGGCACCCTGTAAGTGGCACGACACGCTGCGTGCTACACTAGCTAACCTGCAGTTCTTTCCGTCGGCTGCAGACCCTTCGCTCTTCGTTCGTGCTAGCCAGAGTCCGTTCTACATCCTTATCTACATAGACGACCTGGTCTTCACTACTGCAGACAGAGATGTAGTGGCCTCCGTAAAGGCCGAGCTAATGAGGAGACACACCTGCACTGACCTAGGAGAGCTGCGCCGCTACCTTGGCCTGCAGATCTCCAGGGACAGAGCAGCGTGCACCATCACTCTCACACAGTCACACTTGGTGCGCCAGGTCCTGTAGCGGTTCGGTCTTCAGTTCTCCTCCGCACAGCCCACACCTCTGCCAGTAGACCACACGCTCTCAGCTCCATTTCCCGAGGAGTCTGGAGAGCCCAGTGGTCCTTACGCAGAGTTGGTCGGCTGCCTCATAAACCTGATGAGTTGCACTCGTCCAGCTCTCACATACCCTCTCATAATCCTGGCTTGCTTTGTGGCCACAGGCTGACACCGACCACAGCGCTGGTTGGCCGCTAAGAGGGTTTTGCGTTATCTTGCAAGTACATTGAGCATGGGGCTACTGCTAGGAGGACGTAGGCCAGTGGTCCTAATAGGGCACACAGACGCTTCTTGGGCAGACGACGCAGAGACACTCAGGTCCTCCTAGGGCTACTGCTTTAGCCTTAGTGCAGGTGCCATCTCGTGGAGGTCCACTCTTTGCTCGTCTGTTGCCTAGTCTAAATGTGAGGCTGAGATCTACGATGGTGGCATGGTGGCACAAGAGCTCCGTTGGCTGATCTTCTTGCTTGCTGACTTAGGTGAGCAGCCTAGCTCTGCCCCGGTCCTGTACGCTGACAACAGGGCCATGATCCTCTTGTGTCAGGATTCTCGACTGGAGGACAGAGCGAAGCACATTCAAATGCGGTACTTCCTCCTGCGCAAGCTACAGCAGCATCGCTAGGCCCGCGTAGTACACTTGGCCTCCGGTGCCAACACAGCTGATATCTTTACTAAGGCGCTTGCGCCTAAAGATCATCAGCGGCACTGGTTACAACTAGGTCTAGGTCCTGTAGACTCTCACTTGCTAGGACCTTGATTCTGTACTCATATATATTTTGGTCTTTCATACTGGCCTTGTGGCTACTCTTCCAGTGGTCAGACTAGTAGTGCTGCCCTGGTTTTCTGTTGTCTTGGTTTTGCATCCTTGGCAGCTGGTTGTTGGAACCCTGCCTCAGCGGTTGGACTAGTAGTGCCACCCTGAGCTGTGTGTTTCTTCCTCTGCACTACCCCTTATCTAGCCTAGGGGGTGTGTCATCTTATTCATGTGTTGATTGTAAGAAATAGAGTTGAAAATGATTGATTAGGTAAGGAGCCCAAGGCTCTATAAGTACATGGCAAGGTGAGAGAAAATGGATGAAGGGGGAATTGGAGGGAATCCCCATTGGGATCTCCGGAATCTCCAATTGGGTAATTGGAGATTGGGGGGATCACAATTGGGTGAGGTAGGGATTTGTGAGTACACCCCAATCCACTAGAACATTCATAACCTAAACTAGGATATAAAATACAAATACAAAAGTGGGATTTGCAATCTATTTCTATCATATTCCCCCGTATAAAGCACCCTAGGGTGGTAACCAAAATGCCTCTAAATTTTGAGGAGGTTGTAATTAGAGGCTAATTTTGTATAACGCCTGGGTGTTGTCGAACATGCGTATGTGATATAGTCTTTCCTAAACAAAGTGCACTGCCGTACTCTGCTGTATTTTGCCGTATGAGGAGTCTTTGTATCCCTCGAGCTTGACTGGAGAAGTACCATCAAGAGTGAGGATGTGAGACTTGGTGGCTCGTAGATAGCGGAGGACCCTCTTGGCTGCAGACCAATGCGAGGCAGTGTAGCGTCCGGGGGAGACGTACCGAGAGAGGACACTAACCGGGTAAGCCAAGTCTGGTCGAGTGCACATCATGGCATACATGTGTGAACCGACTAGCTCAGGGTACGGGTCCTTGCAGGCGTCAGGAGAAGGAACTGGAGGGGCCGTGAGCTGATGTTGTAGTGGGAGTGGAGTGGAGACAGAGTTATTGGAGTCCATGTCGAACCGCTTGAGAAGGTTGTCGATGTAGGACTCCTGGGAGAGCGTGATCGTGCAAGCCTGGCGGTCACGAGTGATCTCCATCCCTAGGTAGTTCTTGAGGTCACCAAGATCCTTCATGAGAAGGGCGGAGCTGAGAGCAGACTGGACAGCTGCCATATCGGTTGGATCTCTGACGGCTAGAATGAAGTCGTCGACGTATACGAGGATGTAGAAGGGCTCGGAGGAGTGATGAACGAAGAGACTGGAATCTGAGGCAGAGGGATGGAAGTCAAGTGCGAGGAGGACTTCCTTCACCTTGTTGTGCCACTCACGAGGAGCCTGCTTGAGGCCATACACTGGGCGCTTCAGCTTCCACACTGTGTTGGCAGGGTAAGTGCCAGGAAACCCCGGTGGGCATTCCATGTGAACATCCTCCTTGAGCTGGCCTTGGAGAAAGGCGGAGGAGGCGTCCATGGACTTGATCTCGAAGTTGCCGCGAGCGGCTATATCAAGAAGAGCGCGCACAGTCGGGAGCTTGGCCGTGGGCGAGAATGTTTCGAAGAAGTCGAGATACTCCTTCTGGGTGAAACCCTTTTCCGCCGACAATGTTCACACCGGAAGGGGGAACATCATCGTCAAAGCTGTTGTTGCAAATGAACGCCTCGTTCTCCACATCCATTGCTGCCTTCCACTCCTTCTTATAAGGCCCCGAGAGAGCCCTCTTTTGTGCGAGGAGTCGGAATGGTCGGGTTCTCGGTGAAGTTGAGGGAAGGGCAGTCAGTAATGTCCGGGAAGATGTGAGAGAGAAATTGGCAGACCGCGTGAAGGTCAAACAGCTCCTCATGCCTGTCCTCCAGAAGTGCACAGGGGGGAATACGGATGGAGGGGACATCACCCCCGGCAGGAGGAGGCGGGGTGACCGAACACCGGATGGAGAAGGCGGCTGGTCCCCAAGCGAGAGGCGGAGCCGGTCCCTTGGAACGAGTGCGACTAGAGACCGGAGACGAAGGCGGCTGCGGTGGGACTGGAGGGACAGGGCGCCTCCGATAGGAGACTGGTGAGCCGGGCTCGATGCGCGGGGAAGGTGGAGCAGGAGGAGGTGCCGCTGCGAAGATACTGGGGAGGCCGGGTGAGACACGCCGGACGGAGAAGGCCCTGGAGAAGGGGCAGCGGCTGAAGGTGGGGCATCGAAGTCTGCCCAAACAAGCGTCGGGGGAGGTGGAGGAGGCTCACCCGTGGTCGCAGAGTGGAATGGGCGTGTCTCATCGAAGACGACATCACGGCTGCGAATCAGCTGTCTGGTGATTGGGTTGAGGAATAAGTAGTCTGGGGAGTCGGAGTTGTGCCCCAGGTATATGCAGGTCTGGGTTTTGGGACCAAGCTTGCCCCTTTGCTTCCTGCGCGTGTGGGGGCTTAGCAACACATACGCGGTACACCCCGAGACGCGTAGAGAGCGGGCGGAAGGCGTGACCCCAAGCCAGAGAGCGGTAGGTGTGGTGTCGGGCCGGTGGGGATGCGGGCATATAGGAGTGCCGCATGGAAGAGGGCATATCCCCAGAGTGACTGTGGTGCGTTGGCGTGACTGAGGAGGCAGCGAGCGATCTGAACCAAGGTGTGGTTGCGGCTCTCTGCAATGCCGTTCTGCTGCGGGCTTTCGGGGAGCGTGAAGGTTTGCCGAATCCCTTGGGCCGCACAGAAGTTATCGAGTTTGCCATTGCGAAATTCTCCCCCGCCATCAGAATGGAGGCACTTCAGAGGAGTGCCGAACGTGACTTGAGCCTGGCGCACCGAGGCCATAATGACATCAGGTGCCTTCGCCTTGGTATGCAGGAGGTGCACAGAAACATACCGCAAGTGGTCATCGACTAGTGTAAGAAAGTACCGATGACCGCCTCGGGATGCGACTGGAGCTGGGCCCCAGACATCCATGTGCACTAGGTCCAGCGGAGCAGCTGCGACGGATGGGGAGGAAGGGTGCGGCTGCTGCCTGAGCTTGCTCTTGGTGCAGTCCAGGCAGGTGGGTGCAGGTGAGTCTGTTGGTGGAGGAAGCGCCGACGGGAGGCCAAGAAGAAGTTTCTTGGAAGCGATGTCGGCAAGTGTACGGAAGTTGGGGTGACCCAAGCGATGGTGGTAGAGGATGGTTGGGTTGGCGAAGCTGCGACACGAACACGGAGTGGTGCTGGCAGCTTGCGCTTGGGAGAGAGCGGCGAGAGGTGCAGGTGAACGCAACGTATAGAGCTTGCTACTGTTGAGTATGAAGCGTGCTAGGAGCTTGTTGGACTTAGGGTCGAAGAGGTCACAGTGATCCGAGTGTGCTGGGAAGATCGTGGTGACGCCTGCCCGTTGGAGCTCGTGTTGGGCCACGAGATTGTGGCATAGTGTGGGAACACACATGCCGGTGACACTGCCCGAAGGAAAAGCTGGGCACGGAACTGTGGAGGAGCCCTTGGCGTGTGTTGTGAAACTGGAGTCTGCTCCTAGTAGACAGATTGGTGTCTCGTATGGCTTGAAGGAGTGTTCTTCCTTGAGAACCGTGTGAGTGGCCCCACTGTCAAGGGTGAACTCTATTGTGGCTGAGGTGCTTTGTGAGCCGGGACACTGCGAAATTATCTCATTAATCATGGCAGTGCGAGGGAACAACATGTGGAGGCGCACATCAGCAGTGGGAGCTACAGCAGCCTGCACGGATTCCTGCGCTTCGACTTGATTGACCTTGCGAGAAGCACGATTGACCATCCAGCTTGGCAGTTTGGAGGCGGTCCCATTGACGGCATACCACTCGTCATCCTTCTTCTTGAAGCAGGAGGCAAGGGCGTGGTTGGTGCCGCCACACACCTGGCCGGCACGAGGGCCGCGCTTGATGACATAGGGACACGGGGGGAAGCGGTTGCGCTGGAATGGCGCCGAAGCGGCATAGGCTTGAGGCACAGGAGCGCGGATTGCATTGGCCTTGGCTTGAGCGCTGTTGTCCTTTTCGGCAGAAAGGAGCGCGGATGAGACCTTGGCAAATGTGAGGTCTGCAGGAGCAAGGCCCAAGAGCATCTTGCGTGTGACTTCGTGTGCCGGAGTGAGGCCGACTAGGAGAGCGGCTGCAGGGGCTTGCTCGGGGAAAACTATCCCCAACTATTTGAGTTCACCATGAATGGACTGCACCTTGGTGATATAGTCCGCCATGCCTGGCGAGTCCTCGAGCCGCACTTGGAACATGCTGGGGATGAGTATAGCAACTCCCACTGCAGTCTTGTTCAGGAAGCGATCTTCGAGGTAGAGCCAAATGGCGTTGGTAGACGGGTAGTTGTGGTAGGTTTCGACGAGTTCGGGAGGAGTGGTGCCCATGAAGACACTAATGACCGCACCATCGGCCTTCTCCCAATTCTTGTACTTGAGCAGTGCAGCAGCATAAATTGCTTCGGCGGCGGCATTCGCTGGAATGGCGGACCTCTCGGGTTTAGGAGGCTCTTTGCCATCACCGATGTTGAGAAGGACGTCGGTGAGCTCGAGCCCCTTCACCTCGCGACTGAGGAGGTGCTTGTCGACACCATAGCGCCAAGCCTTGTAGTTGGAGCATGTGCCGTCCAGCTCGAGACGAAGGAGCGGGATCGGGTTGGCGAGTGAAGTGGTTGAGTAAGCCATTGTCGGTGTGCAGCGCGGCACTTCTGGAAATTGGTAGACGAGAATTGCTGAAAATCACTCTGACGGCTGTATCAAAATGCCGCTAAGGAGGAAATGGCATCGGCGAAAATTCGTTAAAACGCCGACTTGAAACTGAATTTGAGACTATGTCTAACCCCGGACCCACACACCCCCCCACACACCCCCAGGCCCTGTCCCGCAGCTACACAGCTCCGCAACCAGCTCCGCTCCGCTTCAACCTGTGTACCTGCTCTTGCTTGACGCGAGACGTTCATGGAGGCGATTTCGCGAGGGGAGTTCGCCTATTTTGGCGGGGTCTGAGGAGAAACTCGAGAACGAGTTTTAAGAGATGGTCGAAATTGAGATTTGACCAAGGAGAACCGAGGAGGAAATCGACGATGAGAAGCGTGAACGCTTCAGAGATGAGAAATTCAACGAGGTCGAGCGCGAAGGCGGTCGACGATGAGAGGCGCGAGTGCAGAGTGGAGCACGTCGAAATTCCGACGACTCGAAACGAATGTCGCGACGATGAAGTGCGCGTAGCGGGGGCACGTTAAGATTAGGACCTTGATCCGCGTGTGCGGATAGGTCGCTCTGATACCATGTAAGAAATAGAGTTGAAATGATTAATTAGGAAAGGAGCCCAAGGCTCTATAAGTACATGGCAAGGTGAGAGTGAATGGATGAAAGGGGAATTGGAGGGAATCCCCATAGGGATCTCCGGAATCTCCAATTGGGTAATTGGAGATTGGGGGGATCACAATTGGGTGAGGTTGGGATTTGTGAGTACACCCCAACCCACTAGAACATTCATAACCTAAACTAGGATATAAAAGTACAAATTCAAAAGTGGTATTTGCAGTCTATTTCTAACACTCGTGGCCACCCCGGTGGGAGGCGGGCCCTTGGCTGCTGCTGGTGCTGCAAATGCTGCGTCTGCTGCTGCGACTGCTGCTGCTGTGTCTTCTGTGGCTGCTGCTGCTCCTGGACACCTGCCCCGGCCCCCTCGTCAGAACCACTGTCACCACCACCACGCTCACCACCACCACGAGCACCACTACCACGCCCTCCCTTGGGGAAGTGGCGGCCGCGACGCTGTCGCTGCTGCTGCGAGATGGCCGCCGTTGTAGTCTCAGTGGCAGGAGTAGCTGTAGTGACGGCGGTGGAAACGTCAGCGTACGTGCACTGGGAGGGAGCACAACCTTGAAAGATAGGGACCGCCGCAACATTGCTCGACTGATCGACAATGTGCTGGCGAGTCTCTATATCAGAAAGGGCAGTGACAAAGGCAGTCAGGGTGAGGTCACCAAGGTGCTGGCTAAGGAAGTGGTCTCGGGCAGTGGCTACGCGGTCAGGCAGGCACATGGCAATAAGGTAGAGGATAGCGCAGAACGGTGGGGAAAAGGCAATGAGCTGGGCAGTAGTGCTAGCAGCATGGTAGCTAGTCTCTAGTGCACGGAGGTGTGTAGTGAGGTCAGCAACAATGGGGAAAGTAGAGAGATCGAGGAAGAGCATATAGAGGATCAAGCATCTAGCTGAGGCGGAGGCAGGCGTGGAGTAGCGTGCAAATACTGCATGTAGGAAGTGTTTGGCTTGCTCACAGTTCCCCTGTCCACCCGCCCATTCTCCCTCCAGTGCGTGACCCTGTTAACGACCCGTTGTTCCCTTTTGCTAAGTATGTCACTGACCCTGCTGCTCCTCCTAAGTCTGTCTTTGCGCTTGTCGCTGCTGTCACCGACTTTGCTGCTAGCCGCCGCCTTGACTACGCTGTCGCTCTAGTCTCTGGTACTGCCCGTCCTGCGTCCATCGGGGGTGCACCTGCCCTTGACATTGACGTGCTAGCGGACAGGCAGTACTCTGTTCCCCATCTATGCTCCATGCTTGTATCCCCAGAGGGCGACCCAGATGCTCTCGACATCCCTGTTCCACGCTCTTATGCTGAGGCGGTGTCGGGGCCCTAGGCAGCCCAGTGGATACAAGCCATGGAGGCTGAGATGGCATCCTACAGATCCACAGGCACTTACATCGACGCAGTTCCCCCGCATCGGGCGAACGTCGTCGATGGCATGTGGATCTGCACGGTGAAGCGCACACCTGGAGAGCCGCCAAAGTTCAAGGCGCGTTATGCGGCTAGAGGCTTCAGTTAGCGTGAGGGTGTGGACTTCTTCCAGATCTTCTCCCCGACCCCGAAGATGACTTCTCTTCGGGTCCTTCACATAGCTGCGCAACGTGACTACAAGCTTCACTCACTTGACTTCTCCACAGCGTTCCTGCAGGGTAGTTTGCATGAGCAGATGTACCTCCGGCGCCCTCTAGGGTTCTTTGGGTCCTTCCCACCTGGGACACGGTGGAGCCTGCGCCGTCCTGTCTACAGCCTTTGTCATGCACCCCGTGAGTGGCACGACACACTTCACACCACTCTTGCTGAGCTGCATTTTTTTCCATCCTTTGCTGACCCCTCTCTGTTTGTTCGTACGGGTTAGACACCGTTCTACATTCTAGTATATGTAGACGATCCTATCTTTGCTACTCCTGACAGAGTGGCACTTGCCTCACTTGCTACTCCACTATTCAAGGCACGATACGTGGCGAAGGCTCGACTTTCTTCGAAACATTCTCGCCCACGGCCAAGGTCCCGACTCTGCGCGCTCTTCTTGATATAGCCGCTCGCAGCAACTTCGAGATCAAGTCCATGGACGCCTCCTCCGCCTTTCTCCAAGGCCAGCTCAAGGAGGATGTTCACATGGAACGCCCACCGGGGTTTCCTGGCACTTACCCTGCCAACACAGTGTGGAAGCTGAAGCACCCAGTGTATGGCCTCAAGCAGGCTCCTCGTGAGTGGCACAACAAGGTGAAGGAAGTCCTCCTCGCACTTGACTTCCATCCCTCTGCCTCAGATTCCATTCTCTTCGTTCGTCACTCCTCCGAGCCCTTCTACATCCTCGTCTACGTCGAGGATTTCATTCTAGCCGCCAGAGATCCAGCCGACATGGCAGCTGTCCAGTCTGCTCTCAGCTCCGCCCTTCTCATGAAGGATCTTGGTGACCTCAAGAACTACCTGGGGATGGAGATCACTCGTGACCGCCAGGCTTGCACGATCACGCTCTCCCAGGAGTCCTACATCGACAACCTTCTCAAGCGGTTCGACATGGACTCCAGTAACTCTGTCTCCACTCCACTCCCACTACAGCATCAGCTCACGGCCCCTCCAGTTCCTTCTCCTGACGCCTGCAAGGACCCGTACCCTGAGCTAGTCGGTTCACTCATGTATGCCATGATGTGCACTCGACCAGACTTGGCTTACCCGGTTAGTGTCCTCTCTCGGTACGTCTCCCCCGGACGCTACACTGCCTCGCATTGGTCTGCAGCCAAGAGGGTCCTCCGCTATCTACAAGCCACCAAGTCTCACATCCTCACTCTTGGTGGTACCTCTCCAGTCAAGCTTGAGGGATACACAGACTCCTCATGGGCCGATGACCAGACTGACAGACGCTCCTCCCAAGGGTACTGCTTCACCCTTGGTAGCGGAGTCATCAGCTGGCGCTCCACTCGGTCCTCTGCAGTCTCCCTGTCGTCCTGCGAGGCCGAGCTCTACGCGGGCACAATGGCTGCTCAAGAGGCACGCTGGCTCTCCTTTCTCCTCGCTGAGTCAGGCTACCCCCAGCAGTCGCCCACCCTGTGGTGTGACAACCAGAGTGCCATTCACCTCACCAAGGATCCTGTGTTCCACTCTCGCACCAAGCACATCGAACTTCGCCATTTCTTCATCCGAGATCTTGTTCAGAGTGACCAGCTGACGGTACGGTACATCACCTCAGATTGCAACCTCGCCGACCTCTTTACCAAGGCTCTCGGCAAGGCTGACCACCATCGCCTTCTCCGTTCCATGGGGCTATATGCTCCTTGACCGGGTTTGCAGTCTATGGGGGTGTGTTAGAAATAGACTGCAAATACCACTTTTGTATTTGTACTTTTATATCCTAGTTTAGGTTATGAATGTTCTAGTGGGTTGGGGTGTACTCACAAATCCCATCCTCACCCAATTGTGATCCCCCCAATCTCCAATTACCCAATTGGAGATTCCGGAGATCCCAATGGGGATTCCCTCCGATTCCCCCTTCATCCATTCTCCCTTACCTTGCCATGTACTTATAGAGCCTTGGGCTCCTTACCTAATCAATCATTTCAACTCTATTTATTACAGTGGGTAGTTGGGTATCTAGATTTTCGTGGATCCTTTCCGGTACGCTATGCCAATTCCCACTGGAGTAGATGCCGCTTCTCTGCCAAGGGAATCACGGGTTCGATGATGCACTCGAGTGTGAAGAGTCCCTTGAGGAATGGATTCATCCCTTCAACCTGGATAGTGGCAATGTGTGTAGGCTAGCTGAGAGCGGCTGCTTTGTTTTTGTGTCCGAGCTTTTACACGATGTCATAGTGGAAGTGCGTCTCGAGGAAGTCAATCATGGTTGTGCAATTCTAAGGCTTGCACTTGACTTATCGTCCTTGTTCGTGTGTGTACATGCATGGCATGGAATGATTTGTGAGTCTATGTCATTGCTATCTAGTGCTTGTGTATGTGGTTGAAAGGTGTATCACAATGTGGTTTGTGTCGGTCAAGACATTAGCGAGTTTTTACAACTCGCATGTCATGTCGTCGTTTGCACGTCGCATGTGTTTTTCAATTTTTGTCCAGTGTGAAGTGTCCATTGCATCACAGGTGAGTGCAGAAAGCCCTCATCAACTCAAGAAGAATTTATCTTGTAGAACCAAGACCAAGAGCTCAAGATTTCAAGCCCTAGGGACGCGGATAAAAATTAAAATAGTGAAAATAGTAATGCTATTTCGTGTAGTGTTACATTTCACTTGGTGTAGCCTCTTTTTGGGTTTTTTTTTAGTCCCTTCATGAATGGGGACTCCGTGATGGTGTGCCACCAACGTGGACCTTGGCTCTTGGGGTATGTAGAGGCTGGAAACCATCTAAATCTCGATTCTTCTTGCGAATTTTGTACTTCAAAGACTATAGTGGCTGCTATATCTTCTGCCAATCAAACCACCATAGCGTCGTCAAATCTTCATGGAATTTCATGATTCAACTTGCTGCTGATGGAAAACAGAAACACAATCAAGATCCAATTTACAGATCACCATTTAAGTCACAGATCAGATCGCTGTCAATATTTGCAGCTGTCTGTTGAAAATCCGACTGTGCACTCTATCTCTCATTTTAGGCACATCTGAGCCTATTGTGATTATAACAAGTGGTATCAGAGCCCCTTGGAGGCATTCAGACCATGCCTAGATCAGGGAAAGGAGATGGCAGAGGTCCTGGAGGAAGAGAAGATGCCCAAGTACAAGGCCAACACCAAGATCCACTCATTGCTCCTGTGCAACCTAGCTTTGGCCCCTCTAGGGATGAGCCTAGAGTGTTTGGCCTTGACAAGTTCAACGATGACAGCTCATCTCTCTCTTCCTATGTAATGCCTTTGCTTGATCAATAAACTCAACATTTCTGTTTCTAACAATGTCGACCCAGAGAAGATCGAAGCTGTACGCACGAGGAAGATGCTCGAGAACATGAAGGAGTTGCAACAGTTTATAGGCTTTGCCAATTATTACAACTAGTTCTTGCCACAATATGCGAAAATCACCGCACCACTTACGAATATGCTGAAGAAGAACATGGCCTAGAAATGGGAACCGAATCATCAAGAAGCGGTGGAGCACTTGAAACATGCACTTATGTCCGCACTAGTACGCATCTTGCCAGATCCTCAACGCGTCTACTTTATCGAAGCTGTCGCCAGTGACCAGGCAATGCAAGCAGTCTTGGTACAAGACTAGGGGAATGGGCTTCAACCTATCGCCTACCTCAATGAAAATTCACAAAAGGCAGAACTCAATTACCTGATACACGACAAAGGGGCCCTTGTTATTGTCATCGCATTTGAAACGTGGAGATGCTATCTCGAAGGACGGAAAATGACTATCCACATTGACCACTACAGCCTGGAATATTTGAAGACACTGCCAGACCTCTCCATGCGATAGCTTCAGTGGATTTGTTATAATCACAATAGGCTCAGATGTGCCAAAAATGAGAGATAGAGTGCACAATCGAATTTCCGTCAGACAGCTTCAAATATTGATAGCGATGTGATCTGTGAAATAAATGGTGATATGTAAATTCTCTTTGGAACGCGTTGCTTTCGCCTATCAGCAGGAAGTTGAATCATGAAATTCCATGAAGATTTGACAACACTATGGCGGTTTGGCTAGCAGGAGATATCGCAGCCATTATAGTCCTAAAAGTACTAACTTAGCAAGAAGAATCGAGATTGAGATGGTTCCCAGCCTCTACATACCCCAAGAGCCGAGTTCCACGTTGGTGGTACACCACCAGGGAGTCGCCAACCACGAAGAGATTCAAAACAAACCCAACAAGGGGCTACACCTAGTGAAATGTAACACTACATGAAGTAGCAGTACTATTTTCAGTATTGTAATATTCATCCGCATCCCTTGGGCTTAAAATCTTGAGATCTTGGTCTTGGTTCTGCAAGATGAAATCTTGTTGAGTTGATAAGGGCTTGCTGTACTCACCTGCGACGCAATGGACACTTCACAAAAAAAAACAAAAAAAAAACACATGCGACGCGCAAACTATGACTTGACATGCAAGTTGTAAAAACTCGCTAATGTCTTGACCAACACAAACCACATTGTGATACACCATTCAAGCACATACACAAGCACTAGATAGCAATGACATAGACTCAAAAATCATTCCATGCCATGCATGCACACACACGAACAAGGACGACAAGCCGAGTGCAAGCCTTAGGGTTGCACCAACAAAACCCCCCTCGGATTGCTGGCCTTTGAATTTGCTCTCCTTAGTTTACAGCCATCCCAGCAAGCTTGCAACACTTCCAATGCTACTGCTCAACCAGCCTCTTGGTCATCATGTCAGCTGGCTGCGCCGTCGCCTTCACATAGTGTAACTCCACTTCACCCGAGGTTACCATACTTCTCAACCAATGCCACTTCACCTTCATGTGCTTGGTAAGGCCATGAAGTACGGGGTTTTTAGCCAATGCAATAGCACCCTGGCTATCACAATAGAGTGGGGTAGGTCCTTGCTGCTCCTCCCCCAATTCAGCTAGCAAACGCCGCTGCCACACAACCTCTCTTATGGCACGGAAGAGTGCCATGTACTGAGACTCCACCGAGCTCAATGCTTGGTCCACTTGTTTCTTGCTCTCCCAAGCTGTTGGGCCTCCACCAACATAGCAGATGAAGCCTCCCACACTTGTCATATCCTCTGGTTCTGACTCCCAAGATGCCTCAGAGAAGGCGGTTAGAAAGAGCCTCTCGGGTTCGACTCCATCCGCACCCTTTTGACGCCTTTGTGCCGCCGCGGAGTATTGCAGTCCAACAGTTGCTGTTTGGCCAAGGTACTTGGCCACCCTCTCTCCAGCTGCTACCTGCTCTTCATTAGGGCATTGGACAACCCTAGCCAGCTGCCCAGTAGCAAAGGCTGCATCCAGCCTTGTGTGAACAGCCGTCTACATGAGGCTGCCTACCAAGGAGTGAAAACGGCGCCTCTCCTCTTCACCAATACTTTCCTCCGCTAGTTCTTTCACACACTTGAAACCCGAGGGTAGAGGAGTGGCCACATGAGAGTTCGAAGGGTAATACCCTTCACCACAGGAGCATATACTTTATTGTAGTCCTTCTTCTCCTGCTGCTGGTACCCCTTGGCTACAAGTCTGCTCTTGTAGCTCTCAATGTTGCCGTCGACATCGGTCTTGCGCTTGAAGAGGCACTTCGAAGAGATCGCCTTCGGCCCCGTAGGTAGGTTCACCAAATCAAACGTGTCGATCTCTATGATTCTCCCCATTTCTTCATCTAAGGCCTTCTTCCACTCCTTCCCATTAGGACCCTCCCAAGCCTCCTTGGGATTTGTAGGCTCCCCCGTCATCTCCACCGGAGAGAAGAAGGCAAAAGCGTACTCCTCGCTGTCAACTTCCGCGTCATCGCCTAGCATGAGAGCCGAACCGGTCAAGGTTGTGTTGGCTGGTCTTCCAAGTCGATCATAGCCCAGCCTATTGGGGGGCTGAGTCTTCCTTCTCCCCCTTCCTTCCTCCTCTGCTGCAGGGACTTGAATGCTCTCATGGGGTTGCTGCATATTTGGTCGGTTCCCGCGAGCACTTGTAGCACGAGGCGGAAGTGACGGTGCACGCTCATCACCATGCTGCTACTCAGCTCCAAGGGCAGCTCCACATGCTCCAAGCCGGTACTCTTCACCTCTCAAAGTCGCACACTGAACTTCGCTTGGTTCTCCGCCTTCCACTCCTTGTACGGTAAGTTCTCCATGAACTTGCAATCTCTGCTCACCAAGAACTTCTTGGTAAATGGGTCCCAAAGAAGCCATCCCTTGCTGTTTTGAGCCATGCCGAGGTGCACGGCCCATGTTGCCTTGGCATCAAGCTTGTTGTGCCGAAGTTTCTTAGGCACAAGTGCCATGCACATGCACCCGAACACCCGAAGCATATCCACCTTCGGCTTCCTTCCAATCCACTCCACATAGGACACCCCTTCGTCAATTCAAAGTGCCGCCATTTGCCGCTCCAAAACCACAGCCACCGCCGCTGTTGCAGGAGCGTGTACACCCTTGAGAGCAGCCCATGCCTTTGGTCCCTTTGCTGGTTCACGCTGAAAAGGCTTGATGTGATGGATTTGGCTGCTCCCCAACGCTTGCCCAAGTAGAAGATAGCCTTGTGCGCTCTTCCGCACCCACGGGCTCTTCTCCGGGTTGTTCTCGGGGCGCTTCTCCGTTCCTTCCATCACCTCCAGCAGATCATAGTGGTCAAAGATGTTCTCCACTCAATGGTGATGTGGAACCGTCTTGGGAGATGGCACTGGGGAAAGCACAAGCGGCATTGGGTATGTGGGAAGGTTTGCACCTAACCACGTCGGTGAGAGTCACCATCCTCAATCAATATGTCATGCCAATACTTATCCTCCAAGTGCAAGTTTACCCGCCACCGGCTGGCACCTAGAAGCGGATCAGGAAACTGGTGCATGATTTTATTTCAGGAGGGAAGGTATCGATGGACATCCTATTTATTCTCTGGAACTATCAGCTGGTCTGCACAGGTAGGAGAGATGGGGGTTTGGAGGTCATTGATCCGAAGGCGAGAGTGGACAGCCTGGCGGTGCGCAGCGTAGCGTTCATGTTACTGGAGCGGAACCGGATGAAGGAGTGGTTGGCGCAAGAGGCAGCTAACCTCCCACTGGGGGCTGCATTGCTGTTCGCCCATCCAGACCTGTTGAAACGCTGGGCCAGGAGTAGTCAGAGATGGAGGGCGGACACGGAGGTGTTCATAAAGTCCCCGCTATCTGTGATTCCGGGAGTCCCTTCGAGATGGGAGGAAGAGAATGAGCAGCTGTCTTTTAACAGGAATATAAGATCCCGGGCTGAAAGCCTTCTTGGAAACCAGAAAGCAGCAGACGGGATTTGTGGAGTGGTGATGGGGGATCTAATCCAGGAAACATGGGGACGGGAGCAGAATCTTGGAAGACCACGCGACACTTGCAGCGGAGTTGGGTACAACCACAGCGGCGATGATGGTACTAAAGGCATACGAGGCAGCACCTGCTCACTGGAAACAGCTCTTACTGGCCCCTGTTACAGCAACGGAGATCCTCCAGCACACAGCAATAGTACGGACCCGCAACCATAGAGATGGCGGTTTCAACTATTGGAGAGTAGACAGGGTGGATGGGGAGAAGCTGGTAGGTAGCCTGGTTCTTCCTGATAGTCGTTTCTATATCCCTACGGCGACTTCTCCAGGAAGAACGAGACTCGCTATCGGTACGGTCACTCCGATGAAGATGGACAGTGGTGCAATGGTTGGTCCTTTAGGTCACCCGCGTACTCGCTTACTATCTTTGTCGATATGTGATGGTGGAAAAGTGGCTCCGCTGAAGTTGCTGAGACAAGCACTAGCAGTTACAACAAAGCAGCCGAGACAGCAGCAAACGTGGGAGATGAGCTAGGGGAAGAAGGTGGATTGGGAGAAGGTCATCCAGAGAAGGGATTCCCGTGTCCTTCCGCAACGAGCGAGAGACGTCATGCTGCGAATTCACAGCATGAGTCTCCAAGTGGGTGGCAGGCTGGCTTTCAAAGGAAGCAATGCCACCTGTCCCCACTGCCGCAATGATGAATCCATTGCGCACTGCCTATTTAAATGCCAGGCAATCCAGCCTGTCATCAGTGCACTCCTATCGGCAATCCGGCGTATGAATCCTACCTGAACTGTGAACTCACTGGAAGAACTACTATTCCAAGAGGGGTGTACAGAGTCAGGTTTCTCGGAGCTGACAATCACGGCTATTGCATTTCATCATACATGGAATGAGAGGTGCGGGGCGGTATTTCGGCAGAAGGAATTTCATTAGAGGAGGGTGATGAGGGGGGGAATTGCAAAAGCTTTCCAGCTGCATATGAGGAATTACAATGGAATCAAGATCTGGGTAGGAAGGCTGAAGAAGAAGAGATAAGGGGGTGATTGGAGACACTTGGCACTTGATGAGGCAGCAGTGCTCCGCTGTATTTGTGCCAATAGGAAGAGGCTGGTATCATGGAGCAAGGGGTTCCAATCAATCTAGGCCAATCCACATACACACTATAAACCTCCATAGCACATTATTGAGGGGCTGGTACAGTACCATTTGCCTAGACCCCTCTAGAAGTAGTTACGACTATAGGTGCATGCATTGTCCATAATGTATCATCCTCCAAAGAAGAAGAAGAAGAAGAAGAAGAAGAAGAAGAAGAAGAAGAAGAAGAAGAAGAAGAAGAAGAAGAAAAAGAAGAAAAAAGTTCGCTCTGTCGGACTTCGGGACACTCGCACTTCAACTGTCCCAGGCAGCAGCAACAGCAGTATCAGCCTCGACCGATTCGTCCGTTCAGGAGTCACGTTGCCTCAACTCAGCAATGTCCACCAGCACCGACGCCACGACCTGCGCAAGAAACACGGAATGTCGTCAATTGCATGGCGCGAACGGACTCCTGCACACCCGACTCACCTCCCACGAAGTCAGCAGGGCGAACCTGAACTTCGTCATAACCTTCGTCGACGCCGCAATTCGATATACTTGGCAACTAACCCACCATTGCGAGATCTCGCTTTCTCAGCGCTCTTCGCATGGCTTGCTGTGGCGGAGAGGGAAAGCGACGCAAAACTGAAAAGTTTTCAAACAGACGAGGCGATGGAATACCAGTAACAACGCTTCAAGGACTACCTAGCCGAGACGGGAATCAAGGGACTCTTAACCCTCCCCTACGCTCATCCACAGAAGGTGTAGCAGCAAGGATGAACAGGACGCTGCAAAACATCATGCGAAAGCTGCTACGTTGCATGCGACTGCCTGAATCACAGTGGCCATAGGCGATGGACCCTGCTGTAATGCTGCAGAATCTTCTGTCAACTAGCTCCTTGCCAAACAACGCATCACCGCACTCGGTGTAGACGGGGAAACAGGGCATCGCAAAACTTTTGCGACTTCTTGGCTGCATGGTACAGTACCGACTGCACACATCATGAGCTGGGAGTTTTTCCCAGCGAGCACAATGGGGTCTACACCTCGACACTGAGAAACATTACAACGCGTATGTCGACGAACCCACCATCGTCTGCTAGCTCATTAAATCCCTTTACGGGATCAAGCAGGCTCCGCGACTGTGGCACCGGTATCTCCATGGAATCCTGACTCGCATGGGATTCGCCCAACTGCCGCATGACCAGGGGATGTACCATCTCTCCCGCAGCGGCGACTACGTCCTGCTGATAGTCTACGTCGACGATCTGCTTTACATCGGCTCCACCACCACCATCCTCACCTGGTTCGAAGGGGAGCTACAGCTGGACCTAACGCTCACCGTCTCGCCGACCATGACGTGTTACCTCAGCCTCAGGATCGAAGATGGCCCCGACCCTATCCATCTCTCCGCATCTAAGTATGCCAAGAACATCGTCAGCCGCTTCGCTATCACTCCCTCCTCCATTTCCACGCCTTATCTCTACGCCTCACCCATGCTGGCCGCGGCTTCTAGCTTACTCACGCCCGCAGGCATCCAGGAGTACCAGCAGAAGCTCGGCTGTTTGCTGTTCACCGCCATCACCTGTCTCCCGGAACTATCCTATTCGGCTAGTCAGCTCGCTACTACATACCATCAGCGGCCTGAAGGGGGAAATCTGGAGGAACTCAACTGCGCGCTCCTCTATTTCATCTCTACCCCAACTATTGGCCTCACCTACCACAAGCACGCCACTACCTAGACCAAAATAATCGGCTTCATCGACACCGACCACGCTGGCGACAAGGATAATCGACACTCTCGCACCGGCTATGTCTACCATTTGGAACCTATCGGCACAGTCTCTTAGCACTCGGGAAAGCAAGAAATTATTGTTCTCTCATTTGTCAAAGCTGAATATGTGGCCCTCTGCATGCCTATAAAGGAAGGACTCTACCTGCGCGAGTTGCTCGAAGAAGTGAAAATCGCGTGGTCCCTCTTCTGCGACAACCAATCAGCGATCAAGATCGCTCACAAAAGTGGTTTCGCGAACAGGACAAAGCACGTCTCACTTCGCAACTTCTTCGTGAAGGTCAAGATCATGGGGGGAGGACTCCAGCTGGCCTACTGTCCCACTAGCAAAACGGCAGCCGATTACCTGACCAAGAAGCTGATGAAGGCAAAGTTCCAATATTGCCAACTGCTGACTGGACTACAACATGTCACCAGCCTCGACGAGGTCAACACTCCAGAAATGAAGGGGAGTGTTGGAAATAAGAAAGACTGAACTTCGGCATTTCAGAAGTATTGCGTGATTATACGAATACGCGAGTACAGCAACATCGAGGAGTGACGAGTCAGACTTGCTACAGTACCTTCTGACGGTTGACGCAGGCTGACGACATCCTACAGAGGTTGCGAATGGCTAAGGTCGCAGACCGTTGTCCTTGCAACCCAGAAGTCAGAAGTACAAGAGTCGAAGTCAGCGCGAGAGCAAGGACACATAATCGAGTCGTAAAGGGATTGTAGCCCTCAAAGTGGACAGTTAGATAGATCTTTCATATTCTCTTGCATTATTATAAAGACCTTGTAACCCTTTGCTATAATCAATCACTTGTTCTCACATGCTAGTACAAGGGTTCAACTCAGACTTCCGTTGTGCCATCAAGCACACTGTCTACTCAAGGACTTAGACTCTGCCAAAGATCCTAGGCTTTTCTCAGCCCAACAACCGGCAACTCAGCTGTCAAAAGTCCAAGAGTCCGACACGACAGCACAGACACATAAATGTATCCTGCATTATAGCACGTCAGTTAGTGCTGCCCTGGATTGCATTATACCCAGGCTAGGGGGTGCGTTAGAGTTCATATATATGTATTTGCTAGGTGTATATGAACTATAGCCTAGCTAGGTGCATTTTCTAGAGGGTATAACACTTAGATACAAACTGAATACAGAACCGCTGATGGTTACAAGGCCCTAGGACCTTTGTGAAGACATCAGCAGTGTTGACCTCGACGCCAACTGTACTGCACCAGCATGGTTGCGCTGCTGCAACTCACACAGCACAAAGTACCGCAACTGGATGTGCTTCGCCCTGCCCTCAAGACGAGTCTCCTGACACAGAAGGATCATGGTCCTGTTATCAGCAAATAGGACCGGGGCAGAGCTAGGCCGCTCACCTAAGTCGATAAGCAAGAACGTCAGCCAGCGGAGCTCCTGAGTGGCCATAGCCCTAGCGTATATCTCTGCCTCACAATTGGACTGAGCTACAGACAACGACCTAGTGCATTGCCACGAGACTGCACCTGCTGTAAGACGAAAGCAACAGCTCTGTGAGGAGCTGAGTGTCTCCAAGTCGTCAGCCCATGAAGCGTTTGTGTGTCCAGTGATGACCATTGGCTCCCATCCTCCCAGCACAAGCCCTAGTCCTGATGTACTTGCCAGAAATTGCAGCACCCTTTTGGCAGTTGACTAGTGCTCTGGTCGGTGTCTGCCGGTCGCAACAAAGCACACAAGGATACTAAGAGGGTACGCTAGGTCTGGACGAGTGCACATCATCAAGTACATCAGCCACCCCACCAGCTCTGCATATGGACCACTAGGCAGACCTACTCATCGGGAACAGGAGCTGAGTGCTTGTAGTCCATAGTCAAAGGAGTGGGCTGTGCTGAAGAGAACAGAAGGCTGAACCGCTGGAGGATCTATTGCACCATATGGGACTGGGAGAGTGTGATCATGCACGCAGCACGGTCACGAGAGATCTCCAAGCCCAGATAGCATTGCAGGTCTTCCAGGTCTATACAGGCATGTCGCCTGAGCAAGTCGGCCTTCACGAAGGCCAATGCGACTCTGTCTTGAGTAGCAAATATGAGGTTGTCTACATACACAAGTATGTAGAACGAAGTCCGACCAGTACGAACAAAGAGCGAGGGGTCAACGGAGGAAGGGAAGAACTGAAGAGTCACGAATGTAATGTGGAGCTTGTCGTGCCATGGGGTGCCTTGCGCAGACATTATATAGGGCGGTGCGGGCTCCACTAGGTCTCAGGAGTGAAAGACCGGGTGAAGCTTGGTGGGCACCGCAGGAAAATTTGTCATGAAGGGTGCCCTGCAATAAGGCCGTGGAGAAGTTAAGAGAGTTGAGCTCATAGTCACGCTGTGCGGCTACATGGAGGAGCACCCAAAGCATTGTCATCTTTGAGGTAGGGGAGAATGTATGGAAGAAGTCCACACCCTCCCGCTGGCTGAAACCTCTAGCCACATACGTGTGATGATCACACTAGGCTTAGATGTGCCTGCAATGATAGATAGAGTGCATAGTCGGATTTCTGTTTGTCGGCTTCAAATATTGATACCAAACTGATCTACATTTCAAACTATAAGCTGTTAATTTTGTCTGGAGCGAGTTGCTGTCGTCTATCAGTGGCAGGTTGAATCATGAAAAGCCATGACGATTTGATGCCGCTATGGCGGTTTGTCTGGCAGAAGGTATATCAGCTGCTATAATCTTAGCAGTACAACTTAGCAAGAATAATCGAGATTGAGATGATTCCCAGCCTCTACAAACACCAAGAGCAGCGTTCCAGGTTGGTGTATACCACCACAGAGTCCTCAACCATGTAGAGACTCGAAACAAACCCAAAAAGGACTTACACCAAGTGAAATGTAACACTCCACGAAGTTGCACTACTATTTTCACTATGTCGATATTGATCCATGTCCCTTTAGCTTGAAATCTTCATCTCTTTTCCTTGGCTCTTCAAGATAAATACTTCTTGAGTTGATGAAGGCTTGCTGCACACTCCTGCGATGCGATGGACAATTCACAGTCGACAAAATAGGAAAACACATGCGACACTCAAACTACGACTTGCCGTTTGAGTAGTGAAGACTCGCTAATGTCTTGACCGACACAAACCACATTGTGATACACCATTCAAGCACACACACAAGCATTCGATAGCAATTCCATAGGCTCACAAGTCATTCCATGCCATGCATGCAGACACACGAACAAGGACGACAAGCCAAGTACAAGCCATAGGGTTGCACCAACAAACTCCCCCTCGGATTGTTGGCCTTAGAATCGGCTCCCCTTAGTTCACAGCCATCCCAGCAAGCTTGCAACACTTCCAATGCTGCTGCTCAACCAGCCTCTTGGTCATCATATCAGCTGGCTGAACCGTCATCTTCACGTAGTGCAACTCCTCTTCACCCGCGGTTAACATTCTCCTCTCCCAATCCCACTTCACCTTCATGTGCTTGGTAAGGTCAAGAAGAATTGGGTTGTCAGCCAATGCAATAGCACGCTGGCTATCACAATAGAGTGGGGTAGGTCCTTTCTGCTCCTCCCCCAATTCAGCTAGCAAACGCTGCTGCCACACAACCTCCCTTATGCCACGGAAGAGTGCCATGTACTCGGACTCCACTGAGCTCAATACTTTACCCACTTGTTTCTTGCTCTCCCAGGCTAGTGGGCCTCCACCAACATAGCAGATGAAGCCTCCCACACTTGTCATATATTCAGGTTCTGATGCCCAAGATGCATCAAAGAAGGTGGTGAGAAAGAGCCTCTCGGACTTGACTCCATCCACACCTTTTCTATGCCTTTGTGCAGCCGCCGAGATTTGCAGTCCAAAAGTTGCTGTTTGGCCATAATACTTGGCCACTCTCTCTCCAGATGCTACCTGCTCTTCATTGGGGCATTGGACAACCCTAGCCAGGTGCCCAGTAGCAAAGGCTGCATCCGACCTTGTATAAACAGCCACATACGTGAGGCTGCCCACGAAGGAGTGAAAACGATGCCTCTCCTTTTCACCAACATTCTCCTCCGCTGGTCCGTTCACACACGTGAACCCAAAGGGATAATGGGTAGCTACATGACCTTCATTATACCCCTCTGGCTGCTCCATGAAAGTCTCTTCCTCCAAGACGCCATTGAGGAAGGCCGTCACTATTTCCAATCGCTTCACCACCCATCATTTGATGGCCGTTGCGGCTAAGAGAGTTTGAAGGGTTGTACCCTTTACTGCAAGAGCATATACTTCATTGCAGTCCTTCTTCTCTTGCTGCTGGTATCCCTTAGCTACAAGTCTGCTCTTGTAGTGCTCAATGTTGCCGTCCGCACCGGTCTTGACCATGAAGAGTTATTTGGAAGAAATCGCCTTACACCCCGGAGGTAGGTTCACCAAGTCAAAAGTGTCGTTCTCTTTTATGCTCCCCAATTCTTTATTTGAGACCTTCTTCCACTCCTTCCCATTAGGACCCTCCCAACCCTCCCTGGGATTTATAGGCTCCCCCGGCATCTCAATCGGAGAGAAGAAGGCAAAGGCACACTCCTCGCTCTCATCTTCCGCATCATCGCCTAGCATGAGAGCCGAACCAATCAAGGTTGAGTTGGCTGGTTTTCCAAGCCGTTCATTGCTAAGCCTATTGGGGGGCTGAATCTTCCTTCTCCCCCATCCTTCCTCCACTGTTGCTGGGACTTGAATTCTCCCATGGCATCGCTGCGACTCTGGTGGGTTCTGGCGAGCACTTGTAGCACCAGGCGGAAGTGATGGTGCACACTCATCGCCTTGCTGCACCTCCTGCTCCTCATCTCCACCATTCATTTGAGGAGATTGCCTTGTGATTGTGCTGCTGCTACTTAGCTCCAAGGGCAGCTCCACATGCTCCAAGTCGGTACTCTTCACCTCACCAAGCCGCACGCCAATCTTTGCTTAGTACTCTACAATGCACCTTCACAGCCATCTCCATGGGTGTCCGATTCGCATGCTCGGCGATGCCGTTCATTGCAAGAGAGTAGAGCATGGTAAGAGAGTTTAGGGCATGGTAAGAGTGTAGGGAGTGGTCAGAGAATAGGGCATGTCATTCGTGGCAGACAATTTCATCCACAAAACTGCCTTTCAAACTCGTTTTGGATTGTACGAGTATTTGGTAATGCCGTTCGACTCACCAACGCACGGGCAACCTTCCAACCCGAAATGAACAACATTTCACACCCACTACAGGACGAGTGTGTGGAGGCGTACCTGGATGACATCCTCATATAATCGCGCGACATGAAGCAACACATTGAACACCTGTGACGTGTCTTCGAAATTCTTTGATGGGAGCGCTTCTACATCAAATTATCCAAATGCAAATTGGCCCTTAAGAAGGTCCAATTCCTAGGGCACATGGTGAGTGCCGAAGGAATTCATCTCTGTTAGAATATACCATGCTATGCTAGTTGTGTATATTGTGTTAACATCCCTTGTTGGGTGTACACCTGTGTTGGGGTGTCAATCCAACCCAATTGTGGTTGGAGCCCCCAAACACAAGGACCACAATTATGGGGGCACCACAAGTGGGTTGCCTAAGCCACTTGTGGTCCACCATACTTGGACCACCTCCCACTTGTGGTCAACCACATTTGGAAGGATCCTCCCTCCCTTGTGATTGGTCCTAACCCCCCCTTCCCTTCCAACCTTCCCTTCCTAGCTCATCTCTCTCTTCCTATGTAATGCCTTTGCTTGATCAATAAACTCAACATTTCTGTTTCTAACATGGTATAGAGCAATAATGGCTCACGCCAACTTTCAATCCTGATCCTTCCCAACGCTTCCGCCCCATCCCCTTCCGACGTGCATCTCTTTGCCGTCTCCTCCATCGCCGCTGCTAGACTCCTAGCCGCCGCCTCTCTTTCCCTTCACAACTAGTTTTCTGTTGGGTGGATTTTCAAACATCCCCAATGCGCCAAACGCCATAGCTCTCTCGCTAGTTGACAAAATTGAGTGATTCGACTTGCAAAAGAACGCTCTTGGTGTCAGCTACTACGTCGTAAAATTGCAGACTGATTCACCGCTTGAATTGTCGGATATCGCTTTCCGAAGTTCGCGCACTTTCCTGGATGTGATCACGAAGTGCTACTGAAATTTCCACCAAGTCCTACTTTCATCAGCTAACTACCATCTTTCCCCATCAGCTAACTGCCATCAGCTAGTAGCAGCAGCACCAGAAGGAGCAGCAGACGCAGCAGCAGCAGCATCAGCAGCAGCAGCAGCAGCATCAGCAGCAGCAGCAGAAGAAGGAGCAGCAGCAGCAGCAGCAGCAGCAGCAGCGGCAGCAGCAGCAGCGGCGGCAGCAGCAGCAGCAGCGGCAGCAGCAGCAGCAGCAGCAGTGGGAGCAGCAGCAGTAGCTACAGTCATCCCCATCCTCCCCTCCTCTTTGAGCCGCCGCGGGTCCACCCGCCGCCGCTCCCTCCCAGCCACCGCGGGTCCACCCGCCGTCGCCTTCCTCCCACTCTGTGTCACCAATGGCATCCTTTCCCCCTCCTGTCGACGTTTCGACCCTCGATTATTTGGTGCGCGCTGCCGACAACTCAGCAACCAACTGGTATTCCTTCGTCGGCAGCCTCCACCGCGTCCTCGGCAGTGCATATGTCCTGCCGTTCCGCCTCCTGGACATCATGCTTGGTCTCCCAGAGGGTGACCTTGGGGACCCGCCGCCTCACCCTGGCGATCCCCCCCCTCTCATTCCCCATCCCGGCGAGGAACCTCTGCCCCTCGTGGTACCCGTTGGCACCAGCACTCGCGCTGCCACCGCTGAGGTTGAGCAGCTCTTAGTTACTCAGCGTCGTGAGTTCCTCGTGCTCCATACTGATTACCTGATCGCTTTGGAGGAACTCGAGCGGTCGGCCACCCTCCGCAACCAGCATGCCGCTACCGCCGCCGCTTATGCCTCTGACTCTGCGCGATTTGCCAAGCGTCGTCGCGCTTGGCTCGAGGCGGACAGCCGTGCTACTGGTGCCCTTCTCCTTGCCATCCCGCCTGCGCTCATGCGCAACTTCCAGGCACGTCGCATCGGCTCCCGCCAGATCTGGCTCGAGCTTGAGGTGATGTTCGAACGCACCGACTTCGACGCTGTCGGACAGCTCTTCAAGGAATACTTCAGCATCACGATCGAAAATAGTGCTGGCGCCGTTGACTACACCAGCCGTCTCCTGGACCTTGCCTCCCGCCTAGAGGCTCGCCAGACTACTCTCCCCTCCAACCTCCAGATCTACCGTCTCCTCGAAGGCCTCTCCCCTCAGTATGAAGTGCGCGTCATCGCCTTCAC
This sequence comes from Closterium sp. NIES-67, assembly GCA_027943415.1. NCBI lineage: Eukaryota > Viridiplantae > Streptophyta > Zygnematophyceae > Desmidiales > Closteriaceae > Closterium > Closterium sp. NIES-67. Next base: position 85,071 of record BQMB01002199.1, on the reverse strand, counting down.
TGAGGCTCAGCCCCGTGCCTCCCTTGACACTGTGGTCCAGTGGATCATTGATGCTGAGGCCCGCCTTCTCTCAACCCCCCCCTCCGGCTTGAACTCCACCGAGTCCCCAAACCCCCAGCTTGCAGTTGCACAGCCGCGTCGTGGAGGGCGCCCACGTGGCGGCCGCACCAACCCTTAGGGAGGGGGTGGAGGTGGCGGTTGTGGGGGCAACGGAGCCGGCGGCGGTGGTTGCGGGGTCGAGGGTGGCAGCAGTGATGGTGGTGGTGGCAGTGGTGGCTCATCTGGTAGCCGTGGTGGCCGCCCGGGCACTCTCCCCCCATGTTCCTATCTTCGCCGTTTTGGTCCCAGGGCGGTGAGCGCTGCACCCAAACCAACCATCCCCCAACGACCTGCTTCAAAGCGTATGATGACGCCTGGTTCGAGCGCGGCAACACTGGCACACCCCACGCTGGTCTGCCATGGATCCCCGCCCCTCTCTCCAGGATGTCAAAACTCTTCCGTTTTTCCTCCCCTCTCATCGTCAGCTCGCCTCCTACTCCTCCTCTATCGCTGACCCCATAACTCCCCAGGAGCTGCAGCAGTTTCGCCGCTTCCAGCAGCTGCAGCTGCACCAGCAGCTGCAGCTGCCGCAGGAGTGGGGCTCTGGTGGTCAGGCTGCAGCCGCAGCTGCAGGAGCCGCAGCCGCAGCATCTGCATGGCAGCAGCAGCAGCTTGGCTTTGGCACCGTCACCATGGCTGCCACAGCCACAACAGGTCCTCCTGGCTTTCCCCTTTGGGGCTCTCCTTCCCCTAGTGCTCCCACCTCCCACTCCAGCTTTCTAGGCGAGCTCATGCGTTCTTCCCCTGCTTCCACTTCCATGTATCCCTCTGTTTTTAATGCCAGTGATTTCCAGTACCCCATGTCTTCAGCTCCCTCCTCGCCCACGATAGACTTTGTTCTCGATAGTGGTGCCACTGAAACTGCACTCAAAGACGCCGGCACCCTCACCTCCCTCCCTTTCCCCACCAACGTTCATGGCGCTGATTCCAGCTTCTCCATCCCTTGCACTCATCTCTCCACCCTCCCCTGCCCCCCCTTCCCCTCCGGAGTGGTCACTGGTCTCCACATTCCCTCCCTTCGTCATAACCTGCTCTCCATCCGTGAACTCCAACAGGCTGGCATCACTACCCTCTTCCCCGCCTCTGCCACCTACTGTGACCTCCTCCACGGCCCCACTCGTCGCCTCCTTCATCGCCTCCCACTTTGCCCTCGCTCTCGTCAGTACATCCTCAGCACACCGCGCCCCTCCTCATGCCACGTGACCACTCGTGCAGGCACCTCCACTCTCCCCTCTCCCCTCCCTCTAGAGCCACCTTCCTCCAACTCCACCTCCCCCCCATGCTCTTGTCGCGCACTGTCCCACCCCGCTGTTCTCATCCACCATCGCCTTAGTCATATGAACTTTTCCACACTTCGTAAAGCCGTCTCCTCCCGCTTGCTTGACGGTCTTCCCCCCACTCTTCCTCCCCTCCCGTCCTCTTCCGCTCCCCCATGCGCCACATGCATTCATGGAAAGCTCAAAAAACAACCTCACCTCAGTCATCCTTCCTTTGCTGCTGCCCCCCTTGACCTCGTCCACATGGACCTCTGGGGCCCTAACCCTTCCCCTTCCCGCCAAGGGCACCGGTACATGCTTGTCCTAGTCGACGACCACAGCAGGTACTCCTCGGTGTTCCTTTTCCACACAAAGGCCGAGGCCCCTACTGTCATCGTTACCTGGGCCGAGCAGTGCCGTGTCCACTTTGGTCGCCCCATCCGCCGCCTCCATTCCGACGGCGGTGGTGAGTTTCTCAACCGCACCCTCTCCTCCTACTGCTCAACCCATGGCATCCAGCAGACTCATACCCTTCCCCACTCCCCTCAGCAGAACGGTGTTGCTGAGAGTCGCATTCGTGACATCACCAAGACGGCCCGCTGCCTCCTCACTCATGCCTCCACGCCCCCTTCTCTTTGGGGCTATGCCCTTGTCCATGCTGCTCTCCTCACTAATCTTTACCCACATCCTCAACGCCAGTCCGTCACTCCCACAGAGCTCTGGGCTAGCACCAAGCCAGATGCTGCCATTCTCTGTATCTGGGGTTGCAAGGCATATGTCCTCATCCCCCCACCTGACCGCTCTAGGCAGGCAGGAAAGCTTGCCTCCAAGGCCATTGAGTGTGTCTACCTTGACCACGCTCGCTCTGTCCCTGGTTACCTCTTCCTTCACCCGTCCTCAGGCCGCCTCCTACAGAGCCGTGACGTGGTGTTCGATGAGAGCATCCCGTTCTATCATTCTGTTCCGCCTTCCGACCCACTTCCTCCTCTCTCCCGCCCCCTCACCTGGGCTGATGCTGTCATTCCCCCACTCCTTCCCCAGGCTCCCCTCCTTCCTCCAAATCCTGCTCCTCCCCCTCCTCCTTCCTCAGGTGACATTTACGACCCAGCTGTCCCTGACTCCCCTGCTCACTCTGCCTCATCGCACCAGCACCAGCAGCAGCAGAAGGTGCAGCAGCAGCTGCAGCAGCAGCGGATGGAGCAGCAGCGGCAGCAGCAGCAGCAGCGGCAGCAGTAGCAGCAGCAGCATCAGCAGCAGGAGGAGATGCAGCAGCAGCAGCAGCAACCACAGGCAGTGCAGCAACAACAGCCGCAGCAGGAGGTGCAGCAGCAACAGCAGCAGCAGCAGCAGCCGGAGCAGCAGCAACCACAGCAGCAACCTCATCGGCATCGCTGCACCACCTCTCCGTTCATCCTCCCACGCATGCACACTCGCTCTCATGGCCCACTCATAGGCCATCCATGGGGTTGGCCAACGCCACCCCCACCCTCCCTTCCCTTCATCGAGGACTCCCATGAGGAGCTCATTGGCGTTCAGCAACAAACACCTTCCCTCACGCCTCTCTACCCGGGCTTCCTTGGCCTCCTCATCCTTGGCATCGCTGCCGCGCCCAGACTTGGGGTAGCGTTCCTTCCCCGGACGGAACTGCACTGCAGCGGCGGTCTCAGCCACAGCTGCAGAACCATCGGAGAAGGTGCACTGAGCGGGGGCACAACCCTGAAAGATAGGGACCGGCGCAGTACCGCTCGCCTGGGCGATAGAGCGGTGGCGGGTCGCGATAACAGTCAGGGTGAGGTCACCGGGGTGAATGCTAAGGAAGCGGTCACGAGCAGCGGCAAGGCGGTCAGGGAGGCGGGTGGCAAGCAGGTAGAGGGTAGAGGTAAGAGGCGGCTGGTGGGCTCTAAGCTGTGCGTCAGTGCAGGCAATGCGCCAGGTCTCATCTATCGTGCGGAGGTGGGCAGCTAGATCAGCAACCGTGGGGAACGACGCTAGGTCAGGGAAGAGGAGAGGGAGGATCAGGCGATCCACCGAGGCAGCAGGCGGGGTGGAATAGCGCTTGATAACAGCATCTAAGAAAGCCTGGGCGGTGGTGATAGACCGAAAGCGCGGGCGCTCAGACGGGGGAAGGGCATTGCTAATAGCAAGCTGTGCGACAGCGTTACGGGAAAGCCAGACAGAGCGAGCAAGGGCAGCAGCTGCAGCAGACTCACGCTCAGTAGGTGTGGGGTAAGCTGGCAGCACAGCAAGGGGTTCTGGACAGGGAAGCGTACTGTCAAGGTGTACCGAAAGCGGGTGGCCATCCTGCCGCTGGCCAGTGAGGTGGCGGCGGAGGTCGGCTAGCCAGGCCTCGAACTCCAGAGGCTGGCCTTCAGCGTCGAAGCGAAGCTCCCCCGCCATCAGGAACAGTGCAGGGGGATGCAGAACCGTACCAGGGAGGGTGCAGTGTAGTATCCAAAGAGCGGGCCGCACACAGAATGGCGGCAGGCCGGCAGGAAGGTGAGCACGGGGCCGGAGGGCAATGGGCAGGGCTCGCGCAGGGGTCGGCAGTATGGGCGCGGGGGCCAGTAGGTCGGGCGCAGGGGCCGGTGGGACGGGTGCGGGGGCCAGCTAGGACGGGCGCGGGGCCAACGAGGACGGGCGCGGGACCAGCTAGGGCGGGCGCGGGGCCGGCTAGGACGGGCGCGGGGGCCAGTAGGACGGGCGGAGGGGCCGGTGAGACGGACGCGGGGGCCAGCTAGGACGGGCGCGGGGCCAGCTAGGACGGGCGCGGGGGCCGGCTAGGACGTGCGCGGGGCGGACAGGACGAGCGCAGGCCCAGCTAGGACGGGCGTGTGGGCGTTTAGGAGGGGCGCGGTGGCGGCCAGGAGGGGCGCGGGGGTGGCTAGGACGGGCGCGTGGGCCGTTAGGACGGGCGCGGGGCCGGCTAGGAGGGGCACGGGGGCCAGTAGGACGGGTGCAGGGGCCGGTGGGATGGGCGCGGGGCCAGCTAGGACGGGCGCGGTGCCAGCTAGGACGGGCGCGGGGCGAGCTAGGGCGGGCGCGGGGGGCCGTTAGGATGGGTGCGGGGGCCGGTAGGACGGGCGCGGGGGCCAGCTGGGACGGGCGGCTAGGCCGCGGGGGCGTCTAGATCCTAGAGCGGAAGCGTGGGCGGGCGGCGGGACCTACCTACTCCTGATACCATCTTAGAACTGAATGAATGATTAGAGAACCTTGGTACAAGGATATATGTCTAAGGGTTGTACTCGCTAAGAGGTGACCCTATACAGTCTACACAAACATTAGAGATACAAATGTTTGACAGGGACACACTAGTTCGGGCAGTCAAAATGGGTCTCGAAATTTTCTGTGTCGCACCCTTTGAACAGCGCTGTACCTTGATAAGTTTCCCACTCGCTCTCACGCTCAGGTGATGGCACAGCAGCAGTGGTTGGAAAAGAGGTTAGCGCTAGTCTATGCTACTCAAAAGCAAGGTTGAAGGTTTCGGGGGGTTGTTCAAATATTTGCAGGCGAAAAAGACGGGTGTTATGTATATCCAGTTTAATAAAGCACCCATGGGCGTTCAATTTTGCGGGGTGCTGTATACGGAGGAATACGGTAATCATCCAGACGAGCGCTATTTGCTGACGTCATTCTACGGATGCTAACTACAGTACAACTCGACAACATATATCGGAAATACTTACAGAAATGCTTAAGTACGATTTCATCACAACATTTATAAGCACGATTTTTGGAATAGGATATGATAACACGGTACTGTCTTTTTTTCATGAGGGTTTGGGAAAGTACATCGGCGCTCAGTATTAGGGGCCTCGATAATATGTACGGTCAGTGACACAATATAAACAATCAAAATTAGCGAGTTCGGAACATGATCCATCAGTCGGGTTCCACGGTTAGTCAGAAACTGTAGGAAAAAAGTTTCACGAATGGTCAGTAGAAGTAATCCCCGCCCGTCTAGGAACGTTTTCCCGCTCGCGCCAGCCCAATTTCGTCATCATTGTGGCAGGCGCTAAATTTTTCCCGAGCTGCAGGCGCAGTTCGAGTGAAAACAACGTAATATACCCAAATTTAAGTTGATTGGACAAAAGCTGTTCGAGAAACAAGAAAATACGATTTTGTTTCGAAACACATACTTTCGTCGTAGAGTGTAGTGCGTTCCGTGAAGCTTAAGAATGGCGGTTTTGTCTCTACCGCATTTACGCCCCCCAAAAACAGTCAAGCCTTAAAATTATCGTCGTTCCCGAATCGCTTCAAAGAAAAACATATAAATAAAACTATGGAAATTTATTTTGGGAAATGAATATGTTTAAAAGTGCATCAAAGTACACTCATTGCCGTACAAAATTTTGTATTAACTTAAGTACAACAAATCTTTTAGATTTCTACTGGTTGTAGTTATAAAATTTCCCACAAATGAATTTACGGCAAAAAATTGTCAAACATGTTTAGTTATCATGCTTGTATAGACTGTATAGGGTCATCTTCTAGAGAGTACAACTGTTAGGTATATGTTTGTGTACTCTCTTCCTCTCAATTCATCAATTTCACTGTTTGATATGGTATCACGCGTAGGTAGGATCCCCCCCCCCCTCACGCTTCCGCTCGCCCCCCAGCTGGGCCCCGTCGTGCTCCTAGCCCCGTCGCGACCCTCCCTAGCCCCGTCGCGCCCCTTCCTGGGCCCCGTTGCGCCCCTTTCTGGGCCCCGTAGCGCCCCTCCAGGGCCCCGTCGCGCCCCTCCCAGGCCTCGTAGCGCCCCTCCTGGGCCCAATTGCGCTCCTCCCAGGCCCCGTCGCGCCACTTCCAGGGCTTCGTAGCGCCCCTCCAGGCCCCGTAGCGCCCCTCCAGGGCCCCGTCGCGCTCCTCCCAGGCCCCATAGCGCCCCTCCTGGGCCCCATTGCGCTCCTCCCAGGCCCCGTAGCGCCCCTCCAGGGCCCCGTCGCGCTCCTCCCAGGCCCCGTAGCGCCCCTCCAGGGCCCCGTCGCGCTCCTCCCAGGCCCCGTAGCGCCCCTCCTGGGCCCCATTGCGCTCCTCCCAGGCCCCGTCGCGCCCCTCCCTAGCCCAGTCGCGCTCCTCCCAGGCCCCGGTAGCGCCCCTCCTGGGCCCCATTGCGCTCCCCCCAGGCCCCGTCGCGCCCCTACCTGGGCTTGGTAGCGCCCCTCCAGGCCCCGTCGCGCCCCTCCCCAGCCCCGTCGCGCCCCTCCCACGCCCCGTCGCGCCCCTCCTAGGCCCCCCTCGCGCCCCTACCAGGGCCCGTAGCGCCCCTCCTGGGCTCGTAGCGCCCCTCCTGGGCCCGTAGCGCCCCTCCTGGGCCCGCAGCTACCCTCCTGGGCCCCGTCGAGCCCCTCCTGGGCCCCGTCGCCCCTGCTCGGCCCCGTCGCCCCTGCTCGGCCCCGTCGCCCCTGCGCGGCCCCGTCGCGGCCTCTCGGCCACGTGGCGCCCGCCCGGCCCCTGTCGCGGCTGCCCGGCCCCTGTCGCCGTGCCCGGCCCCTGCTCGCCCGCCCGGCCTCGTCGCCCCTGCCCGGCCCTGCTGTGTCCTGCCCGGGCCCTGTCCCTGCCGCCCGACCTTGTCGCTGCCGCCCGGCCCCGTCGCAGCCGCCCGGCCACGTCGCAGCCGCCCGGCCTTGTCGCTGCCGCCCGGCCCCGTCGCAGCCGCCCGGCCCCGTCGCCCCTGCCCGGCCCTGCTGTGTCCTGCCCGGCCCCGTCCCTGCCGCCCGGCCCCGTCGCAGCCGCCCGGCCCCGTCGCAGCCGCCCGGCCACGTCGCAGCCGCCCGGCCTTGTCGCTGCCGCCCGGCCCCGTCGCCGCCGCCCGGCCCCGTCGCAGCCGGCTGGCCCCGTCGCCGCCGCCCGGCCTTGTCGTGCCTGCCCGGCCCTGACGCGCCTGCCCCGGCCCTCCATACTTCCTGGTACTGTCCCCCGTTCCCCGCACCACTTTGCACCCTCCTTCACTTTCCTGCCCCGCCTTGCACCGCACTGCATCGCACTGGACCGTACTGCACCGCACTGCATCGCACTGCATCGCACTGCATTGCACTGCACTGTCCTCCACTGCCCCTCATGGCTGCTGAGCTTCGTTTTGATGCTGAGGGTCAGCCTCTGGAGTTCGAGGCGTGGTTGGCTGACCTTCGCCGCCACCTCACTGGCCAGCGGCAGGACGGCCACCCGCTTTCTGCACACCTAGACGGTATGCTCCCCTGCCCTGACCCCCCTGCTGTGCTGCCCCCTGATCCCACGCCCGCTGAGCGCGAGTCCACTGCCGCTGCTGCCCTTGCCCGCTCTGTCTGGCTTTCCCGCGATGCCCTTGCTCAGCTCGCCATTTAGCAATGCCCTCCCCCCCCCTGAGCGCCCTCGCTTTAGAACCATTACTACCGCCCAGGCCTACCTTGATGCTGTCATCAAGCGCTATTCTACCCCTCCTGCTGCCTCAGTGGGTCGCCTGATCCTCCCCCTGCTCTTTCCTGACCTGGCGTCTTTCCCCACTGTCTCTGACCTCGCTGCCCACCTGCGCTCGATAGATGAGGCCTGGCGCGCTGCCTGCACTGATGCACAGCTTAGAGTCCACCAGCCTCCCATGACCTCCACCCTCTACCTCCTTGCCACCCGCCTCCCTGACCGCCTTGCCGCCGCCCGCGACCAGTTTCTTAGCATCCATCCTGCTGCTCTCACCCTCACCGACTTTGTTGACACCCTGACTCCCATAGAGACTCGTCACCGCTCCATAGCCCAGGCGAGCGGTACAGTACCGGTCCCTATCTTTCAGGGTTGTGCCCCCGCTCAGTGTACCTTCTCCGACGGCTCTGTCGCTGTGGCTGAGACTGCTGCTGCAGTGCAGTCCCGCTCGGCGAAGGGCCGCCGCCCCAAGGTTGGGAGCGGCGGAGGCGGCGGGGGTGCGGGTGGGGGTAGTGGTGGAGGTGGGTCGTCCGGTGCCGGTGCGGACGTGGGGACCCTGCCCGGTCCAGCTGCCCCGCTGCCTCCACCGTTGCAGCAGCAGCAGCAGCAGCAGTCGCCGCAGCCGCAGCAGCCGCAGCAGCCGCCGCAGACGAGGCCGGCGAGTGCTCTCCCGCCTGGGTGGCCTGGAGCTGGTGGTGGTCGTGCGCGTGGTGGTGCACCGGGTGGTGGTTCTGGAGGCGGGCCCTGTCAGTACCAGATCCAGACCGGTCCTCGCCGCGGCTTCGTTTGCGGTAAGATCGGTCATTCTACTCCTCGCTGTTTTCGTCGTCTGGACGACCTGTTCCGCCAGCGCTTTGGCCCGGCGCCCGACCTCCCGGACTGGCACAGCTTGCTTAGGCGTAGCATTAGGATTTTTGACTTGGACATGGATGCCATTGTAGCAGCCTTGCATGTGCTGTATGCTGATGACTCTAGTGTGCTTCCCTCTTATTACCCCGTGTTGCCTAGTGTAGCGGTGCCTAGCGTAGACTCCCCTGCTGCGTCAGGCGTAGGATCTCCTGCTTTGCTTAGCCTTGGTGCTTCCACCGCTTCACTGCCGCCTCACGCGACTGCTGCGCTTTCCTTCACCTTGGACTCTGGCGCCTCCCGGTGTTTCTTCCGCGACTCCACGACGCTGACGCCGCTGCCTGTTCCCGCTGCCGTTACTCTTGCTGACCCCTCCGGTGGTCCCGTCGTTGCCCGCAGTTCCACCTCCCTTCCCTGTTCGGCGGTTCCTTCAGGTTCGCTCACCGGTCTGCATATCCCCTCGTTCTCCAGGAACCTAGTTGGTGTCGGCTGCCTCCAGGACCTTGGCGTCACCACTACGTTCCCTGGTCACGAGCGGTATGCTGTCTGTACCGAGGCCGCCACTGGTGCCCCCCTTACCACTTTCCCCCGGGACCCGGTGTCCGGCCTGTTCACACTTGACACCGCGACGTCCCCGGCTGGGTCTTCCCCCCCGGTAGCTGCGTCCACCCAGGTTGCTGCCGCGTGCTCCTGTCGGTCCCTCACTCACCCGACTCTCCTTTGGCACCACCGCCTTGGTCACCCTGCACTCCCGCGTCTGCGTCACATGTCCCAGCACGGTCTCGTCCTTGGTCTCCCCGGTTCGTTCCCCGAGTTTCCCTCCTCCCCCGCCCCACCGTGCACGCCTTGTGTAGAGGGCCGGCTCCGCCGTGCCCCTCACTCCTCCTCTTTTCCCCCTACCACCGCACCACTGCAGACTCTACACATGGACGTCTGGGGCCCAGCCCCGGTCCATGGGCCGCGTCGCGAGCGCTTCTTCCTAGTGCTTGTCGACGACTTCACGCGCTACACCACCGTCTTCCCCCTGGAGCGGAAGGCCGACGTGCCTGACGTTCTCATCCCCTGGCTTGTCTCTGCTCGTGTCCACCGCGGTCTCCCTGCCTTGCGCCTCCACTCCGACCGGGGTGGCGAGTTTGCCTGAGGTGTCCTTGGTCGCTTCTGTCGTGCGGAGGGCATCACCCAGACGTTTACCCTGCCGGACTCCCCGCAGCAGAATGGGGTCGCTGAGCGACGCATCGGTTTGGTCATGGAGGTGGCTCGCACCTCCATGATCCACGCCGGTGCACCCCATTTTCTGTGGCCGTTCGCCGTGCGCTACGCCGCTCACCAGCTTAACCTGTGGCCGCACCCCCAGCGGCCGCAGGTTTCGCCGACCCTTCTGTGGACCGGGTCCCCTGGTGACGCGTCTGCGTTCCACGTCTGGGGCTGCCTTGCCCACGTTCGTGCCTCTGGCACGGACAAGCTCACTGCCCGCACCCTCCCCTGCGTCTTCCTCGGTTTCCCCCTTGACGCGTCTGACTGGCACTTCTACCACCCACCGTCCCACCGCTTTTTTCACTCTCGCGACGTCACCTTTGACGAGTCCGTCTCCTTCTACCGCCGCTTCCCTCACCGTGGTCCCCCGGTTACTCCCCCCCTGTTCCTGGTCCCTCCTTCCCCGGTGGTCCCTGCCCCTCCCCCCCCTCCCCCGCCCCCCCGTCCGGCCCCCTCTGGTGTGTCTCACGTCACCCCCCTCCCGTCGGTCGTCCCGGTCGACGAGTCCTCTAACTCTGGTAGTCCTCCGGCGCAGTCCTCGCCGTCTGTCCCTCCCCCGGTGTCTCCTCCTCCCCCGCCTCCGCAGCCGCCGTTGCCGCAGCTGCTGCAGCCGTCGTCTCCACCGCCGCCGCCGTTGCAGCCGTCGCTGCCGCCGCCGCCGCCGCTGTCGTCCCTGCCGCCGTTTGTGGACTCTGGGGGTGCTGGCGTTGAGGTGGGTACTAGTCCCGGGGCTCCTGTCGTGGCTTGTCCCGGCGGGCCTGGGGGTGGTACCGGTGCTGGCGGGGTTTCGGGCTCTGGGGGTGTCCCTTCTGGGGGTGCAGGTGTGGAGGGTTCGGGAGGTAGCCGTCGCGCAGCTTGTGGCCCTGGTGTTGGAGTTGTGTCGCCGCAGCAGCAGTCCCCGCCTGTGACCGCCCTCCGTCTGCTCGGCCTCCCGTCTCCTGACCCTGCGCCTGTTCCTCTCCTGCCGTCTCCCCCTCTTCCCGTCTACGGCCCCGTGTTCCCTCTGCCAGACTCGTCCCCGGCTCGTCTTCCCCCTCGTTCCCCTCCTGTGTCCCCTCCTCTGTCTCCTGACCCGACGCCGCCCTCACACGTCTGGTCTCGCCGCCCCGCTCGTGCTCGTCCTGTCTCCCCTGTCCCGCGCTCTCACCCTATGTTGCTCCGTTCCCACGCGTCTCGTCCTCCCCTCCTCCCGTCTCCTCCTCCGTCTTCTCTTGTCGTTGCGTCTCCTCCTCTGTCCGACTACTTTCGTGCCGCTCGTCCTCTTGTTCCTCGGGTCCTTGCCTCTCTTGTTACCGACCCGTCTGTTCCACTGTCGAGTCTTGACGCCCTCGTCGCTGCGGTCGCTGACTTCGCCTCTACCCGCCGCCTTGACTACGCCACCGCTCTGGTCTCTCACCCTGCCTGTCCTCCGTCTGTCGGGGGTGCTCCTGCCCTCGGCAGTGACGTCCTAGAGGACCGCCAGTTTGAGCTTGCTTTCCTGTCCGAGGCTGCTCCCCATCTCTGTTCCATGCTGCTAGTCCCTGAGGGTGACCCAGACGCTTTCGACATCCCGACCCCTCGTACTTACGCTGAGGCGGTTTCGGGACCCTGGGCCTCTCAGTGGATAGCTGCCATGGAGCAGGAGATGGCATCTTGGAGATCCACCGGCACCTTCGTCGACGCAGTTCCCCCACCTGGGGTGAACGTGGTCGATGGCCGCTGGCTCTTCAAGGTGAAGCGCCCTCCTGGAGAGCCGCCTGTGTTCAAGGCGCGCTACGTGGCTAGAGGCTTCAGTCAGCGCGAGGGGGTGGACTTCTTTCAGACTTTCGCTCCTACCCCGAAGATGACTACTCTTCGGGTTCTGCTACACGTAGCGGCTCAGCGTGACTACGAGCTTCACTCCCTCGACTTCTCCACTGCCTTTCTTCAGGGCAGCCTTCACGAGCAGGTCTACCTGCGTCGCCCTCAGGGCTTTACTGGCACCTTCCCCCCTGGGACCCAGTGGCTTCTGCGGCGGCCAGTCTACGGCCTGCGCCAGGCGCCTCGTGAGTGGCACGACACTTTGCGTGCTACCCTTGCTGACCTGCAGTTCTTTCCGTCCTCTGCAGACCCCTCGCTCTTCGTTCGTGCTGGCTCGACTCCGTTCTACATCCTTGTCTACGTAGACGACCTGGTCTTTGCCACTGCTGACAGGGACGCACTGGCCTCCGTGAAGGCAGAGCTGCTGAAGAGACACACCTGCACTGACCTTGGAGAGCTGCGCCGTTACCTTGGCTTGCAGATCTCCAGGGACAGAGCCGCGCGCACCATCACCCTGACTCAGTCACACTTGGTGCGCCAGGTCCTTCAGAGGTTCGGCCTTCAGTTCTCCTCCGCACAGCCCACCCCTCTTCCTCTGGACCACAGACTCTCCGCTCCAGTTCCTGAGGAGTCGGTAGATCCCAGTGGTCCTTACGCTGAGCTAGTGGGTTGCCTCATGTACCTTATGACTTGCACTCGCCCAGATCTCGCATACCCTCTCAGCATCCTGGCTCGGTTCGTGGCCACAGGCAGACACCGACCTCAGCACTGGTCTGCCGCTAAGAGGGTTTTGCGTTATCTTGCAAGTACATCGGGCATGGGGTTAGTGCTAGGCGGACGCAGGCCAGTGGTCCTTACTGGACACACAGACGCTTCTTGGGCAGACGACGCGGAGACGCTCAGGTCTTCCCAGGGCTACTGCTTTAGCCTTGGCTCAGGTGCTGTCTCGTGGAGAGCTACCCGCTCTTCGTCTGTTGCCCAGTCCAGCTGTGAGGCCGAGATCTACGCCGGTGCCATGGCGGCACAGGAGCTCCGCTGGCTGACCTTCTTGCTCACTGACTTAGGTGAGCGGCCTAGCTCTGCCCCGGTCCTGTACGCTGACAACAGGGCCATGATCCTCCTGTGTCAGGAGCCTCGACTCGAGGGCAGAGCGAAGCACATCCAGCTGCGGTACTTCCTCCTGCGTGAGCTACAGCAGCGTCGCCAGGCTCGCGTAGTACACTTAGCCTCCGGTGCCAACACAGCTGATATCTTTACGAAGGCGCTTGCGCCTAAAGATCATCAGCGGCACTGTGTACAGCTTGGTCTGGTTCCTGTAGTCTCTCACTTACTCGGGCCTTGACTTTGTACTGTCCTATATATCTGTGTGTACACTCAGACTGGACTTGTGTCCTCTTACAGTGGTTGGACTAGTAGTGCCGCCCTGTACTAGTTCTTGCCATGCCTGTACTCGTTCTGACTGGTCTTTTAGACCCTTGTCTCAGAGGCTGGACTAGTAGTGCCACCCTGAGCTGCTTGTCTAGAACATTCCCCTATGCAGTCCAGGGGGTGTGTCAAACATGTTTAGTTATCATGCTTGTATAGACTGTATAGGGTCATCTTCTAGAGAGTACAACTGTTAGGTATATGTTTGTGTACTCTCTTCCTCTCAATTCATCAATTTCACTGTTTGATAAAAATCCCCGCTAATTCACGACTCTACAAGTCACGTCATGCTCGAAAAAAATTACCGCATGCGCGGCACAGTAGAATATTGATGCCTGACTGGCTTAGCGCGGATCCCGGATAGATTTGCCCTTGTGTGTCAAATATATATATTTTTTGTGTGCGTGTTTGTTAATGTTTGAACAATGTCGCACCCGATGTGCGGCCCACTGTGGCCCGATTAGCTTATATGACAGAAATGAGCAAGGTCTCAATTTTGGAATTTTGTGTGCGCGACGTTCAAAGAATGTTTATTTTGGGAATATTTTTCGTTGTTCTCTCGAACTGCGCCTGGAGCTCGGGAGAAATTTCGCGCCTGCCACAATGATGACGAAATCGGGCTGGCGCGAGCGGGAAAACGTTCTGGACGGGCGGGGGTTACTTCTACTGACCATTCGTGGAACTTTTTCCTACAGTTTCTGACTAACCGTGGAACGCGACTGATGAAACATGTTGCGAACTCGCTTATTCTGATTGTTTATATTGCGTCACTGACCGTACATATTATCGAGGCCCCTAATACTGAGCGCCAATGTACTTTCCCGGAGGGTTTTATACAGTAGTTTGCTAGTATTTCCTTTTGCTGGCGTGAACGGCTCGGATGAAACGGTTGGGCGAACGGTTGAGATGAGTGCGCGATACTCAGAATAGCTTGAGTTTGCTATTGGCCGAGATTCAACTCTGCACAGCACCACCACGTCATGGTGTAAATATGAAGTTACACAAGTTCCATTTATAATATAAAAGACACCTAACTTCTCACCGTTTTTAAGACAGAAAGGCCGATTTTCTTAATCTGTTATGATAAGACACTATTGTCTTCTATCCGGGCGTATACGGTATCATGACGGGCCATTTAGTCTCAGTTTTGTTCGCACATCCAAGGCCCAGTCGGCTACTGCATTCTTTAATGAGTATTGCTTTATAGAAATCTCACTGTAGGATGGGAAGTAAGTGTAGCAATGTGCTGCTGAAGCTGGGATGTACGCGACCCATGTTGCCTGGTCTTGCACTATCGCCGTCACACTTGCGAGTAGAGTGTTGCCGGCCACGAGCACAGCCTTGGTCTCTTCGGGCGTGCACATCTTCACCTTCCCCGCCATGGCGTTGCGCCGGGTGCTGTAGCGCATGGTGTGTGTGAGGTTGGCTGTGCTGCGCAGTATGTTGCTCAGGCACCGCTTGGCGTAGCCCGAGTCGTTGCGCACCTGGTTGCCGAGCATGAGGGCGCGGTGGTCCAGAAGGGGCGAGAGCAGGAAGAGGGGCGCGGTGATGTGCGGCAAGGTGTACTGCGGGAAGAAGCAGCGCCACTTGGTGGAGGGTGACTCCACTGAGAGCAGACAAGCACACACATGGAATGTAGGAAACAGCTAGATTGAGCTTACACCTCTCAGGAGATTGAGGATATGACGTACGCGCCGCAACTGAACTTGCTGTACACTGCTGAGATTGCAATATGATGGTGCAGATGGGTGATGAGGCTTGCGGCAGTACCTTGCATGCACTTGTCGTTGCCGTGCGCCCTGTGCAGCGCTGTCATCTGCCTGGCCACCTGGCGGAAGTACAATACGCCCGCCCTGTCCCTCGCGTCTGCACAGAGGGATGGCATGGGCAGGCATAGCGTATGGTCTGTTGGGACTCACATGTGTGGCTCAAGATCCTTCGCACATGTGACACTGCAAAGAGTGTCTTGCATGTCTGCAAGCACTTGCTTTCCTCTAATGACTCATGCACGTGCTTTCACCCACCCAGGAATATCCCCGAGTCCATGAGGCATTTGGTGGCAGCGCCCGGCACCATGCCCGCCACCCGCTCACACCAAGCTGTCACGGCCTGCCCGCCCGCTGATGCCCCCGCCACCAGCACGCGCCGTGCAGATGCCATCCCGCGCACAGCCAGGAGATCTGCAGGCCGAAGGGACGGCAGAGGACGAGGCAGTGGGGCAATGGGCGGGGCATAGCTGTTTGGCAATGGGCGGGGCATCGCTGTTTGGCAATAGGCGGGGCATCGCTGTTTGGCAATGGGCGGGGCATAGCTGTTTGGCAATGGGCGGGGCAAAAGTGGCCACACTTGCTTCGTGCAGCAGCATTGCCTGGCCAACCGTAGTGACTGCTCTGCTAGGCGTGCTGTGGGAAATGTGGGAGCAGGTAAGGTTGGACGGCAGGAGGTGTGGGGGGAGGCGAAGGGTGATGGTGTGGCAGGACAAGTAGGTCGGCCGTGCTGCCATTGATGCTCCTCACCTGCACGCCTGGCCTCAAGGGTTCACATGGATAGAGGGCGTCCGTTATTGCAACGCGTCAGATGGGCATGCACACTGGCAACCGGGGGGGGGGTGGAGGTAGTAGCGCCAGGATGACTGGACGCTATGAGTAATAGAACGGCTGAACGGCTAGTGAGAGAGAAGAGAGGGGAATGGGAGGCTGACCTGCGAGAATGGCCCGCGTGACGTTGTACCCGTCGAGGTAAATGGAGTTATTGCCTTTCCCCGGCAGCTGCACGCGGCCTGCAGTGCCGGCGTAGCCCCCCCCGTCACAGTAGATGGGCATGGCGAGGTTCCAGTTGAACAGCCCCGGGTTCACCGCCTCGCTTCCGCTCAGCATGCCGCTGAACCCAGGCACGGCGCGCAGAGGGGATGCGCTCTGCACGGCGGGACGGAGCCAAGGGCGCGTGAGGATGAAGGAACAGAGAGAACGAAGGGAGGAAAGAAATGAAGGGGGGGGGGTGGTGGGGGAAGGGGGGCGGGGAGGGCATTGAAGGAAAGTAGGGAAATATGGGAGAGCGCAGCAGGGAGGGTGGAGGGTGGTGGACGGGTGACAGCAGTGGGCTTACAGCGCGCGGCTGTGCGGGTGGAACTATTGGGGGTTGCGGAATGCTGGCAGGCTAGAGGAGAAAGGTCGCGACTGGGGCAGGCAGAATTTAAGGGGATGAGGGCGTGACGCGGGGTGCGAGCGGGGGGCAGCGAGGGGGCGGTGGAGGGGGCTGACCTGCGAGTCGTCGCTGTCGTCAAACGACGAGGTCGGGGACGAGGGCGCGGGGAAGAGGGGCAAGGGGCGAGACGGGCTGGTGGACGGAGGTGAAGGGGCGGGAGGGGCCGAGGTGGACGAGGGGGCGGAGCCGTTCAGGCGAGCCCAGTAACGCGTGGAGCCGAGCGGGTGGGTGGCGCGCAGGGCGCAGTCCGCGAGCGTGGCGCACCACCCCCCCGCGGGCAGGAATATGTGCCAGAAGCGCTTCCCCGCACCGAAGCCCGGGCGGAAGTAGTACCCCGGAGGACTGCGGGATGGGGATTGGTTGGCGGGAGGAGAGGGGGAGATGGGAGGAGAGGGGAGATGGGAGGAGAAGGGAGATGGGAGGAGAACCTACTTCGGAAAGCAAGCAAAGCTAGAGGGAGCGCGCGTTGCTCAATTCTGCGCGCGGTCGGTCTCTAGGCTCCGTCGCCGACGGCGCAACCAGAAAGGCCGCTCTGCTACCTCTAGGTATTCTTACCGCCCTGACGCCCCTTCCGTCCCTCCTCTCGCTCGCGTCGCTCCCCCAACGTTCTCCCTCGCCGCGCCTCTCACCTGCCGTCGAGGCATTTTGCGCCCAGCGGGTTGTTGGACAGAAGAACGAGGCTTGCGTTGAGCGCCCCGCCCGACGCCGGCTGCTGCGGCTGCTGCTGCTGTCTGGCGGCGGCGGGCGTTCTGGGTGGCGCGGACGGCGGCGAGGGTGGGCGCCGGGCAAGAGAGCGGCAGAGGGAGAGGTGCAGCAGCAGCGCTGCCACCACAGCACGGCGGGCGCCCAGCGCAAGGGGCGCCATGGCGGGCGACCACGGTGGCTCGAATCAGGTGCAGCGCGCGCTAGGACGAAGCGAGGCGGCCAGTCGACGAGTGAGAATGGACTTGCGTCGCGAGAGACGGATGGCCTGCAAGAGCGCGAGGTGCGCGTCAGACGGCGAGAGCAGGCGACGATTCACGTGCGGCAGTCCATGTGGCGCTACTCCCGCAGCCATCCCATGGCGCTAACCCAGACGGCACCGTCTGCAGACGGGCGTCAACGGCAGCGACGGCAGGCGGCAGGACTGCCTCGCGCGCGCCTAAGCTATCGGCGAAGGCGCTGACTATCTGCGGTTCGCGAGGAAACTAGCCACCCTTGCATCGATCGCGCACCGTTGCAGGGCACCGAGGACTTGTGACGGGTGGAAGGCTCAGAAGCGAGCGCTCTGTAGGGCGGAAACGGAGGATGCGACGTGCGCTGCTGTGGCGGCGATTGGGAAGCACGGTACAACCTCGACCCCAGGATCGCGCATGTTTTGCGGAAAGAAAGTGGGGCAGAACGGGGACATGCTAACTGATGGTAATCAGTGGGGGGGAGGCAAGTGCAGATTCAACGGCTGCTGTTCAGGCTGGGGCTGGTGCGGCACATGGAGGGACGGAAGGGAAGGGATGTAGGGGTCGGTGACTCCGTGGCATGAGACCCTTTTGTCTGTGGCTCTGGCTGGTCAGTGGCTGGGAGGCGCAGCATAGGGTGCGAGAAGGATTCCCTCCAAGCGACGAGCTTGGCTTGGAGTCATACATCGCAAAATGTGGAACCAACCTGCGCAGGTTTGCAAACCGCGACACCTCACTGGACGGACCTGCACAAGCCGCGTCTACTGCGCATGCGGCTCGGTAGGGATTTTGTATGACAAAATATGAATAACAATATCTACACCATCGAAAAGACAAACCTTGTGTTATGTGGTTCAAACTGCGAGAATTTAGTCGATACAACCTAAGTTTGAATACACAATGGCAACACCAGAAGTAGAATATATATAAGCTAATAGAAGTAAAGATGGCCTCCAGAGAAAAGGCCAACGTCTACATCAACCGCTGCTGTAGCATCGGTGACCAAATCGTCAAACTTGGCAATAACATTACCGAAGACATGCTCGTGACGATAGTGCTCGCCGGACTCACCCCGGAATGACGGCCATGTAAAGCGTTGCTCCGCCAACAGGGCGAAATCTCCGAAGCTACCCTCTGCGTGACGATGCTGGTTGAGCAGCAATCATGTATCAGAATTGGAATTGAATGATGATAAAGTGAGAGTACACACAAATATACCTAAGTGTTGTACCCTCTAAGAAGTAACCCTATACAGTCTATACAAACATGACAAATACAGATGTTTGACACACCCCCTAGACTGCATAGGGGAATACCCTAAACAAGCAGCTCAGGGCGGCACTACTAGTCCAACCTCTGAGACAAGGGTCTGAGAGACCAGTCAGAAGGAGTACAGACAAGGAAAGAACAAGACCAGGGCGGCACTACTAGTCCAGCCACTGGGAGAGGACACAAGTCCAGTCTGAGTATACATATAAAGGACAGTACAAGTCAAGGTCCTAGCAAGTGAGAAGCGACAGGAACTAGACCAAGCTGTACACAGTGCCGCTGATGATCTTTAGGCGCAAGCGCCTTCGTAAAGATATCAGCTGTGTTGGCACCTGAGGCCAAGTGTACTACGCGAGCCTGACGTCGCTGCTGTAGCTCTCGCAGGAGGAAGTACCGCAGCTGAATGTGCTTCGCTCTGCCCTCGAGTCGAGGCTCCTGACACAGGAGGATCATGGCCCTGTTGTCAGCGAACAGGACCGGGGCAGAGCTAGGCCGCTCACCTAAGTCAGTGAGCAAGAAGGTCAGCCAGCGGAGCTCCTGTGCCGCCATGGCACCAGCGTAGATCTCAGCCTCACAGCTGGACTGCGCAACAGACGAGGAGCGAGTAGCTCTCCACGAGACGGCACCTGAGCCAGGGCTGAAGCAGTAGCCCTGGGTAGACCTGAGTGTCTCAGCGTCGTCTGCCCACGAAGCGTCTGTGTGTCCAGTAAGGACCACTAGCCTGCGTCCTCCAAGCACTAACCCCATGCCCGATGTACTAGCAAGATAACGCAGAACCCTCTTAGCGGCAGACCAGTGCTGCGGTCGGTGTCTGCCTGTGGCCACAAAGCCCGCCAGGATGCTGAGAGGGTATGCGAGATCTGGGCGAGTGCAAGTCATCAGGTACATGAGGCAACCCACCAGCTCTGCGTAGGGGCTGCTGGGCTCTACCAACTCCTCAGGTACTGGAGCGGAGAGTCTGTGGTCTACAGGCAGAGGGGTGGGCTGTGCAGAGGAGAACTGAAGGCTGAACCTCTGAAGGACCTGGCGCACCAAGTGTGACTGAGTCAGGGTGATGGTGCACGCAGCTCTGTCCCTGGAGATCTGCAAGCCAAGGTAACGGCGCAGTTCTCCAAGGTCAGTGCAGGTGTGTCTCTTCAGCAGCTCTGCCTTCACGGAGGCCAGTGCCTCCCTGTCTGCCGTGGCAAAGACCAGGTCGTCGACGTAAACATGGATGTAGAACGGAGTCTGGCCAGCACGAACGAAGAGTGAAGGGTCTGCGGAAGACGGAAAGAACTGCAGGTCAGCAAGGGTAGCACGTAGAGTGTCGTGCCACTCACGGGGAGCCTGGCGCAGGCCGTAGACGGGGCGCCGCAGGAGCCACTGGGTCCCAGGAGGGAAGGTGCCAGTAAAGCCCGGAGGGCGACGCAGGTAGACCTGCTCGTGTAGGCTGCCCTGCAGGAAGGCAGTGGAGAAGTCGAGGGAGTGAAGCTCGTAGTCACGCTGAGCAGCTAGGTGTAACAGAACCCGAAGAGTAGTCATCTTCGGGGTCGGAGCGAAAGTCTGGAAGAAGTCCACCCCCTCGCGCTGACTGAAGCCTCTAGCCACATAGCGCGCCTTGAAGACAGGCGGCTCTCCAGGAGGGCGCTTCACCTTGAAGAGCCAGCGGCCATCGACTACATTCACCCCAGGTGGGGGAACTGCGTCGACGAAGGTGCCGGTGGATCTCCAAGATGCCATCTCCTGCTCCATGGCAGCTATCCACTGCGAGGCCCAGGGTCCCGAAGTCGCCTCAGCGTAAGTGCGAGGGGTCGGGATGTCGAAAGCGTCTGGGTCACCCTCAGGGACTAGCAGCATGGAACAGAGATGGGGAGCAGCCTCGGAGAGGAAAGCAAGCTCGAACTGGCGGTCCTCCAGGACGTCACTGCCAAGGGCAGGAGCACCCCCGACAGACGGAGGACAGGCAGGGTCAGAGACCAGAGCGGTGGCGTAGTCAAGGCGGCGGGTAGAGGCGAAGTCAGCGACAGCAGCGACAAGAGCGTCAAGGCACGAGACAGGAACAGACGGGTCGGTAACGAGAGAGGCAAGGACCCGAGGAACAAGAGGACGAGCGGCACGAAGGTAGTCGGACAGCGGGGGGGGCGCAACAACAAGGGAGGACGGAGGAGGCGACGGCAGAAGGGGAGGGCGAGACGCGTGGGAACGAAGCAACATAGGGTGGGAGCGCAAGACAGGCGAGGCAGGACGAGCACGGGAGGGGCGGTGAGACCAGACGTGCGACGGAGGAGTCGGGTCAGGAGACAGGGGAGGGGACAGAGGAGGGGAACGAGGGGGGAGACGAGCCGGGGACGAGTCCGGCGGAGGAAAAACAGGGCCGTAGACAGGAAGAGGAGGAGACGGTCGGGGAGGAACCGATGCAGGGTCAGGGGATGGAAGGCCGAGCAGGCGAAGGGCGGACACCGGCGGGGACTGCTGCTGCGGCGGCACAACGGCAACACCTGGACCGGAAGCGGCTCCTCGGCTACCACCGGAACGCTCCACACCAGCACCCCCAGAGGGACCACCCTCAGGGCGACCGGGACGAGCACCCCCAGAGTCAGCGAACGGGGGCTGCGACGGCGGCGGCGGCGGCGGCGGAGGCGACGGCGGCGGCGGCGGCTGCGGCGACGACGACGGCTGCAGCAGCGGTAGTGGCGGTGGAGGAGGGGACTGGGGAGGGGACACCTGGGGAGGGGCGGCCGGCGAGGACTGCATAGGAGGGCCACCAGAGTCAGAAGACTCCTCAACCGGGTCCACGGACGGAAGGGGGGTGACGTGGGACACACCAGAGGGGGCGGGACGGGGAGGAGGAGGAGGAGGGGCAGGGACTACCGGGGAAGGGGTGACCAGGAACAGGGGGGGGGTAACCGGGGGACCACGGTGGGGAAAGCGGCGGTAGTAGGAGACGGACTCGTCAAAGGTGACGTCACGAGAGTGAAAGAAGCGGTGAGACGGCGGGTGGTAAAAGTGCCAGTCGGACGCGTCTAGGGGAAAACCGAGGAAGACGCAGGGAAGGGTGCGGGCAGTGAGCTTGTCCGTGCCGGAGGCACGGACGTGAGCAAGGCAGCCCCAGACGTGGAACGCAGACGCGTCACCAGGAGACCCAGTCCAAAGACGGGTCGGCGAAACCTGCGGCTGCTGAGGGTGCGGCCACAGGTTAAGCTGGTGAGAAGCGTAGCGCACAGCGAACGGCCACAGAAAATGGGGTGCACTGGCATGGATCATGGAGGCGCGAGCCACCTCCATGACCAAACCGATGCGTCGCTCAGCGACCCCATTCTGCTGTGGGGAGTCCGGTAGGGTGAACGTCTGGGTGATGCCCTCCGCACGACAAAAGCGACCAAGGACACCTAAGGCAAACTCACCACCACGGTCTGAGTGAAGACGCAAGACAGGGAGACCGCGGTGGACACGCGCAGAGACAAGCCAGGGGATGAGAGCGCCAGGCACGTCGGCCTTGCGCTCCAGGGGAAAGACTGTGGTGTAACGAGTGAAGTCGTCGACAAGCACAAGGAAGTAGCGCTCTCGACGCGGCCCAGGGACGGGGGCGGGGCCCCTGACGTCCAGGTGCAGGGTCTGCAGCGGCGCGGCGGTAGGGGGAAACGAGGAGGAGTGAGGGGCACGGCGAAGCCGACCCTCGACACAAGGCGTGCAAGGTGGGGCTGGAGAGGAGGGAAACGCGGGGAGTGAACCTGGGAGACCAAGGACGAGACCGTGCTGGGACATGTGATGCAGACGCGGGAGCGCAGGGTGACCTAGGCGGTGGTGCCACAGGAGGGTCGGGTGAGTGAGGGAGCGACAGGAGCAGGCAGCAGCAACCTGGGTAGACGCAGCCACCTGAGGGGGCGCTCCAGCCGGGGGGGTCACGGTGTCCAGAGTGAACAGGCCGGACACCGGGTCCCGGGGGAACGTGGACAGGGGGGCACCAGTGGGGCCTCGGTACAGACAGCATACCGCTCGTGGCCAGGGAACGTAGTGGTGACGCAAAGGTCCTGGAGGCAGCCGACACCAACTAGGTTCCTGGAGAACGAGGGGATATGCAGACCTGTAAGAGAACCCGAAGGAACCGCCGGACAGGGAAGGGTGGTGGAACTGCGGGCGACTACCGGACCGCCGGAGGGGTCAGCAAGAGAAACGGCAGCAGGAACAGGAAGCGGCGTCAGGGTGGTGGAGTCGCGGAAGAAACACCGAGAGGCGCCAGAGTCCAAGGTGAAGGAGAGCGAAGCCGAGTGGTCTGGCGACGGAACGACGGCGGAAGCACCAAGACTACACAAAGCAGGGGATCCTACGCCTGACGCAGCAGGGGAGGCTAAGCTAGGCACACCTACACTAGGCAACAGTGAGTAATAAGCAGGAAGCACACTAGATTCATCAGCATACAGTACATCACATGCAGAGCGGAAACAATGGCATCCATGTCCATATCAAAAATCTGAATCTGACGACTAAGCAAACTGTGCCAGTCCGGGAGGTCTGGCGACGGGCCAAAGCGCTGACGAAAGAGGTCGTCCAGGCGACGAAAACAGCGAGGAGTGGAGTGACCGATCTTACCGCAAACGAAGCCGCGGCGAGGACCGGTCTGGATCTGGTACTGACAACGCCCGCCGCCAGAGCCACCACGCGGCACACCACCATGCGCCCGGCCACCGCCAGCGCCGGGCCACCCTGGCGGGAGGACACTCGTCTGCCGCGTCTGCGACGGCTGCTGCACCTGCAGGGGCGGCGACTCAGCTGAACTGGGCAGAGTCCCCTCGTCCACTCCAGCACCAGGCGACCCGACCCCACCACTACCCCCGCCCGCACCCCCGCCGCCTCCTCCGCCGCGCCCAGCCTTGGGGCGGCGGCCCTTCCCCGAACGGACCTGCGCTGCAGCAGCAGTCTCAGCCACTGCGGCAGAGCCGTCGGAGAAGGTGCACTGAGCGGGGGCACAACCCTGAAAGATAGGGACCGGCACGACACCGCTCGCCTGGGCGATGGAGCGGTGACGGGTCTCTATCACAGTCAGGGTGTCTACAAAGTCAGTGAGGGTGAGGTCTGCGGGGTGAATGCTAAGGAAGCGGTCGCGGGCGACAGCAAGGCGGTCAGGGAGGCGGGTGGCAAGCAGGTAGAGGGTAGAGGTAATGGGCGGCTGGTGGGCTCTAAGCTGTGCGTCAGTGCAGGCAGCGCGCCAGGTCTCATCTATCGAGCGCAGGTGGGCAGCGAGGTCAGAGACAGTGGGGAAGGATGCAAGGTCAGGAAAGAGCATCGGGAGGATCAGGCG
Source organism: Closterium sp. NIES-67 (assembly GCA_027943415.1). Taxonomy (NCBI): domain Eukaryota; kingdom Viridiplantae; phylum Streptophyta; class Zygnematophyceae; order Desmidiales; family Closteriaceae; genus Closterium; species Closterium sp. NIES-67. Next base: position 61,336 of record BQMB01002199.1, on the reverse strand, counting down.
ACCCACCGAGGCAGCCGGAGGGGTGGAATAGCGCTTGATCACAGCATCTAAGTATGCCTGAGCAGTAGTGAGGGACCTAAAGCGAGGGCGCTCGGACGGGGGAAGGGCGTTGCTAATGGCAAGCTGGGCGACAGCATCGCGAGAAAGCCAGACAGAGCGCGCACGGGCAGTGGCAGCAGTAGACTCGCGCTCAGTGGGTGTGGGGTCAGCGGGCAGAATAGCAGGGGGGTCTGGGCAGGGGAGCGTACCGTCAAGGTGTGCGGAAAGCGGTTCACCATCCTGCCGCTGGCCAGTGAGTTGGCGGCGGAGGTCGGCAAGCCACGCCTCGAACTCTAGGGGCTGACCTTCAGCGTCGAAGCGAAGCTCCGCCGCCATCAGGAACAGTCCAGTGCGGTGCAGGGCAGTGCAGCTAGGTGGGGTGCGGTGCAGCTAGGTGGGGTGCGGTACAGTGCGGTGCAGTGCGGTGCAGTGCGGTACAGTGCGGTGCAGTGCGGTGTAGTGCGGTGTAGTGCGGTGCCAGGCAGTACAGTGTGGTGCGGGGCGGCACGGAGCAGGGCGGGGTGGGGGGGAACCGTACCAGTGAGGAGGACGGGGCCGGGGCTGGCCCGACAGGGCCGGGCGGGCGCGACGGGGCCGGGCTGGGGCGACGGGGCCGGGCGAGTGCGGCAGGGCCGGGTCGGTGCGACGGGGCCGGGCGAGCGGGACGGCGGCCGGGCGGGTGCGACGGGGCCGGGCGGCTGCGACGGGGCCGGACAGGGTGCGACGGGGCCGGACGGCTGCGACGGGGCCAGGCAGGGGCGACGGGGCCAGGCGGCTGCGACGAGGCCGGGCGGGCGCGACGGGGCCAGGCGGCTGCGACGGGGCCGGGCGGGCACGACGGGGCCGGGCGGGTGCAACGGCGCCGGGCGGGTGCGACGGGGCCGGGCGGCTGCGACGGCGCCGGGCGGGCGCGACGGGGCCGGGCGACTGCGACAGGGTCGGGCAAGGTGCGACGGGGCCCAGGAGGGGCGCTGCAGGGCCCAGGGAGGGCGCGACGGGGCCCAGGAGGGGCGCGACAGAGCCCAGGAGGGGCGCTACGGGGCCTGGGAGGAGCGCGACGGGGTCCAGGAGGGGCGCTAGGGGGCCGGGGAGGAGCACGACTGGGCTTGAGAGGGGCGCGACGAGGCCTGGGAGGGGCGTTACAGGGCCCCGGAGGGGCGCTACGAAGCCCAGGAGGGGCGCAACGAGGCCCAGGAGGGGCGCTACGGGGCCCTGGAGGGGCGCGACGGGGCGCTACGGGGCCTGGGAGGAGCGCGAAGGGGCCCAGGAGGGGCGCTAGGGGGCCTGGGAGGGGCGCGACGGGGCCTGGGAGGGGCGCGACGGGGCCTGGGAGGGGCGTTACAGGGCCCAGGAGGAGCGCTACGAAGCCCAGGAGGGGCGCGACGAGGCCCAGGAGGGGCGCTACGGGGCCCAGGAGGGGCGCGACGGGGCGCTACGGGACCTGGGAGGAGCGCGACGGGGCCCAGGAGGGGCGCTAGGGGGCCTGGGAGGAGCGCGACGGGGCCTCGGAGGGGCGCGACGGGGCCTGGGAGGGGCGTTACAGGGCCCAGGAGGGGCGCTACGAAGCCTAGGAGGGGCGCGACGAGACCCAGGAGGGGCGCTACGGGGCCCAGGAGGGGCGCTACGGGGCGCTACGGGGCCTGGGAGGAGCGCGACGGGGCCCAGGAGGGGCGCTAGGGGGCATGAGCGGAAGCGGCAGGTGGGGGGGATCCTACCTACGCGTGATACCATATCAGAATTGGAATTGAATGATGATAAAGTGAGAGTACACACAAATATACCTAAGTGTTGTACCCTCTAAGAGGCAACCCTATACAGTCTATACAAACATGACAAATACAGAGGTTTGACATCATGGACCTCTACAAAGAGAGCACCGCGCAAGGACAGGCTCGCCTACTACTCAGGCCAGAAGGAGCCTCGTCGCTACCAACGCAGTCGCCGCTACTTTTGAAAAAAACTGCAAAATCTTCGGACACTCTATCGAGCGCTGTAGAAGTCGAGCAGGAAGCAGCGCCAGACTAACATTTGCGCCTCCCTCCAATGGTACTCAATGGGGAAACTCCTACAAGAAGAGACCCACTGAACCTGTGCACCAAGCTGCGCACCAACCACCGTACCCGAGACATTCTAATGCACTACAAGCGGCACGCCCTACCCAACCAGCCCAAAAATATACAGCAATATATCGCTTGTGCTCATGCGGCCGAGGGGCTCTATATTATGGACTTTGACATACCTGATTGCACCAGAGACAACCACGAGCTACACTGAGGGAAAAAACCGTCCGGATGTTTGGCAATAAGTTGGGTTTTTAGGCTTTGAGACTACTGTATGGTAAACCTGCAAGATGCACGGTGGTACATGTTGGGAGAGGCACAAAGTGGATGCGTTCACAGCACTAAGAACTAGAATAGTACATTGGATCTAACTCATACTCCAAAAGATATACAACGAGTACATCCGGACAGTTTTTTCCCAGGACAAAGAGCAAACTTCCGAACAACGTTTCTAGTACCTAGTCCACCTACTCTTGGCGTTGATCACCATCCACACCCTCCTAGGCATGTTATCTATGTGGTTAGTGCAGACCTTTGCATGAAGCTTCTTGCACTCTTCCTTGACCCACCATTTTGCATAAGGGGGTGAGCACAAGGAAAATTGCGAAGTATTTGAGCGTATGCATAAGTATTGTGCACGAATTCAGATTGAATGTAATCTCTGAGACTAGCCAAGCCGAGGGGTGTCCAAAGATGCCATTACTTGAATGGTCCCGGCTTATCATGGGTTGTTTTCGTCGAATCAGAGTAGGGTGAAATCACGTATAGAGTGGCAAAATCTAGCATACCCGCCACGAAACTTAGGGTAACCGAGCACGGTCGATTGAGCATCCTTTCATTGTTAGAATCATGTTAAAATCCGCGAGTCTAGTGACAGTGCATCAGTTGAAGAAGTCTCGACTGTTTGGGAAGAATATCAGGGTTGAGGTCTGGTGAGGAAGAGGGGCACTCCAGAGCTACATATCCATGCTCTCCGAGCCATTCCAAGCCTAGGCAGGGAAAATGACATGGAATGCCTTGGAGAGCATAAGTATGTTGCGCTGGAGTGACCCTTTTTCTCACCAGACCTCAATCCAGATATTCTTCCCAAACAGTCGAGGTTTCTTCGACTGCTGCCCCGTCACTAGACCCGCGGATTTTAACATGGTTCACACAGTGAAAGGATGTTCAGTCGACCGTGCTCTGTTACCCTAAGATTCGTGGCGGGAATGCTAGATTTTGCCACTCTATTCGTGATTTTACCCTAGAACGATACGACGAAGACGACCCATGATAAGCCGGGACCATTTAACTAATGGCATCTTTGGCCACCCCTCGGCTTGGCTAGTCTCTGAGATAACATTCATTCAGAATTTGTGTACAATACTTATGCATACGCTCAAATACTTTGCAATTTTCCTTGTGCTCACCCCCTTATGCAAAATGGTGGGTCCAGGAAGAGTGCGAGAAGCTTCATGCAAAGGTCTGCACTAACCACATAGATAACATGCCTAGGAGGGTGCGGATGGTGATCAACGCCAAGAGTAGGTGGACTAGGTACTAGAAACGTTGTTCGGAAGTTTGCTCTTTGTCCTGGGAAAAAACTGTCCGGATGTACTCGTTGTATATCTTTTGGAATATGAGTTGGATCCAATGTACTATTCTAGTTCTTAGTGCTGTGAACGCATCCACTTTGTGCCTCTCCCAACGCGTACCACCATGCATCTTGCAGGTTTACCATACAGTAGTCTTAAAGCCTAAAAACCCAACTTCGTGCCAAACATCCGGACGGTTTTTTCCCTCAGTGTAATTGACCTCGTCCCCATCAATTTCGCATGGACGGATGAGAAAGACAGGACACACCCCAACGATCGCCCCTGGGCCACGCATCACATGCACCCAGCAGAGTATGATCTCCATAATCCCAGACTGGACAGAATCTGCGCTACCTACCGTACCTCCTCTAAACATCGTCAGCACCGGCCTGGAGACTCTCGATGATGGAGATACCAATGACCTTTTCCGAACTTGCCCCGCAGCTATCACCATCATCCCCCCCACAAAGAACTAAGCATCCTCCATACGCCGCCCGCCGACGTCTGGATGCCAATCTTACCTGCACGGGGCCAGGCACCTGACGATACCGAACGAGCAATGCCCTGGGAACTGGCCACACATATGGCCTTTTTCCCCAACTGGATGGAACTCACGCAATAGGAAACCGCCAACCAGGCTGCCAAACTTGCCCTGGACATGGCCACCTGGGCATGCTCGTTGGCTGACACTGCAGCACGGACCGGCCCAGGAACAAGGGAAGCGGAGGAGGAGGAAACGACATCCATAATCATGGCGGCAGCATCACGAGAGGCAGCAACAGCAGCAGACGCAGTAGCAGCAGCAGACGCAGCAGGAACAGCAGAGGCAGCAGCAGCAGCAGAAAAGACAGCACAAATGATAGCTGTAGAAGCACCAGAACCTAATTGACCCATCGAATCTAGAGTCGAGATTGGCACCCGTCACTCGCCATATCTCCGCATGGACTGCACCCATTTCAACGGATTGGAGTACTGATCCGGACGACAGAGAACGAACTTCACCAATGTGGGCCTCCCGGAGGAACATCCAGAACACACACACCTTATGAGATCCTTGGGTTCTGAACCGCGACGACTGGCATGACGGCGGAGACGATGAGGACGGTGAAGAGAACAGGGGGAGAAGCACTCTATGTGCCTTTGTTCCTCTTGGTCGCTCTCCTCAAGCACCAGGGATATAGGCCGAGTACGATGAGGCGGCCTTTGCCAAAGATTACCGCTACAACTGGGGAAGTTACCGCTACGTCTCACCTCTTCCCGAACCACACAGCCCTCACCCACTAAGCTCCATGCCCATCCGGCCCTCTACTGAAGATGAAATCCAACAGCCCACTGTCTATCAGCAGTCCACCTCCACCTCATCCATGACTAACGACGGAACCCGAAGAAGTTGACACCGGCAAACCTGACTCCAGACTCAATCCCCGCGCAAGTCCAATCCCCATGGGTCCTATCAATCAGTTTTCCCCCTCTCGGGAACTTCGCCCCACAACCGAACCTGATGTAGATGACCTTCGGGCAAGATCGATTCCTATGGATCTCATCGACTGAGAGTTCCTCACTCTCGCTGTCACTGCCTCCGCTCACTCAAACGAACCACCAACTCCCTCAGCTTGTGTCTTTTGCAAACTATATCAACGTTCACGAAGGCATCACGCCCCTCGAGACATATGGCACCAGCGACTTGGTCACCCTTCCCAAGCCACTCTCAACAAATCAGTAACGACCAATGTCTTCGCCCCAGGAGCACTCATCAACTCCAACGGGCGGGAGATTCAAGTCAGCCAAACACCATGCATGTGCACCGTGTACCCTGCAGCCGCTCTCACACACAATCCCTTTCCAGACCTACCACGCTTCCCAACCTGCTATCCACGGATCGAGCACCGACTCTCCCTACCCTACGCTCACCCCCGGCAAGGCGTCACCAAACAGACCAACCGCACCCTCCAAACCAAAGGTAGGATGATGATGCTGCTTTCACGACTACAACCATAGTACTGGCCCTACGCAATGCACCACGCAATGCGGCTCCATAAAGATCTATCCACCACTACCATCAAACGAAATCTATCTTCTTACCTAGCAAGGATAGGGAGAGAGAGAGAGAGAGATACCACCATGCTACGCGTATGGGGCTGCATGGTCCAGTATCGCCCTCACCAAGCTACCACAGAGATGCAAGAGCACTGGGGCGTACACCTCAGGATCTCCCATGAGTACAAGATGTGGACAATCCTTGACCTGAAGGACTCCACTGTCGTACCTTTGTGCGACGTGCTCTTCTACAAAGGACTTACCCTGCAGCGGTTCTGGGCAGATCGCTCCCGCAACCAAGATGTCGCCTACAACCACGAAGAGCATAGCTTCGCCTCCGTTGACGACGAAACCACCGCTACACGCATGGACGCAGGCCCTTCTGGCGAGCATCTGGGAGAAATTCCACGATTTGATAATGATGATGACGATGACGACACTCCGCTCGATCTCTCTCGACCCACCATTCTCCCAGAGGGAACCATCGGAACGCAGACCCTCGCATCGACGCCGACACAAACAACAACGTCCAAGAAGTCATCGAGCCCACGCACGGCTACACCAATCTCTCTGGCCTCCATGTCCTCGGCCTCCATACTGCCGTACACCAGAAGTCCCCAGTGACTGAGCCTGAAACACCGCATAAGGCTCTTACCGGACCCCATCGCGCTGAATGTCGCAAAGCCATGGACACTGAGCTCGCTGCCCCTTGCTCCCGGAACACCTAGGTCCAAGTGGACCGCGAAGTAGTAAAGGCGAGGAAAATTCTATCAGGAAAATGGGTCTACTGCGTCAAGATGGATGCCAACGGCGATATCGAACGCTACAAAGCATGCTGGGTTGTACGCGGCTACGACTAACGCTACGACCAATCTGACCTTCGCTCCAGTCAGCCGTCACACCTCCATCCGCATCCTTCTCACCGTCGCCGCATCCAAGCATTGCGAGCTCAGACAGATTGACATCAAGAATGCGTTCCTCTACGCAAAGGTTGACGCCCTAATCTTCGTCGAGCAGCCGCACACCTACGGATCGGGACTCACATGTGTGCCAGCTCCAGAAGTCCCTTTCTGGGATCAAGCAGGCACCACGTTTGGGCTATGCTACCGCAGAAAAGGGAAACCAAGTGGTTGAGGGCCAAAGTCCTTCGAATCCTCTCACAGATACTGTTATAATCACAATAGGCTCAGATGTGCCTATAATGAGAGATAGAGAGCACAGTCGGATTTCCGTAAGACAATTTCAAATATTTATAGCGATCTGATCTGAGACTCAAACGGTGATCTGTTAATTGGATCTCGAGCGCATTGCTACCACCTATCCGCAAAAATTTGAATCAGGAAATTCTATGAAGATTTGACGACGCTATGGCGGTTTGACTGGCAGAAGGTATAGCAGCCACTATAGTCTTGGAAGTACAAACTTAGCAAGAAGAGTTCGAGATGGAGATGGTTCCCAGCCTCTACATACCCCAAGAGCCAAGGTCCAGGTTGGTGGTACACCACCACAGAGTCCCCAACCATGAAGAGTCTCAAAACAAACCCTCCAAGGGGCTACACCAAGTGAAATGTAACACTACACGAAGTAGCGTTACTATTTTCACTATTTAATATTTATCCGTGTCCCTTGGGCTTGAAATCTTGAGCTCTTGGTCTTGGTTCTGCAAGATAAATTCTTCTTGAGTTGATGGGGGCTTGCTGCACACACCTGCGATGCGATGGACACTTCACACTCGACAAAATAGAAAAAACACACGCGACACGCAAACCACGACTTGACATGCGAGTTGTAAAAACTCGCTAATGTCTTGACCGACACAAGCCACATTGTGATACACCATTCAAACACACACAAAAGCACTAGATAGCAATGACATAGACTCACAATTCATTCCATGCCATGCATGCACACACACAAACAAGGACGACAAGCCGAGTGCAAGCCATAGGGTTGCACCAACAGATACCGGGAAAAGGGAGCAAAATCTAACGAAAAGCCCATGTATATTCACGGACTCGACGTCGACCGCCACGCATCCCCATTTCACAACTGCAAAACTTTGGACTACAGAGACTACAAAAATTGCCCAATATGTACGATTTTAAAAGACGAGGTAATCATATTATAATGTACAAAAATCCACACATAATGGAACGCACTCAACCACTTTGTTCCAACCGACACCCAAATCTAGGCTTGTTTACCACCACCCCGCCCATGCACGCGATAGTAATCGCTGACCAAATGGTTTCCATTGTTGAAATCGGTTTTGTCTCTAGCTACGGTGTTGGCGACACTTGGGCATCGAGAGACGTTATTAACAAGGTGGGAACCCCCCTTTAAAAAAAAAAAAAAAAAAAAAAAAAAAAAAAAACCTTTCTTTCTTTTCTTCAATTGCTTCGATGAAATTATCCTCAGGGGCGGAAGGAGTTCGAGGTGGCAGCTGGTGGAGGGGCCTACCCAAGTGTTCCGTGATAGCGGTCCCATTCCTAGAACTTGAGACTCGGGCCTCAGGATTGATAGGCAAACCCGTAGGACTGGAGCCCATCCGTTGTTATATTTTTTCTGGTTGCAACGCCCCATGGCGGTTGCATGCCTTGCTTATGCTTGGCCGGTTCCAAAGGCGGGGATGAAGGGGTGGTCACTGAAGGGTGGGAGGACCCAGCGACGTCTTCAGATGCCGAGTTGTAGGCTGGTTCCAATCCAGAGTGAGTCGGCGAGAGAAAGGGACGTAAACCGTAGGTGGCAAAAGGAGTTTGCCATGGGAGGTACTACAAGACAGGGGCCGAGGGGAAAGACGTCTAGGGTGCTCAGGCTGTTACGATGGGCATCATGACCGTTGTCGTTATCATCGTCCTTGGGAACGGCCATCAAAACACCTAACCTAATAGTCACAAACCAGGGCTGGCTTGTCCTTGCGCTGCAGTCCTCCAGGTGTTGGCGCATGCCTCTCTGAGCTGTTTGAGAGGATTGGTGAAGGTGTGGCAGCATGTGTGTTGTCGCTGCATCCTGCATGCTGCTGACAGCATTGCTGCCACAGCGCAATAAACCTCGAAACCTGTGCAAGTGATTTCGAGGCCCATCTTGGCGAATTCCGTGGCCGGTGGGTGGGCTTGCCTGGACAATACCGTTTCCCTCGCAGATTTGACTGTCTTTGAATCTCAAGGGCTTGGCTGAAGGCTGACCACAGAATCTTGCAGCTCAACGCAAGAATAAGCTGCTTTAGGAAAAGACAAGTCTGGCAGTGTCTGAGAGGGATCGTCTGGCAGAAGACAACAATCAGCGATTGTGGAGAAGGGCAAGTTGTACACGCCACTGAACCGTGCCTTCGAGGTCCTGTAGATGTCCACGTCTGTCGTTGTTGGCATGGGGTCGTCAGTGGCCTGTGCAAATCTAGCAGCATCCGTAGATGGTGCCTCGGCAGATGACCACGAGTACTTTCACGTGATGGATGTGTAATTTTCTGCTTGTGTAGGGTCTAGGGACCCGCTCAACAAAACCAAACTCCAAAAAAATCCTGTTTTGGACATTTAGAGTACAAAATACATCTACAATATGGACTAGAGTCTACCCTATCGTGCTGTGAGGATGACACTACTCATTGTCCTCTTTGACCATTGATGGTTCACCAGCCTTTCCCTTTTTCTTGCGCTGCTCTATGACAATGATGAGCACAGCGTGCCTCTGGCTTTCTAGGGCCGCGCATGCGAACGCGCGCGTACACCAGGACAGCGTCATCTGAACGGCCACTTTAACAACTGACGTCATCTATTTCTTCAGTCCCTCAGGATCTTTCATCTTCTTCAGCAAGCCTTACAGGATGCATGGCTGCAGATCGCTGATCTACTCCTTCACCCTCTGATGCCAATGCCCGTCTGGGTACGGCTATCCCCAAAACGGGGCACGCGCTTCAACGGTGATCGGTGCGGGGTTTTAGCGGAGCACCGCACATGCTGGGTACTGCCAGCCCGGACCGCCTACCCTCCGCAACACGGGTGAAGTCTCGGGCGCTAGGGGATTTCCCCCAGGGGCTCGCAGGTGGATCGGCGTGGGAAAGGGGGCCTGGTTTCCTCCTGGGATCTCCTTAAAGCCAAAAAAAAAAAAAAAAAAAAAAAAAAAAAAAAACTGTCTTGGGCTTGCCTTTGAACAGGCCCATGGCAACTAGTGTAGCCTCTGCTGCAGACGCACATCACTTTGCAGGGGTCTTGTCTACAACTGTCTTGCTGGTGGCCTGTTCTACAACCGTCTCGTTGGCAGCCGTTGCATATAGGCCTCTGCTGGCAGCCCAGACGTTAATGAGAGCTACTGCCAGCGTGGGGAGGTAGTGGACAAGGTTCATCTTGCCAGGTGGCTTATGCAGCGTGCATTTGGTTTGGGTGAAGTTCGCAGCCACGCTAGCAATCGCCATGCTCACAGCAACCACCTTTGACACTTCGTCTTCCATCAGCGCTTTGGCGCATAGACAGGAAACCGCGTAGGGGATTGGGGGGGTGGGGTTGGGAAGGGAACAGATAGAGGTATCTAATTGGTGGTTCCGCCAGAGGAAGTACACAATAAATCTTTAGCAATACTCACTGTTCGAGGCGGCACACTCTGCAGTCGTTGGCCACACTTCACACGCCAGTTGGCGTATTGTCAGCTGCCCAAGCTAAACGATCTCCCCACTCGTCAGCCAACTCCTCGGGTAAATCTGTTCCTATACCGTTGCAAACCCAGCCATATTGTACTCGCCAACCATCTGCTCAGAATTCCACTTCGCCGTGACTTCTTTAGAAAGCTCCTTCCCCTCACCCCTGTCGTAGATTCCTTACCCCTTGGAAGGTTGCTTAATGCCTCATCGTTGGCCTTGGGAACCTGGATCCAGAAGGGCTTCAACTTGTATCTCGTATTCTGCAGCAGCAGTTTTCTGCGTCTTCCAGCTGGGCCAGAGAAGTTGTGGCTTCCGCTCGGGATGTCTCTGCGTGGCCCTTGCTTCCAGAATCACACGCGTTTGCCGAAGGTTTGGGGGCAGGAGCTGATGCCTTCTTTGCTCAGGGCTTGTGGCCAGCAAGCATCTTCGACACAGCCGGATGGCATGGAAATTGCCTGGGCTGCTTCACTTCGGCCTTACATTGGTTGCGGCTTTTTCTGGCGTGCCGAGGCAAATTGGCTCGCGTGGATTCTGTGGGGCCGGTGACTGCGGACATGAGGCTTCTGCCTCCAAGTGGCTTGTGCTGTCTACTGGCTGCTCGTCATTGGCATCTGACTCTGGCCTTTTCTCAGCTGTCCTAACTTCCAACAGGTCTTACTACTTCCACCTTGCGCCTGCTGCAGCCCCTGCCAGAATTGTGTGGAACACTGCTCTTCATGTGCTGCCAGCTCCACAATTGTCACTGGTTCACCCTCGGGCAACGATGCAAAAAGGCCTCCTAATGCGGCTTGCCCTGGATGGGCAGGCCGACGTGAGGGCTTTCTGTTTGCCGTCTCAATGCAGCAACTGTTGGAGTGCTCTGGAGACTGCTGCCCTCACCGCGCCAACTCTTATGGAACGGTGACTTTAGAAGCCCGTCAGATGCAGCCTGCGAGAGGGCATTTCTGAGGCTGGCTTTGATCTTCTCTCCTAGAGTTTCCTGTAGAGTCTGGATAGAGGCATCGACAACGTTCTTCACGGCTCCGCTGGTGTTTTTGGTTTGGCCCTCCACAACTTGCAGTAGCACGAGACGTGCATTCTCAGTGAGCTTCGTCTTCACTGCACCTCTGCAGAGAATTCTCGATATGCTTCTTGATCTCCGATAGCTTCTGGGTCTGCTTCTGGAACACCTCGGCATGCTACTGTCGCGCCTTCTGCACCGCACCGCCTGTCGCTCTGCAGCCAGGGATGACAAGGCCTCCTAAAAGTTTTCCAAGTTTCCTTCCGTCCTTTTCTGTTGGGTCTCGAGCTTCTCTGCCAGGCAGTTGAACACACGTGTCTGCTCCATCCTCAGTTCCACCAACAGCTTCTTTGCCACAATTTCCACCAACGCTTGTTTAATCTTTGTTGTCACCATCTCGGCACAACTCTCCTCATGTTCTAGTTTCCGCGCAGTCTCCAGCTCGGTTCTGAGGGTCTACTGTGCCTCTCACAGCTGTGCCACCTCCGCATTATTTGTGACATTGTGCAGGTCGCTTGCCCTGCTCTACAGCAAACACGACAGCTGCTCGGCAGAGACCATGCGGTCCCCGTAGTGCACAAACAATTTCTCTAGCTCAGCCCTCTTCTCCAGATTCCCAAGGTGCTGGAACTGCGACTGCAGAGTCAACCTCTGCTGCAACGCTGCTTGCAGATCCAGACGCAGCTGCTGTGCGCCCCCCTCCTCAAGATTCCATCTCGGCGTCTGTCCATCGCTCCTCTGCAGCACAACAATCTACATCGCTGCTCCCAGGCCTTACATGGCGGGCTGTTGCACAGCCACAGTCTCCTCGCCTGATGCAAATGCTCTAGAAGTCACGGCCACAGCTCCTGCCCCGTTGTTTGAAACTCCTGCCAATCCGCCATCCTCTGCCGAAGCGCCAGCCAACCTTGCGTTGCGTCCCTATTCGGCAGCCCCATGCTGTGCAGTCGCTGTTACATTGGCCAGAGAGTCGGGGCTCTGTGTGGCTGTACTACATGCAAGCCCCCCTACCGCCTCTGCTGAACCGTCGTGTGCAGATGCGAAAATCCCTGCCGGGATTCCTGGCACAGTTGTGGCCTTACCCTGTTGCAACCTCGGATGCGCGCACACCACTCACCTTCCCTGCTTTGCAGAGACAAGACTCCCCCCTTCTCCACCTTATGGTGGCGCAACCGCACCATCTGCAATTGCACCACCAGCAGAGTCATGTCCCTCTCGTGCTTTGCCGGCTACCCCAGGACCACTGCTCGCCATTGCAATTCCGCGCTTTGCAGCAATTCCCATTGCCACCACTGCCACTGCCATATCAGCTCCTCCGCCTCTCCTTCGCCGAGACGGATGCATCAAATGCAGTTTTCCCCTCCGCCTTACGTTTGCTCCGGGTCCCTAGTGTGCGACCCACATCTTCCTGGCTCTCCAGCAGTCCTCTTTGCTCTCGTATTGGGCGTCCTCTTCATCATCCATCTCCACTTCCTCACCCATGCCTTCCCCCTCCAGCTCATCATCCTAGTGTTGTGTCTGCACCTCCTCGTCGATCTGCGTCCCTTCGAAGTGGTAGGCACGAATCTGCAACAAGTCTTGTCGTAGAGTGGTGGTGGTCATACCGGGCTGCAGCATCTTCGACGGCTGTTGTTTGTGTCCTGCATTGACCAGCATGTGCCAGCTGTTCATGAGTTTCACGAGCTGGAGCAGGACAAAACACCACAACCCCACAGATTGCGGACTGTCCAGCTGTTTGATACACTGCCGCAGAGAAGAGTGCATCGAATTTGGGAGGGACTGATGAGTCCCGTCGTCGAAAGATTTTATCATTCAATAGTATCATTTTGTAGAAATGTCAAATAACTCACCCCGGCTCTGTGACCTCCATCTATGCCAGACGCTTATCCATCTCCGCCAACACCGCGTCGACATGCGTGGATCTCTGTCCACATTTGAACTCCACATGGAATTGGCAGAGAACATTGGAGAAGTGTTCAGCAAAGTTTTACGGTCAGAACTATCTGCCAACGAGCACTCACTTAAAGGCCCGTTCAGCCACTGCCGTCTGCTTGTGGGTGTTGTGCCTCCTTTTGGATCGAGGTGGACAATTAGGGTACTGAAAACAAACCATGGCTCCAGCTCTACATCATTTGGACGCAGAACAAGCAACAAGCTGACCCTAGCATACGGTAGGATTCTGTGGAGACCTGCACATTTCATTAGAACCACTAAAAAAAAACTTGATCGAGAAAATAGAGGACTCTGGCCAGGCCTTACTTGGTCCACAGTGGAATGATGACAACGTGTTTCTTCAGCATGCTGTCGTCCATGCTTGCCATCCGAGGGCGTGATTTTTTCAAAGAGAACTCAGCGGAGGACTTCGTTGTAGTCATGATGTAGAGTTTCTGCAGATGCTTTTCTGTTAGAAGCTACAGTGGCGGAATAAATTGTCCACATGTTCAGCCTTTTTAGGCATTTTGATGAGTGCAGCAGCGTAAATATTAAGCCTTAATGTATGGTGTGCATACACGCTGAGAAGTTCAGTTAGAGCACTCACTCGAGTTGACAAACACCAAAGTAGTACCACACATGGTCCTTAAACACCTAAGCATAGCAAAGGAATAACATCCGGACAATTTGTACCGAAGAAAGATAGCATACTAGATTCTAGGAAAACTAGTACCTAGTCCAGCGTCCCTTTGCCCGAATCGGCAGGCTGTCGATCAGGTTTGCACACACCTCCGCCGGTATCTTGTCCCATTCCTCCTGCACCCTCTCCCACAGCTCCTGCATTCCACTTGGCGGCTTTTCGTACTTCCCCAGCTGCCTTTTCAAGTGTGCCCAAAGGTGCTCAATCGGGTTAAGGTCCGGGGAGCACGATGGCCATTCCAGCACCGCGTACTCCTGCTCCCCAAGCCAGTCTTGGACCAGACGAGACCTGTGCTTGGGATCATTGTCGTGCTGGAAAATGACCTCTGAGGGGGAAAGCTTGAAAAAATCGATGGTCTGTTTGAGCTCATCTTGCAAGATGCTGCGATACAGCGGCCCATCCATCCTGCCATCTATCTTGCACATGAACCCCGCCCCCTCATACGTCATGCAACCCCACACCATCACAGAACCGCCCCCATGCTCAACTGTCTGTTGGACTTGATGGCTCCGAAGGCTGGTGCCCTCGCGAATCCAGGCGTACGCACGTCCGTCGGAGCAGTAGCGGTTTATCTTTGTCTCGTCAGACCAAATCACCCGCTTCCAGTCCTCCAGCGTCCAGTCGGCATGCGACCGCGCGAAGTCGAGACGATCTCGGATGTTTTTCGGTGAGAGCCTGGGTTTCTTGGGCTGTGCACGGTGATCAGCCCCGCAGATCGTAATGAGTTCCTGACCGTCTTCGAGTCTACGGCGAGATCGTGCTTCTCCAACAACATATATGCCGCGTCTACAGAGCTTTTCGCCTCGCCGCTTGTAATCGCGCGTATTATTCCGCGCTGGAGACGGGTAGTGATTAAGCGGGGGCGGCCGGCCGAAGGCATCGTAGGTCGCACCTCCTCGAGACTAGTCTCGGCAGCCACTTTCAAACCGTAATCGTGCACGGTGCTCTTGCCTATGCCAAGAACTTTGCCAATTTTCCTAGTCGAATGCCCCACACGCAACATGCTTCTGATTCGCGCACGCTTCCGCTCATTTAACGGCTTCATGGCGATGCGGTCGTAGGCTCGCTTCCGGACTAACTCCTAAGCCAGCAACTGTTGCGCGTGACGATGTACACACCGAGTGACGGGGGAAAATAGATCTACTCTTCCGCTCGGTAGGAAATGTCCGCATCGATAGTCGAGGAGTAAATTTCAACCCCACTTTCCGGTTGTGTCACAATCGCGCCAAGCAAGAAACGGTTGAAGCAGAACTCGAAAACCTTGTAACGGAATGGCAAAAACCGGGTGTTACTATGTTCGAAACATGTGTGGCATAGCGATACGTTTCAAAGTGTTAAACATCCGGGCAATTTATTCCGCCACTGTACGTTGCAAAATGCCCGTGCAAAATGCCGAGGGCTACGATGCAAAATGCCCGTGCAAAATGGCACCACGGTGTCGAACAGCTAGGCGGCCATGCGTAAGCACAACACTAAGACCTTTTTCGGTGGCTGACAAAGCCAGAGGAACCTACATAACACCAAAGTTGACAAGGGCCTCGTTGGGAATAATCGGTGCGAGTGAGGTCGACAGTAAATCCGCCAGGGGACAGGGAGAGGCTGGTTTCCACCACAGAAGTGCTAGCGCTAGAGCTCAGATGGAGCTAGAGCTCAGACGGAGAGAAGACCTTTTGTGAATAACACAGAAAAAGATGAAAAATGAAACCAAATAGAGAGCTCACAGCCCAGAAAATTAGGCCACACAAGGAGAATGTTGCATGCTGCGCGCCAAACATTTTTGCTACGGACCACATGCTGTTGTTCTACAAATCGTTTTCTACATTTGGGCTTAAAATGGCACACCTATATACACCATAGGGATTTTACAAATGGCCATAACGCCCAACTTTGTTAGACATTTGGGCCCACATTCAATTAGGAGGCAGGACATGCATAGCTCTAGGCCCTGATTCTTCAAACCATGCAAGAAAACTTGCAACAGTTGGAAAATGGTACAAAATTATTATCAAGGCCTATCCTTGCTCCAAATCCCCCCTAGGGATTATTCAAATGGCCATTGCATCCAATAAGGATGAGGCTTTTGGCTCAATTTTTGATAGGAGACTTTTCTTGCATAGCACAAGGCCCATGTCACAATAGTTGCAAAATGGCACCACGTTCTATCAAGGCTACTTATTGCTCCAAATACATCTATGGATAATTCAAATTACCATAACGCCTCATTCTGTGAAAGCCCAAGTTTTGACAGGAGGTTGATGGTGCACAATGTTAATGCAAAATACTATTTTCTGCAACACCAACCTACCACCCAAATTCCATCCTTGCTGAATGAGGGCATTCAGGACAACGGGGTTTATGCAAAATAAGTGTTCTGTTGTTGTTGTTGTTGTTGTTGTTGTTGTTGTTGTTGTTGTTGTTGTTGTTGTTGTTGTTGTTGTTGTTGTTGTTGTTGTTGTTGTTGTTGTTGTTGTTGTTGTTGTTGTTGTTGTTGTTGTTGTTGTTGTTGTTGTTGTTGTTGTTGTTGTTGTTGTTGTTGTTGTTGTTGTTGTTGTTGTTGTTGTTGTTGTTGTTGTTGTTTTTGTTGTTGTTGTTGTTGTTGTTCAACCTTATGTTCATATTAAAACACTGCATACTATACATACAAGAAGCAGTGAAGCAGAATGGAATAAGGCAAGGGGAGGGGAAGAGACAAAAGTAGAGAAAAACCAGGTGATAGGATGCGCAAAGAAAAGAAGCGCGCAGAGGGAAGGTGCAGGGAGACAGCATCGAACACCACAGCCAACCACCAAAAACAGCCTAGTCGCGCAGGTCCACCAGGTAGGGCGCATCCGCCCACAGAGCCCCCCACCCATCCTCCTGCTCACACTCCCCATGCTCAGCCCGCAAGATGTCAGGCCCTCCCAACATAGAAGCCGCCTGCAGCAAGATGATCTGCGCCTGGGCCCGCTGCAGGGCCACTCCACCAAATAAGTCGAGAAAGTCTTCACATTACCCCTGCGCGCCCCTTTGCTCCTCGCCACCTGAAGCTGCACATCCTCCTGTTGCTGCAGCTACCGGCGGAACCCCCCCCCTCCCTTGAGGCAGGCCCAAGTCTCGACGATGAGTGGAGTAAACTGCACGCCTCGATGCTGTTGCAAAAACGCCTTGTAATCCGCCGCCTTCCGCTTCTCCCGCTTGCGAGCTGCGAACCTCCCCACCTGCCCAGTCAGTCCATATCGCAGTGAAGAGAGGGAGATGGGATCCACAACACTCACCTCAAGCGCGTGCGCCTCCCCCTCCATCGGTCGATGGACTACCACGCCCACCTTCTTAACCAGCCATAGCGTGTCATCCTCCATAGTCACCCCACCGCCCGAGCTCCTAGCGATCTAGGCCGCCACAAACTTGATGTCGTCATGGACCCGAAGGGCATGGTGCACGTCCGACAGGTCGACAAGCTCCGTCCCATAAACACACTTGCCCGCGACCATCAGTTGCTGAATACGGAGACCCAAGCGCTTAGCCGCAGAAATAGCCCACTTGGTGGCCGTGAAGGTAACATCATCATGCGCTGGAACCACGGAGCTGCACGTACCCGCCCCCAGGCCCTAAAGAGATGTCAAACAGGCCTGTAGTAACAGGGTGGTGGGGTCTGTAGGCTTTCGACAGTGAGACGACGCTGCTGAGTAAGGAAGAGCAAACCAGGGCCCGGGCAAACCAGGGGTCCAATAATGCCCCCGCCTCTGGTGTGCAAAAAAACTCCGCAAACATCAGCTCCTCGCCGTCTATCCCCAACAGGGCGATGGCCGATGCAGCCCGACACTAACCATATGCATAAGATAAGAGCTGGTGACATTCGGCTCGATTCTGGCCAAAACTGAGTCCGCAGCTCAATTTTGTGCATAAATGGATAAATGTGCCCCAAATTTATGGAGACATTGAGCCGCGCAAGAGTGTAACCATGCCTTCGTCACAAGGCTAGCGAAACGATTCGGCAGACGTTGCTAACAAACGGCGAACCAGTATTGTGACAAACCAGCCTCGCGAGAAAAAACCACACTGCTCGCCAAACGAACAGTTTGTTGAAATTGCGCACACTAGTTTCCCCGTTTTTGTCGTTGTTGAGCCAAGTGAATGCCAAAACCGCCGAGCCTCGCCGGGAGGTGCAGCTGGAGGCGGACCATGCGCGACTTGTCCGGATCGAGCTCCCAGCTGCCAGGCAGAGACAGCTACTCAAAGCAATCCTCAAGGGCAACATCCCAGTCTCGAAAGGCCTCCACACCTCTGGCCTAGTGGGCATCGTCCGTGTGAGGTAGACAAGGCAGTGTAGACACAGCGATGCCCAAGAGGTGGGAAGTGATCTGCGAGTGGTCCAGGAAGGGAAGCCAAGGTAAAGGCGCATGCAACTGCTTCAAGCGCTCACGCAGGCGCGCCTCCTCCCATTTTCCTCCCCAATTGGAACACCCATGACTGTCTGGCCACTACGCGCGCACTGCAAGCCTGATGGCAGCTCCTCCCCCCCCAAGCCCACCCCTAGCCGCACGCTCGCTCCCATCCCCCACCCCATCTGTGCCTGCATCGGCACGCCCACCCCTAGCGGTGCGCCCGCCCGCATTTCCCTCCCCACCCACGTCCGCGCCCTCGACCCTGCTCCCAGCTGCGTCCATGACAAACCTCCGCTGCCATCCACCGCCTCATGCTCCCTAAGGCAACACTTATGTGGTTGCACCTCCAGACCTAGCCCCCTCAACCATTCGAGCAGGTCGTCGTAGGCCCTCAAGACCCAGTCCCGAGACCCCAGAATAAACGTGTCGTCAGCATAACTGAGGAACAGGATGTCCGGGAAGTCGCGGGTGGTGGGTTCCATTGCCAGTTGCTGGTTGAACGTGAAGAGGAAAGGACCAAAAGGATCACCCTGCCATGATGGCATCCAGTCATAGGTCGCCACATCGACCCTCTCAGCTCGACGTGCGAGTCAAAGGGCTTGTGGATCGAGCTTGGGATTTTCCAGGATCCACCTACATGTCGTATTGTGATATGCTACATTAGATTTCTACAGTCGAACATCGGGCTTTGTGCTGGATTGAATGGTCAAATGCTGATAACATGAAAGGTCCACCACTAACGGAACATTTTGAAATATCTTCTATCTTATCTGCTATTATATGTCACACCACTTAAAGTGTAGTACAGGGAGAGTTACTAGCAAGGGTGTTGACACTATTTGTAAGTCAAAGAGACAATCCCACTTGGTGTATTGCACCCTTTCAGCATTGAAAGATGGCCATTCAGCCATTCACAAGAGCCCCCACTTTTGCCTGCTAAGTGTGAGCCTAGCGGCATGGCTTCAGCTTCATGTGACGCGAGGTTGGGATGACTAGATATCCAGCGGGCGCAACAATGGTTGCGACCCTAGAGGTTTAAGTTGCGAGACTCGACGGTAACTAGGTGAAACAAGCACTCCAAGGAAATTGCGTGTTCCGCCTGATCTATGGTTTTCCTTTAAACCAAGGTCCCAATTTGGAAGCCGCGAAAAGTAAATGCGGCTCGGTTTGGGACTGCATTTTGGAAGTGCTTGGATGGCGACCCAGGGTCCATCAAGGAGGTATTGCAAAGGCAGGAGGGAGAGGGGCAGGGAGTAGAGTTGCAATTTCCTAGATGATTGAGAAACGAGATGCAAAAGCCATTGCGAGTGGGGTGTCATGCTCATCGTGTTGTGCAGCATGTGCACTGGTCTGGTTTCGCCCGTCCCAGCTGGCCGCCCGTTGCCACCAGCCCGCCCGTAGCCGCTAGCCCACCTGTAGCCGCCCGCCCGTCATCGCCAAACGCCCGTAGCCGCCAGCCGCCGCCCCCCACCCCACCGGCCTTGGCTTCCGCTCTGAGCCGGCGCTCCCGCCGACAGTCTCCACCGCACTCCACTACACTTCACCGCTCTCCACCGCACTCTACTGCTTCCTACTGCACTCCATCACACTCCACCGTACTCCACCGCTCTCCACTGCCCTCCTCCGCTTTCTCTCCTCCCCTTGTCAGCGGCAGTCAGCTGCTACAGCCGTGGTGATGGCGGAATCTCTGCTCCGCCTGGACGTGGAGGGTCGGGCTGTTGAGTTTGAGGCATGGCTCGTCGACCTCCGCCACCAGCTGACCGGGCTGCGCCAAGATGGCCACTCCCTGGCCATCCATGTCGACGGTAAGCTCCCTCGCCCCGCCCCACCTGCGATCCTCCTTGACGCCCCCACGTCTGCTGCGCGTGAGGCTTTTGTCGTTGCTGAGCTTGCCTGGGCTGTCTAGGATTCCCGTGATGCCGTTGCTCAGCTTGCCATTGGTCACACCCTCCCCCTGCTGAGCGTCCCCGCTTTACCGCTATCTCAAACGCCAAGGAATACTTAGATGCCGTCATCGCGCGCTATTCCACCCCCGCTTCAGCCACTACCGGCTGCCTGATCCTCCCCATGCAGTTCCCTGACCTTGCGTCCTTCTCCATTGTCGCTGACCTGGCCACTCACCTCCATGCACTGGAGACTAGCTACCGCGCCGCTAGCACTGAGGCATAGGTCACTGCCTTCCCACTGTCGCTTTGCGATACCCTTTACCTCATTGCCACGCGCCTACCTGACCGCCTAGCCGCTGCCCGCGACCACTTCCTTAGTCAGCATCCAGGTGATCTCACCCTCACTGCCTTTGTCACTGCCTTGTCCGCGATACAGAACCGCCAGCGCACTGTCGCTCAGTCTAGTGCTACTGCGCCGGTCCCTATCTTCCAGGGTTGTGCTCCCACCCAGTGCACTTACTCTGATGTATCTGCCCCTATTGCTGAGACAGCCCCTGTTGCTGAGACCGCCGCTGCCACCTTAGTGTAGTAGCATCCGGGTAGGGGCCGCCGCCCCAAGGGGGGCCGTGGCTGAGGGAAGGGTGGTGGGGGTGGTGGAGGTGGGGGCGGGGACAGTGGTGCAGACAAGGGGACCAGGGTTGGTGCCCCAGAGCAGCAGCAGCAGCAGCCTCTGAAGCAGCAGTGGCAGCAGCAACAGCAGCCGCCGTGGGGACCTCCGCCGCCATGGTGGTCTGGTGGCGCTGGCGGTGGTGGTCATGGTGGTGCGCCGCACAGCTTGGTGTCAGGTGGCAGCTCCGGTGTGGTCACCTGCCAGTACCAGCTTTCGGCTAGCCCCCGCCGTGGCACTGTCTGCGACCGTCTAGGTCACGCCACCGCCCGCTGCTACCGTCGCCTCGACGACCTCTTCCGTCTCCAATTTGGCCCTCCACACTGGCACGCTCTGGCGCGCCACCGTGTGCCTGTCTTTGAGCTTGACATGGATCAGATTTGGTCTGCTATGTATGTCCTGTATGCTGATGACTCTAGTGTGACAGAACCCTACTACCCGCTGTTGCCTAGTGTAGGTGTGTCCACTGAGTGTAGTCTAGTTTCCCCTGCTGCATTTGGTGTAGGACCACCTGCATTGTTTAGCCTTGGCACCATGCTAGCTCCTCCGCCTGCGGCCGCTACCGCCACACTCTCCTTCACGCTAGACTCTGGTGCGTCCGCCTGCTTCTTTCGCGACCACACTGCGCTCACGCCACTTGCCGCCCCTGTTGGTGCAACCCTATGGCTTGCACTCGGCTTGTCGTCCTTGTTTGTGTGTGTGCATGCATGGCATGGAATTAATTGTGAGTCTATGTCATTGCTATCTAGTGCTTGTGTGTGTGTTTGAATGGTGTATCACAATGTGGTTTGTGTCGGTCAAGACATTAGCGAGTTTTTACAACTCGCATGTCAAGTCGTCGTTTGCGTGTCGCATGTGTTTTTTCTATTTTGTCAAGTGTGAAGTGTCCATCATGTTGCAGGTGTGTGCAGCAAGCCCCCATCAACTCAAGAAGTATTTATCTTGCAGAACCAAGACCAAGAGCTGAAGATTTCAAGCCCAAGGGACACGGATAAATATTCAATAGTGAAAATAGTAACGCTACTTCGTGTAGTGTTACATTTCACTTGGTGTAGCCCCTTGGAGGGTTTGTTTCGAGACTCTTCATGGTTGGGGACTCTGTGGTGGTGTACCACCAACCTGGACCTCGGCTCTGTTGGTGCAACCCTATGGCTTGCACTCGGCTTGTCGTCCTTGTTTGTGTGTGTGCATGCATGGCATGGAATGAATTGTGAGTCTATGTCATTGCTATCCAGTGCTTGTGTGTGTGTTTGAATGGTGTATCACAATGTGGTTTGTGTCGGTCAAGACATTAGCGAGTTTTTACAACTCGCATGTCAAGTCGTCGTTTGTGTGTCGCATGTGTTTTTTCTATTTTGTCGAGTATGAAGTGTCCATCGTGTCGCAGATGTGTGCAGCAAGCCCCCATCAACTCAAGAAGAATTTATCTTGCAGATCCAGGAACAAGAGCTCAAGATTTCAAGCCCAAGGGACGCGGATAAATATTTAAATAGTGAAAATAGTAACGTTACTTCGTATAGTGTTACATTTCACTTGGTGTAGCCCCTTGGAGGGTTGGTTTCGAGACTCTTCATGGTTGGGGACTCTGTGGTGGTGTACCACCAATCTGGACCTTGGCTCTTGGGGTATGTAGAGGCTAAGAACCATCTCCCTCTCGAACTCTTTTTGCTAAGTTTGTACTCCTAAGTCTATAGTGGCTGCTGTACCTCTTGCCAGTCAAACCGCCATAGCGTCGTCAAATCTTCATGGAACTTTATGATTCAACTTGCTGCTGATAGACGACATCAACTCGCTCCAGATCCAATTTACAGATCACCGTTTGATTCAGTGACCAGATCGTTATCAATATTTGAAACCGTCTGACGGAAATCCGACTGTGCTCTCTATCTCTCATTATAGGCACATCTAAGCCTATTGTGATTATAACAAGTGGTATCAGAGCCCCTTGGAGCTGTCTCGACCATGCCTAGGCCTGAGGAAGGGGGTGGCAGAGGTGTTGGAGGCAGAGAAGACGCCCAAGCACAAGGTCAACACCAAGATCCACCCGTTGCTCCGGTGCAACCTAGCCTTGGACCCTCTAGGGATGAGCCTAGAGTGTTTGGCCTTGACAAGTTCAACGGTGACAACTTTGCTGAGTGGTCTTTCAAGATGGAGAACATATTTGACCACTATGATCTGCTGGAGGTGATGGAAGGAACGGAGAAGCGCCCCGAGAACGACTCGGAGAAGAGCCCGTGGGTGCGGAAGAGCGCACAAGGCTACCTTCTACTTGGGCAAGCATTGGGGAGCAGCCAAATCCGTCACATCAAGCCTTTTCAGCGTGAACCAGCAAAGGGACCAAAGGCATGGGCTGCTCTCAAGGGTGTACACGCTCCTGCAACAGCGGCGGTGGCTGTGGTTTTGGAGCGGCAAATGGCGGCACTTCGAATTGACGAAGGCGAACCGGTGGAGGAAGGAGTGCAGAAATTCTTCGACTTGTTGACACGGCTCGAAGGAGCTGACCTGAACTACAGTGACCTTCAAAAGAAGACCAAGCTGCTGGCCTTACTTCCGGACTCATGGTCCTCGCTCATCATCAACCTTAATCGAGATCTGCCCCGTCTCTCACTCGAAGATGTGAAGCGGGAAATCTTACAAGAAGATTTCCGCCGACGCGAATTGGCGGGTCCCGATGGTGCCGGAGTTGCAAGCATGGGCCGTGGGCACGGCCGTGGAAGGGGCAGAGGGCGAGGAGGAAGATTTGGCAGCAGTAACTTCAGTGGAGGCCGTGGTAATGGAGGATATGGCAGCAACAACAACAACAATGGCTACGGGCGTGGGCGCGGTCGATTTGATGGCGAATGCCACTTTTGTCACAAGACCGGCCACATGTGGAGAGATTGCTTCAGATTGCCTGATGGATGGACCCCTTCTCAAGGCCAAGAGGGCAGAGGAGCAAGCGGAGGAAGAGGCAGAGGTCGTGGAGGCTGTGGTGGCCGTGGAGGCGAAGCGGCAAGCATGAAAGGTGGAGACTACGACAAGGACTCGAGTGAAGATCGATACCCGGGCCAATTCTTCTTTGTCTCCACGCAAGCGGCAGCTGCAGCAGGAGGTGTGGAAGGCTTTGAGGAGCCAGCTACTGTGGGAAAGGTCACCCTTCACTCTCTGGACTTTTGGGTGATCGATAGCGGCGCCACCTATAGCATGACACCTCGTGCGGACTTGCTCACCGAACTCGAACCGTCGCCGGTCAAGCATGTTACATCGGCTTTGGGGCAGCGAGCAGAGGTGAAAGGCATGGGCAAGGCCATGTTCAAGGGTGCTGATGGGAAGATGGTGGGCCTCAAGAACGTGCTTTGGGTGCCCAACCTAGCAGCCAACCTGATTTCCGTTCGGCGTTTGCAAAAGGCCGGCATGGACACATCTTCCAAGGGTTCGAAAACATATACCGCGAGGCTTGGTGAGCGGAAGCTTTGGGACCTTGATGAGGACAGGGACATCTACAATGAGATGTGGCAAATCCCAGTGGTCCCCATGCCTAAGGAGAGGCAAGTGGCAGCAAGCGTCAGCACCAAGAGTGAAGCGGTTGGTGGCGGTGATCACGGAAAACAAAGTGACACCAAGAGTGACTCGAAGGAGTGCAACCTTGGAGAGACCAGCAAGGCGTGTGAACCCAAGGAGAGTGGTGCAGCAGCCAAAGGTGGTGGAAATGAGGAGGGGAAGCCTAAGATCAGCAAAGCAGCAGCGGCGAATGAGAAAGGAGAGAGCTTGTGGGGCACGATTGCGAGTGTCGCTTTCTCCAACCCGACTTCCGCTACGGGAGAGTGTGATTGGCTTACCTTGCATCGGCGAATGGGGCATGTGGCATTGCCCATTTTGCAGCAGATAGTTAAGCAAGAGATGGTCAGTGGGATACGTGTCAAGGGGGAGCCCAATGAGGTGCTTGGCTGTCCAACATGCATGCAAGCCAAGTTCACCCGCTACCCGTTCCATAGCTCCGAGACAACGGCGAAGGCACCACTTGATGAGGTGGTGATGGATGTGGTGGGCCCCTTGAAGCTTGGAGCTGCTGGAGCTGAGTACTTCCTCACCATTGTGGACGTCTACACTCGCATGACTTGGGTGTATGTGCTGCCGAAGAAGAGTGATGTAGCTGAAACGGTGAAGACCGATTGGTTGCCGATGGTGGAGCGGCAACAAGACCGGCTTGTGAAGGCAATTCGCACTGACCGTGGGGGAGAGTTCCTGAGCAAGGATTTCTCAACTTGGCTGAAGAAGCAGGGCATAAGGCACTCTCTTACCATGCCCTACTCTCCTGCAATGAACGGCATCGCCGAGCGTGCGAATCGGACACTCACGGAGACGGCTCGGGGACTTCTCATTGAAGCCGGTCTTCCCAATTACTTTTGGCCGGATGCGGTGCGGCATGCTTGTGTGGCCAAGAACAGAGCCTTGACTCATGTGGGAGAAGACAAATGGGTGCCCTATGTGGAGTGGATTGGAAGGAAGCTAAAGGTGGATATGCTTCGGGTGTTCGGGTGCATGTGCATGGCACTTGTGCCTAAGAAACTTCGGCACAACAAGCTTGATGCCAAGGCAACATGGGCCGTGCACCTGGGCATGGCTCAAAACAGCAAGGGATGGCTTCTATGGGACCCATTTACCAAGAAGTTCTTGGTGAGCCGAGATTGCAAGTTCATGGAGAACTTACCGTACAAGGAGTGGAAGGCGGAGAACCAAGCGAAGATTGGTGTGCGGCTTGGAGGGTGAAGAGTAACGGCTTGGAGCATGTGGAGCTGCCCTTGGAGCTGAGTAGCAGCAGCACAGTCACGAGGCAATCTCCTCAAATGAATGGGGATGAGGAGGAGGAGGAGGTGCAGCAAGGTGATGAGCGTGCACCGTCACTTCTGCCTCGTGCTACAAGTGCTCGTGGGAACCGACCAGATTTACCGCAACGCCATGAGAGCATTCAAGTCCCTGCAGCAGAAGAGGAAGGAAGGGGGAGAAGGAGGACTCAGCCCCCTAATAGGTTGAGCTATGATCGGCTTGGAGGACCAGCCAACTCAACCTTGACCGGTTCGGCTCTCATGCTAGACGATGATGCGGAAGATGAAAGCGAGGAGTGCACCTTTGCCTTCTTCTCTCCGGTGGAGATGCCAGGGGAGCCTACAAATCCCAAGGAGGCTTAGGAGGGCCCCAATGGGAAGGAGTGGAAGAAGGCCTCAGATGAAGAAATGGGGAGCATCATGGAGAACGACACGTTTGACTTGGTGAACTCCGGGGCGTAAGGCGATCTCTTCCAAGTGGCTCTTCAAGCGCAAGACCGACGCCGACGGCAATATCGAGCGCTACAAGAGCAGACTTGTAGCCAAGGGGTATGAGCAGCAAGAGAAGAAGGACTACAATGAAGTGTATGCCCCTGTGGTGAAGGGTACAACCCTTCGAACCCTCTTCGCCGCGGCGGCCATCAAAGGATGGGTGGTTAAGCAAATGGATATTGTAACGGCCTTCCTCAACGGCGTTTTGGAGGAAGAAACCTACATGGAGCAGCCAGAGGGGTACAATGATGGGAGTGGCAGAGTGTGGAAGCTGAAGAAAGCACTCTATGGCCTCAAGCAAGCCCCTAGGCAATGGTACATCAAGCTGCGGGAAGTCTTGGAGGCGATCGGCTTCACTCCCTCAACGGCCGATCAATCCTTGTTCATGCTTGGCGAGGGGGAGCAGAGGAGCTTCATGGTGGTTTATGTGGATGACATCCTCATATTCTCACCCTCCTCTGACCTTGTGAAGGAGGTGATGCTGAAGCTTCAACACAAGTTCAAGTGCAAGACCCTTGGTGACGTCAACTACTACCTTGGGCTTCACATTGAGCGAGATGTGGAGAAGCGGTGGATGCGAGTGCATCAAAAGAAGTACTTGGAGGCCTTGGCTACAAACTTTGGGAAGAGTGAAGGTCATGTGGCTACTCCTCTTCCCTCAGGGTTCAAGTGTGTGAAAGGACCAGCGGAGGAAAGTGTTGGTGAAGAGGAGAGGCGGCGTTTTCACTCCTTGGTGGGCAGCCTCATGTATGCGGCCGTTCACACAAGGCCGGATGCAGCCTTTGCTACCGGGCAGCTGGCTAGGGTTGTCCAATGCCCTAATGAAGAGCAGGTAGCAGCTGGAGAGAGAGTGGCCAAGTACCTTGGCCAAACAGCAACTGTTGGACTGCAATACTCCGCGGCGGCACAAAGGCGTCAAAAGGGGGCGGATGGAGTCGAACCCGGGAGGCTCTTTCTCACCGCCTTCTCTGATGCATCTTGGGCATCAGAACCAGAGGACATGACAAGTGTGGGAGGCTTCATCTGCTGTGTTGGTGGAGGCCCAACAGCTTGGGAGAGCAAGAAGCAAGTGGACCAAGCATTGAGCTCGGTGGAGTCCGAGTACATGGCACTCTTCCGTGCCATAAGAGAGGTTGTGTGGCAGCGGCGTTTGCTAGCTGAATTGGGGGAGGAGCAGCAAGGACCTACCCCACTCTACTGTGATAGCCAGGGTGCTATTGCATTGGCTAAGAACCCGGTTCTTCATAGCCTTACCAAGCACATGAAGGTGAAGTGGCATTGGGTGAGGAGCATGGTAACCGCGGGTGAAGTGGAGTTGCACTACGTGAAGACGACGGCGCAGCCAGCTGATATGATGACCAAGAGGCTGGTTGAGCAGCAGCATTGGAAGTGTTGCAAGCTTGGTGGGATGGCTCTGAACTAAGGGGAGCAGATTCTAAGGCCAACAATCCGAGGCGGAGTTTGTTGGTGCAACCCTATGGCTTGCACTCGGCTTGTCGTCCTTGTTTGTGTGTGTGCATGCATGGCATGGAATGAATTGTGAGTCTATGTCATTGCTATCAAGTGCTTGTGTGTGCGTTTGAATGGTGTATCACGATGTGGTTTGTGTCGGTCAAGACATTAGCGAGTTTTTACAACTCGCATGTCAAGTCGTCGTTTGCGTATCACATGTGTTTTTTCTATTTTGTCGAGTGTGAAGTGTCCATCGTGTCGCAGGTGTGTGCAGCAAGCCCCCATCAACTCAAGAAGAATTTATCTTGCAGAACCAAGACCAAGAGCTCAAGATTTCAAGCCCAAGGGATACGGATAAATATTAAATAGTGAAAATAGTAACGCTACTTCGTGTAGTGTTACATTTCACTTGGTGTAGCCCCTTGGAGGGTTGGTTTCGAGACTCTTCATGGTTGGGGGCTCTGTGGTGGTGTACCACCAACTTGGACCTCGGCTCTTGGGGTATATAGAGGCTGGGAACCATCTCCATCTCGAACTCTTCTTGCTAAGTTTGTACTCCAAAGAGAATAGTGGCTGCTATACCTCCTGCCAGTAAAACCGCTATAGCGTCGTCAAATCTTCATGGAATTTCATGATTCAACTTGCTGCTGATAGACGACAGCAATGCGCTCTAGATAGAATTTACAGATCACCCTTTGAGTTAGCGAGAAGATGGTTATTTATATTTGAAGCCGTCTGGCGGAAATCCGACTGTGCTCTCTATCTCTCAATTTAGGCACATCTGAGCCTATTGTGATTATAACAGTCCTGCCCTGTTTGGTGTGTCTCACGTCACTCCCTTCTTGTCGGATGTCCCGGTGGAGGATTCAGCCAACTCCGGGGGCCCTGCGGCTTCGATCTCGCCGCTTGTCTCCGCCCAGGTGTCTCCTCCTCCGCCCCTGCAGCTGTTGCCACCGCAGCCGCAGCTGCCGTCGCCACCGCCGCAACAGCAGCTGCCACAGGGGTCCTCGAGCTCTAGGGGTGCGGGCGATGAGGTGGGTGCTATTTCTGCTTGTATTGTTGTGGCCTGTCCCCGCTGTCCTGGGGGTGGCATCGGTGCTGGTGAGGGTTCTCGTTCTAGGGGTGCTATCGTGGAGCTTCCCGGAGGTAGCCATGGTGCAGCTGAAGGTTCTGGTGTTAGTGTGGAGCAGCACAAGCAGCGGTCGCCGCCGGTGTCTGACATTCGCCTTCTTTATCTTCTGACATCTCGTATTCCCCTCCTTTTGTCGCCTCCTCCGTCCTCGCTGGTTGTCGCTCTGCATCCCCTGTCTAACTTCCTCCTTGCCGCTAGTCCTCTTGTTCCTGGGGTCCTCGCCTCTCTTCTAACCGACCCTTCTGTTCTTGTCTCCAGTCTTGACGCTCTTATAGCTGCCGTCACTGACTTTGCCTCTACCAGCCGCCTTGACTACGCCACTACTCTGGTCTCTAACCCTGCCCGTCCTCCGTCCGTCGGGGGTGCACCTGCCCTTGGCAGTGACGTCCAAGAGGACTGGCACTACGAGCTTTCTTTCGTGTCTGAGGCCGCGCCTCATCTCTGCTCCATGCTGCTAGTCCCTGAGGGTGACCTAGATGCCTTTGACATCCCAACCCCTCGCAAGTGCTCTGAGGCGACCTCGGGACCCTGGACCTCTCAGTGGATAGCTGCCATGAACGTGAAGATGGCATCTTGGAGATCCACCGGCACCTACGTCGATGCAGTTCCCCCACCTGGGGTGAATGTAGTCGCTGGCCCGTGACTCTTCAAGGTGAAGCGCCTTCCTGGAGAGCCGCCGGTGTTCAAGACGCGCTACGTTGCTAGAGGCTTCAGTAAGTGAGAGGGTGTTGACTTCTTCCAGACCTTCGCCCCGACCCCGAAGGTGACCACTCTTCGGGCACTGCTACACGTAGCAGCACAGCGTGACTACGAGCTGCACTCTCTCGCCTTCTCGACAACCTTTCTTCAGGGCAGTCTTCATGAGCAGGTCTACCTGCGTTGTCCGCCAAGCTTTACTGGCACCTTCGCCCCGGGGACCCAGTGGCTCTTCCGGCGCCCGGTTTACGGCCTGCGGCAAGCACCTCGAGAGTGGCACGACATTTTTTGTGCTATTTAGCTGACTGCAGTTCTTCCCATCCTCTGCAGACTCTTCGCTCGTCGTTCGTTCAGGCCAGACACTGTTCTTTAGACCTGGTCTTTGTCATTGCAGACAAACATGCACTGGCCTTTGTGAAGGCCGAGCTGCTGAGGAGACACACCTGCACTGACCTAGGAGAGCTGCGCCGCTACCTTGGCCTACAGATCTCCAGGGACAGAGCAGTGCGCACCATCACTCTCACCCAGTCACACTGGTTGCGCCAGGTCTTTCAGAGGTTTGGTCTTCAGTTCTCCTCCACACAGCCCACTCCTTTGCCAATAGATCACATGCTCTCAGCTCCTGTCCCTGAGGAGTCAGTAGAGCCTAGTGGTCTGTACGCAGAACTGGTGGGTTGCCTCATGTACCTGATGACTTACACTTGTCCAGATCTTGCATACCCTCTCAGCATCTTGGGCCGCTTTGTGGCGACAGGCAAGGACCGACCGCAACACTGGTCGGCTGCTAAGAGGGTTTTATGTTATCTAGCAAGTACATCAGGCATGGGGTTAGTGCTAGGAGGACGCAGTCCAGTGGCCGTTACTGGGCACACAGATGCTTCGTGGGCAGACGACGTTGAGACGCTCAGGTCCTCACAGGGCTAGTGCTTTAGCGTTGGTGCAGGTGCCATCTCGTGGAGGTCCACTCACTTGTCGTCTGTTGCCCAATCTAGCAGTGAGGCTGAGATCTACGCTGGTGCCATGGCGGCACAGGAGCTCCACTGGCTGACTTTCTTGCTCACACACTTAGGTGAGTGGCCTAGCTCTGCCCCAGTTTTGTACGCTGACAATAAGGCCATGATCCTCCTGTGTTAGGAGCCTCAACTGAATGGCAGAGTGAAGCACATTCAGCTGCGGTACTTCCTCCTACGCGAGCTACAGCAGCGCCGCCAGACCCGCGTAGTACACTTGGCCTCAGGTGCCAACAAAGCTGATATCTTTACGAAGGCGCTTGCGCCTAAAGATCATCAGTGGCACTGTGTCCAGCCTGGTCTAGTTCCTGTAGCTTCTCACTTCTAAATATTCTATTACCTTCACTGGCCTTGTGGCTCCTGCTCCTGTGGCTGGACTAGTAGTGCTGCCGTGGTTTGCTCTTGTTTAGTTTGTACTCTTGCTAACTGGTCTTGGAACCATTTGCCTTAGAGGTTGGACTTGTAGTGCCACCCTGAGCTGTGTGTCTCGCGCTAGTCGCTGCCCCTTGTCTAGCTTATGGGGTGTGTCAACATATATTCTTTATATATTATAGGTTAGATAGGTGCATGCTCACATAGAGTACAACACCTTAGGTTATATTCCCTTGTACCCCATCATTCTAATCAATTTCTTACTATGAGATTGCACCCCTGCCGGCGGCATGCAAATGTGGCGTTCGTGTCCTCATCGGGAGTGGGATCATGAGTGGAGCCTCCGCCTGGCGCTTCATGCGAGTGGTGCTGTCAGTGGCCGTACCTCCTCTTTCCCCAAGAGATAGTTGGCCATTTGAGGGGAATCTCTTCGGCAGGTATTTACCAAGGCCTCCCACTTGTACTTGTCTTGGCACTTGACCAAGCATCAGTAGAAGAGCCGTGCCACATCCCCATATTTGTGGATGTTATGTTGCAAGTTCTAGGCATAGAAGTAGTGGGGGATCTTCACGTCATGTGTGGTGGGGATCAGCCCCTTGTCGCCATCGCTGATGATGTGAGCATGCACCTATCTAACCTATAAAATGGGGGCACTCCGGATGGGGGCACTCCGGAAAACTTAGGAGCTGATTTAGAAGCCATGTTCAGGAATCCTTGTTCTTGGACTCCACCAACCCACACCAAAATGTCGATCTCCTAATTTCCACCCATGATAATGGCAGTCAGGAGTGTGGCTCGCTGTGCTCTGATGAGGAAAGGCCTGTCCAGAGTGATGATGGGCCAGCTGTAGTGCAAGGCGATCCTGGATGCCAAAAGCTGAACGTACATGTAGTAAGTGCAGCCCTCGCACACCTGAATGATCACCCACCCTTTGGGGTCGTTCTGCCGCGGCTGCTCGGCCAGCCAGGTTATCAACCTGAAGGAATAATGCCACTCGCCAAACAATTCCATCTTGATCACCTCCACCAGTCGCCAAGCCTGCTTGTACTTGATCAGGAAACCACCCTGATGAGAGACAAACTTCTGAATGTCGCATTGCGAAACGAGTGGTGAGGCATGCATGAGATGTTCCCACAATCGTCTCAGCACCCTGACGTTATTCGCCAACTGGGTAGCCCCTGCTTCTTGCTTGCATTTGGAGCAATAGTGAGCGACGTGGCTGTCCAAAGATCCCCGTAGAGGACTCATGAAAAGCTGCACCGCTCATCCAAGAGGCACTGTCTTGGACTGGATGATCACCGTAGACTGCGTACTCTCGAGCGTGGCGATGCCAACGCATAGCTAGAGCGCATAGTCCTGCACACACTCATTCGTGCGGTACTTGGATGAATAAACAACACCTACCACTAGCCCGATGGTGTCGTCCGGCCCTCCTGGAACTTCTAGCCTCATCAGAGCAATCTACATGCTCTTCTAAATGATGTACGCTTAACGCTCCCCTTCTTCCTCCGAGAGAGCAATGGCTGAACTCCTACATGAGTGGGAGTTGACACTCCTAGTTACAACCAGCCTGCACCCTCCATGCCCAACACTACCCTTTAACCCAGTAACATGGGCTTTCATTTTGCTGATGTTCCTAGTGATGGGTGTTGATGGTGTTAGTGCAACCCTATGGCTTGCACTCGGCTTGTCGTCCTTGTTCGTGTGTGTGCATGCATGGCATGGAATGATTTGTGAGTCTATGTCATTGCTATCTAGTGCTTGTGTGTGTGCTTGAATGGTGTATCACAATGTGGTTAGTGTCGGTCAAGACATTAGCAAGTTTTTACAACCCGCATGTCAAGTCGTCGTTTGCGCGTCGCATGTGTTGCGGTTCCTATAAGGGGGGAATCTTTGTGCTTATGGGGTTTCCTTGGTTGGGGACTCTCTTAGGACCTTCCCTCTCATCTCTCTCTTCCTATCCCAACCTTTCTCTTGCTCCTCTAATTCCTTGTGAGATTCTTGAACTTTGATTGAACTTTTGAGATAGAGTTAAGTTCTCATCCTACAGCTTAACCCCCAGTGCGTCAAAACATTTAGCGTCGCGAATACTCCAGTAATACACGTGCTTCAAATTGAGAACGGTAGGTAAGATTACAAGCTACAACATAGCCGATTTTTGCGACATTCCAACGGCTAGTTTTTCGTAGACGTCGTTTCTTGTGAAGACGACGTTTCTTTCCAGAATTTCGGATTTATATTTTGAGTAATTCTAGCTCGTAAGTTCACCTAGACTCCGTCCTTAATCCTAACAAGTGGTATCAAAGCGATATTAAGGACATTAAGAGGAGTCTACAGAAGTTTGAAGACCCTTCTAGACCCACCATGGCCTGTGGGTGTGCCTAAGTGGTGTTCTAAAGGTTGGATGTGTCTTCCGCTAAGGGGAAACTCTGCCGAAATTTTGTGGACGCCGATACTTGTGAAAATATCGAGGGAGCTGAGTGTGGATAGCAAAGAGGAGCTGAAATTCGTCATTTCTCAAGGAGAAGATGAATGAGAGAGGAGGAGATGCTAATGGAAGAGGAGCTGTAGCTGAGAAGACAAGTGAGCCGCCGCCATCATAAGTTGAAGCTTTGGATGGCTCCAACTATGAGGAATGGAGCGGGCGGATGAGGAGTACCTTCAAACGCTACAAGCTACCGAAGATTGCTGTTGGGGAGGAGAAGATGCCGGAAGAAGGCGAAGCACGTGAACGGTGGATTAAGAAAAGCGCGGTGCTTTTCGACCTCATCCTTCAATCGGTCAACAAGGAGATGTTCGAGCACATCAATGATCTTGTGGAAGCGGATGATTCGGGTCCAAGGGCGTGGAAACTACTACGCGATGTAATTCAGCCCAACACTCTCCCAATGGTGATCGTGCTCGAGAAGGAACTTGCTGCCATCTCCATGCGACCAGGGGACGATGTGAAGCCGGTCCTTGACAAGATCAAGGACACCTATGCAAGGATGGCAGCAGCGGGCAGCAGTGTATCTCAGCTGCAGCAGTGCACCAAGATCATCTCGGTGTTGGACAACTCTTGGGACAACCTCATCCCCACCCTCAACTCTCAGCAAGATCAATGGACACCTGAGTGGCTAAGGCAGCAGATTCTACAGGAGGATTTCCGCAGATGCCATGTGGGAGGTGGTGCTTCCACTAAGACTGCTGAGGGGTATGGAGCTGCAGGACGCGGCAGAGGAAGAGGGGGTTGGAGAGGCCGAGGCCATGGGAGGAGCTTTGGCAGAGGTAGAGGCCGAGGTGACTATAATGAGGGGCATGGGAGCTCTAATGGCAGGGGGAGTACCAGAATGGAGGGCACCTGCTGGTACTGCAAGAAGGTCGGGCCTCCTTGGTTCAAGTGCTTCAGCAGGCTAGAGGGATGGGCACCTCCAGGCATGAAGCCGCCAAGTGGTGAACGCGCACAAGGTGGCGCTGTGCAAGGCTCAGGTGCACAAGGTGAAGGTGCACAAGGTAATACCTATCCTGGGATGTTTCTCATGGTTGAGGATGTGCATGGGCATGAGGGTGATGTGGGATCTGTGGGAAAGGTTGTGATGCACCCTCTCATGCACTGGGTGATTGATTCAGGTTGCACCAGTCATATGACCCCACGAGCAGATTTGGTTGATGAGGTAAAACCCCCTGGGAAGATTAAGTATGTGGCAGCAGCGTCAGGTGCTTTGCTCCCTGTCATTGGAGTTGAAAATGCCAAGGTTAAGGGAGCTAATGGGGAACTTGTGGGGCTTGGGAATGTTCTGCTGGTTGAAGGTCTGTCTGCTAACCTTCTCTCTGTGCGGCGGCTGCAGAAGAGTAAGGCCGAAGTGACCTTTGGACCAACCAGCTGCCGTGCTAAGCTTGGAAAGAAGGTGCTGTGGAGTCTGGAAAACGAGACCAGCTGCATCAAGGACCTATGGCAGCTGCCCATCATCCCTTGGAATGGGAAGACTCCAACAGCAGCAACGGCAGCAGCGGCAAAGGCAACAGCAGGAGGAGATGCAACTGCACCAACTGATGGGGTCCTGGAAGCAGTCAAGAAAGTGCAGCAGCAGCAGACACATGGTGAGGTGCTTGCTGGTGTGCATGCGAGTGCGGCATAGGCTAAGGCTTCATCAAGGAGTGGTGAGGCCGATTGGGAGACATGGCATGAGAGGCTATGTCATGTGAACTTCCCTATGCTGCAGAAGTTGGTGAAGGATGCGAGCCTGAAGGGCTTGGAGGTGAAAAGGGGAGTTAAGGAGATTGGGAGCTGCTCTACATGCTTGGAGACCAAGTTCTCCAAGTTCTCCTTCAACAGCACTACAGGACCAGCTAAGACCCCACTTGCACTTGTGCAGATGGATGTGGTGGGGCCCACCTAAGCCCCTTCCCTCTCAGGCAGCCGCTATTTCTTGACAATTGTGGATGACCACACTCGGGCAGTGTGGGTTTACCCTCTCAAGAGCAAGGGGGAGGTGGCAGCGGCTGTCCTTAAGGGGTAGATGCCTAGAGCTCAGAGGGAATGCGGACACAAGGTGAAGGTGATCCGCAGTGGTAATGGTGGGGAGTTCATTGGAGCTGATTTTGAGGGGGAGTTGAAGAGGAAGGGGATTCAACATCAACTGACAATGCCCTACAACCCGCAGCAAAATGGCGTGGCTGAGAGGTTCAACAAGACCCTGCAGGAGGGGGCACGCACTCTCCTTGGGTGTGCAGGGCTTCCTGATCCGTTTTGGGTGTCTGCACTTAGGTAGGTCGCCATTGTGAAGAACACGGTGCTGGCTACAATTGGGGATACGGAGTGGATCCCATATGTCAAGTGGTATGGGAGTGCTCCAGCTGTGAACATGCTGAGGGCATTTGGGTGCATGGTGGTATATCATGTGCCCAAGGAGAAAAGGGGGAAGTTGGAGGCTTCTGGAGGATAGGTTGTGCACTTGGGGATTGCAAAGGATCACAAGGGGTGGCTGCTATGGGACTTGACCACCCAGAAGCTGACAGTGTCAAGGGATGTGAAGTTTCTTGAGTCCCTGTACTACAAGGAATGGAAGCAGCAGCAACAGAAGCTTCCATCTACACCGCTCATGGTGGAGGGAGATGAGGTGCAGCGGCCTTCAAGACAGGTGGAGGTTGCAGTGTTTGAGGATGAGATGTCTGGGGTGACTGAGGAAGGGGGAGCAGCTGAGGTGGAGCAGCAGCAGCAGCAGCAGCATGAGTCTCCACCTCGAGTTTCACACCCGCCTGAGCGACCTAGGAGGGATGTGCGCCCTCCACTGAGGCTGACCTATGGGGGAAGAGGCAAGCCGAATGTGGTGCAGGCTCGGAGTGTGGTTGAGCAAATTGAGGAAGATGAGATCGCTCACTGCTACTGGGCACCAATCCCTGAGCCCAAGACTCAAGAGGAGGCCTTGAATGGACCAAATGGGGAGAAGTGGAAGGCGAGTGAGGATGAGGAGTTCGGGTCCCTGATTGAGAACGAGACATGGGACTT